>JAJHPC010000009.1:1487500-2087500 GCA_024447665.1 Juncus inflexus
AGAGGTCGTTTAACCATAATCAAATGCCGAATCACGTATTAGCAATGGTAAAGAAGTTTTAAGAATCTTCGTCCACCTTTCCCACAGACAACACCGAGGAATTACATCCGTCTTCATCCCAATCAACACCCTTAGTATGTGTCTACATGGGGTTTTCTCACTTTCCATTTTCATACAAAGACACTTCATATTCTGTACTAAATCATCACCAGCACACTCTGCTACAATCCTTCCACCCGTATTTCCAATTGATTCCAACATGTACCACTTTTTACCACCATATTCATCGGTCTCATCAATCTCATAATTCTTTCAGTGAGCAAGCTTGTCTTGGACAGAATAAAATACATCAGGTGTATAAATCTGTGCAGCATACTTCTCTAACCCTACAAATTCTGTTTGCATAATAGGAATAGATTGGGAGGCCTTGCAATCAAGTTTGATCTCATTTCTACGGATACAAGACACGCAACGGTCATATTTCATAACAAGATCAAACAAACACATATTACTATTAATATGCATGTGAAGCCTAGAATTAAGACTCTCGCTCCATTGATTGCTTATCATTCCTAAGAATTACTTTTTTTTTCGAAATATGTTGTTGTCCAATGCTCCCTTGAGTTGTACATCATTTTAACCATTCATTATTCCTTAATGATGTACTGCCACTACTGATGTAATCATCCCACCTACTCTCAAATTCGCTTGGGTCAAAATTGTTATACAACAGGTTCCTAAATCCTTCATGATTAGATATGTGGAGATGACGCACCATGTTCAATTCAACATGCCATGCGCATATGAGTCGCTCGTGGTAAAATCTCTCGAATGGCTTTAGCCATGGAAGGGCGTCCATCGGTCATTATGGATTTGGGCTGGTTTTGATACATTGCGGTTAATGCATGCTCTGTTTTCTTTCCAGTAGCATTTAAGAGTTTTTCCTGGCAAAAGCCAGCCTTAGAACAAAGAAAGAGACGATAGCACAGTACACCATCTCCAGGCTTTCTTGTTTTATCTTTTTTGACGCTAAATTCTTTACTTTCGCATAGGCATTAAAGAATTTGTTTGCCTTTATCTCAGACAGAAACATCATTTCAATGATTTCCCCGTACTCTAATAGTGACTCGATATCATGGCAGCCTCCGTATTCCTAAAAATATCATGGAAAAAGTTAATGGCTTGATTCTAAAAGGATATTAAGGGCTTTTCACTCTTCAGTCTTAAGGATTTGAATTCAGTTAAGTTTGTACATAAATTCAGAAACGTATTACAACTTACAAACATTTCCAAGTTTCTGTATTCTTATGCATGCTTTTTAGAAACAGGTCACGGTTAACTTATCATCAAATGGATACTTCTGGTATTATTTACAACTTTATATAGAGCATTTTTTTTGGCTAAAAATATTTCATATTCATAATAGTCTCACAAATATATTTGAGTATTATTAAATTCAATTTACCTGTTCATTGTTTTCCATGGTTGGATTCTCAAATGGAAAGAGAGAGGGAAAGGATCACGGGGCAAGAAGAAAGTGAGGCAGTCGGCTGAATCTGGGCGGGCTAGCTAGAGAGGGAAAGGATTCAGACGGAATTGTTGGATGACTGGATCCGAATTTTCTTCATGAAAGAGAGATGGTCAAAATATGATAAATTTGAAGCGTTGAATAAAAAACAACTCAACGGTTCAGATTGAATATTAAGAGAGACAACAAAGGATCGCAATCCATAAAAGGAATAAATTGGTGTGAAAGAAAGTGTTATGATTTTTAGCCCAAAAATATGCGACAGGATCTGTATCATTTCAATAAGATTATATTAGGAAAGCTAAATAAACTTGACCAGCTATCACGATTCACGAATTGATATTACAATATTGTTCAGATTTCAGAAATAAGATAACTATTTTTTTGATTTATTTTATCTAAACCCGATTAACAAACTCTCAATAAATATTTCAAACACATTGCACAAAATTATTACTTCAAATTTTTTGACAAGGAAATAATTTCTTTCTGTACGCTCTTTAATGTGTTTGAATATGAAAATATCAATAGGGCCACCATCTTTTTCCTTGATAAATCTATATCTTTCTAAAAAAATGTTAAATAATAATTATTTTTTTTGAAGCTCGGCAGGCAATAGCCTACTGAGATCTCTTTTGATTAAAATAAGAAGTAAGATATTTTGTTACATAGATACTATTACGTTAATACTATTAACTTAAGCAAAATTAGACATCCAAGCAAGTAAATATTTAATGTATCTTGGTAAAATCACATTTAAGTTTATTGCCATCCCAAAGTTGCATATACATTACTGTAAATACGCCACAAGAATCACCATCCTCTTGACGTGGAGGATCATCAACTGGTTTAACTGACCATTTGACAATATCAACTGATCTCGGCCATTTCGAGGGAAGTTTTCTGTCGGTAATTGTAGCGCTGATGCATAGTTTAATGCCGGATCTCTACAAAATCAATTTACATTGTTAAACATAACAAAAATAAGTTTTTGGATAGACTATAATAACGTACCAAATTTTCAGTTTCTTGCATATATCGAATATTATCTTCTTGTTTTGGATTACCAGACTTGGTATACATGGAGTCTAATATTTAGAACTCTTTCTCCTCAACATTTAAAACTCCAGCATACCAATGTTGATCTTCGATATTAATAGGTATAAGAACCTACAATTAATATTAAAAAATAAATTCTATATGAATATTCATAAATTATTATCATAAAAATATTTGTCATATTTACCATTTTGGATTTAAGATAGTCAGCTTTAGTGTTAACCATACCATGCGTTCCAACCGCCTAACTTTTTTGGATTTAAAGGTCATCCATGTTCAATAACTACATTTAATGTCAGGAATTCTCAAATTTCAATAGCTAGAATAAATAAATAAATGAAAGAAATGGATGTACCTTCTTGGATCTCAACAGATTCTTCATTAAGTTGTTCTTCAGCAATATAATCTGGCAGAATAGAATAAGCATTACAATATTATATATTAACCAGACACATATACATGGATTTAATTAATTAACCAAAAAAATAAAACAACAAAAACAATATGTTAATTACAAATTCTTTTTTTTCGATTATTGTAATTTTCAACTTATAAAAAAAAATTTTACCTGAAAATTGAGAGACGGTCCAGTTTCCCGAAAATTAATATTTTGAACTTCCAGAGTTTGTTTGGTTTTCTCCAACATCTTAGCAATAAATAGTTCCAACAATAACTATACATTAGTTTAATCCATTATTGTCATAGTAAGTCGTATGAGTACTCTTTTATGCAGTATATGAGATCCTAAACACAAAAAATGTGAATGGTTTTTCACGCCTTCGGTTTAATTGTACAAGAATTAAGTTGGTTACACACTCGAAAAATCTTGGCAATAATCATGCAAATTATCATTGTTTATTTGTTAACTAAAGATATTTATGTTACAGCACATGTGGCTTATTAAATATTATATTATCTCAGCAAAGTTTATTTCTAGCACTGCTCCTTTAGTAATATTTTAATTATTCATTTCAGAGACGTGAGACTAATTTTCTCATTTTATCCGAATGTAACAGACTTAATGCTTCCATATATATGAGGTTCGAAAACATAAAATATGATTTTTTGTACTTCTAGATTTTTATGTAACATCTTTTTTTCTTATTTTTTTTAAAGAGAGATTAACCAAACAATATCATGCATTGTGTGTTTCTACATGAAATAAAACTTAAGATATCATATTTTGCAAAGTTATTTTAAGATAATTATATTTTATCACTAAATGGCTTAGTTATTAATTTAACAATTTCTTGATTCGATTTTATCAATTTCAATAAAAAAATCTTATTAATTCTTGCAAATTCAAACTAACAAAAAAGAATAAAAGAAATAATAAATATAGAAATAAAACTTGTACAAACACATATAGAAATAAAACTTGTATAAACATAGTCTAGGAAAGTCGAGTTTAATACTGCCTTGTGGTTGTAGTTCATGCTCAATTGTTAGTCAGGCTGGTTTAGCCGGGTGTAGCTAAATAAGGAATGGATTAAATACAGAAAGATCATTCAGAAAATCTGAAATTCTAAAGCAGTCTTATTTCTGCACAAAGTAAAAGTGCAAACGAGGGAGGACTGAAGATTCTCATACAAACTTTTGTTAATATTGAAAAAGTATAATGAATTATTAGAGATAATTCTGCTGGACAAAATAAATTTAATTAACTTAAGGACTAACATCTAAATAAATTCATTTTAGAGCAGTTGTTTTGTTCATTCTATGGCATACAAATAAGATGCAAATAGTATTTTTAATTTCTTTAGACCATAACAAATTCTGTTTGCTCTTTATTTCAATTTTGATTCTTGCAAATAAATGCTAGAGACTTGGAAAAAGAAAGTCATGTATTGTTAAAATAAAACTAATCTCTTCACGGAAAAAGGCCTTTATTGTTTGTTCAATCAAGCCTCTTTAGACTCTACTATAACTTGAACCATAAAATTGAAACATTTAACAGAATCAAATCAACAACTTCATATGCTTATACTACTAGTCCGAGATAATATTATGCTAGTCTAAGTTATATAAACAGTTCAAACATAATAAATGAATAATATTTGTTAAGTTTAGACAGCACCAATGCAACTTACAATTCACTCTCAAAATAATTACCTTTCAAATTAAATTCCTATATACCCAAAATTAATTCCCTTATATACTCAAAATAAAATTCCCTTTATATACCCAAAATTAGATTAATTTTCAATAGAAGCAATTGTCAAGCTATGTCATTTCCTTAGCAGACACGCATCCAACATCCAAAACTGTACAAAAAAATTAACAAAAGTAATCAATTAATTATAATAATAAATTGTGCTGAAAACAAATTATAATTATAAAATGAGGTAGATTCTTTTGACAACAGACTTATTCGGCCAACGTATAACAACATTGGCAATAAAAAGTGGTAATGCAAATTTCAACTGTACAAATGTAATATATATGTTTTGAATATATCGTGGATCAATTTTCAAAAAAATCGGTTAATTATATAATTACCATCATGTATCATCAAAATAAGAAGCAAAAATAGTAAAAATTATATATACATATTTTGATAGTTTTTGATAATACATAATGGTAATGATATCTATCTCCGATTCTTTTGAAAATTAAGTTACAACATACTTAAACCATCAATTTAAAAAAAAAACATACTTAAACCATATATATTTATATACAAATTACATAAATGAAGGATCTATCAAATTCAGAGTAAACACTCTATAAATAATTAAAAAAAAGTAAAACTAGATGAGATTTTAGAATTGTACCATCATCCACCACAAAGGAATCAGTCATAGTCGAAAAAGTCCTCATCATAATCTGTAAAAGAAATTATTTATGAATTTTCAGAAAATGTACGTAGGGGTCATTTTGCAAAAGGGACCAATGCTTGAGCCTACTGCTATTCATAATCAACTAAAACAGTAATTTGAGACATAGATTTACTAAAACTCAGTAGATTATGTAGGCTAAATTGTGTTTTCTTATAAGTTTTACATATTAAAGTGTTTAATTGATTTAAAAGGGCTTAATTGTAGCTCAATAAACAAGAATTTTGTACAATTCCAAAAAAACATAAACTAAAATTTTGTAAGTTTATGCAATAAAATTTAACAAATTGATTAATTAATATTTTCAGTGGCGTCCAATTCTTCTCCACTCGCATCCAGGAAAATCTCTTCACCTGATAAAACAATAATACGAACGAAAATTTACTCAGTTACCTTCTCATTTCCAACACACAGGTCAATAATTGAAATTACTCAACTTCCACGTAAAAAATCCCTATTTTCTCAGCTTAATAGCGTGGAAAGAGCAATAAAAGGTGGAAAATAACTAAATATAAAGCTTCTCAATAGGAGCAAAGGGAAAATATTAAGGATTCAGAGCAAAAATTCTACCATCACAATGTGATAAAAAGAGAAAACAAATCAAACCAGAGCTTAGAAAAGAAGAAAGACGGAAAAACTCACTGTCGCAATGATCAGAGTGGCCATCGCCAGTGAAGAAGAAGAAGAAGAAGAAGAAGAAGAAGAAGTATGTGAGTCGAAGAATTCATCGCCTCTATAATCTGAAAATTTTCATTTATATTCTTGTAAGCTAGCATCATATATTTTTTGGTGCAGTGTTGGAATTTTGTGTATCCCTATAAAACTTGTTATTATCAAATTAGCATTATTTCTCGACCGTTGTAGCTTGCACAAGTTTATTAGTTTCGTTCTGACTTTAAATTCGGGTTGACATTTTCGGCAATCCCCCTGTAAAACTAAATATTTAAATTCGGGTTTCTCTTCCTGACTTTAGCTTGCACACTACTAAACTTGCAATTTTTGGTCCACAACCTTTTAAAAATCATATTCAGCTTCCAATGTTTTTTCTTCGATTGTGTCTCGATCATACATGCAATGCAACAAGAAAAAGAACAAGAACAAGAAAGAAAAAGAATTTCCCATCACAGTGATAAATTATTATTGTAAAATCAAATGAAATTTTAGATTGTAAAATCTCAATATATTGAATTTTGTACTACAAACCATACATCACAAAATGCTATTTAAAGAATAAAAAAAATAAAAATTTGATACAATAAAACAATAAAATCATAATTTCAATTATTTAGAACTTTCTTAAAAAAAAGAATAAAACTTGAAAGAAGAATATTAATCATAGAGGCAGAAAATCAAAGTTATTGTAAAATCCAAATGATATTATCGATTTATGCATTGAGGTATCGCAAGTGATATCATCTCAATAAAAGAAATCAACAAGAAATCGATCAGTTTTCAAACTAAACTTTGCTACAAGAAAAAAATATTAAAAAACAATTTTATATTTAATAAGGCCTTGTTTACTTCTCTCATATTGATATATATAATATATATTTTATATTTAATAATTAATATTAATATGTATTATTTTAAAATTAATAAATAATATATACAAAAGTGATATATAAAATGTAAAATATAATGAATAACTCATAAATAATAATAAAGTAATGTATTAATATTAATATGGTATTTTTAAGATTGTATATTTCATACTTGAATGTAACTTTAGAATTTTTTTACGGAACATTTGCATGAAAATTTCAGAAAAAAAATGTTTCTTACGATGGAGCACTCTAAAAAACAATTGAAAAATACCATTTTATTTCTGCACCAAGTAAAAATAAAGAGAAATGAAGACTGGAGATTCTCGTACTAAGTTTTGTTAATACTTAATATTGAAAAAGTTGAATGAATACTATTATAAACAACAATGGGCCAGGCCTGATATAAGTGCTTTTCGGCCGTTTTACTTTTTAATTATTCAATAATCATGTACTAGCTATAATTTGGAACAAAACTAATATATGAACAAAATTAATATGTTACAATACTTGATGATCATAGACAATTTAAGGAGGTATTTATCAATTATCATTCAAGAAGAACTAGAGTTTATTATCTAAAGATTTAAGAAATCAATATGGAATAAAATTTATATTTGAATATCTAGTCCAAGTCACATTGATCAAACAGAAAGTGGAAAAAATTGTGGAGAGCTGTAAAATAATAACTCAATAATATTATTAAACTTAGAAAACCATGTTATCAAAAATAAAAATACCTTTTTACAAAATTGAATCACTCTATATTATCAAAATTAATTTTATCAATAAAAAAATAATATTTACGCTACATCCCTCAGCGGATGCGCACAAAGCATCCAAAACTGTTGCAAAAAATTAACAAAATTAATCAATTAATTATATTTATTATATTAATAAAATTGAAGTTTAGAAAAAAGACAATTACATTACATTAGGTCAAAGACCAAACAGAAAGAAATAAACTGAAAAATATTTAAAATAATAAAGTACAAATACCTTGTGAAAATATGGCCTGGCCCAATCTACCGGCCTGTCATTTTCTGCATTTATTAAAAAATATATATATTATATAACATTAGAAAAAAGAAATTCTAGTTTTTTTTCATATTTTAGCAAGATTGAAAATCTGATCACATTTATATTTGTTCATTAGGACTTGACAAACACTAAATAATTAAAAGAAATTTAGTTTGTGTGATTGATCTTGAAATGATTCATCATAAAAAGTTCAATTTGCTTCGATTGCGTCTGGATCTGGTTGCCCGAATAGAAGCAGATCTATATATTCCACTCATTTTTTCTGTCCCTACATATTATTCTTTAATTTTTATTTCATTTCCTCATATTTTAGTAAGAAGCAAAAAAAAAAAAAAAAAAACACACACACACACACACACACAAACAAAATATAAAAAGGATGAAAAATAAGTTAATGATATACCTAGACGGCTCAGCATGTACAAATGCCTTCCATTTCCAGCATTAAGTAGTAAAACAACAAAATATGAACATAATATTATTAGTTAAAACTTGACAAAGAAACTTTTGAGTTCACTTTCATAATTACACTTCAGATTTATATCAGTCAATAAAAAATAGATATAGACCATATTAATTAAAACCTCAAAATAAATAATTCCGGATTACTTGTGCATATCATAGTTATAGATAATATATCAAATTAAGACGATATTTTTCGTACAATATCACTTTAGCATGTTTATTATATGTTAATTAAGCTGTCAAGAAAGTAAACACATTTGATATATTATATATAATATTTTATCAAGGTTTAATTTAATTTAATTTAATATTGTACCATCCTGAAAAATAATTATTTAATTTTGAGACTGTGTCGTCCTAACTACCTCACGACCGATAAATTCTGCATTAATTAAATGCAAATTAAGAAAAAATTATTACAACTAAAAAAAATTCAAATTTGTATGGTTTCCGTATTTTTTTTTTCTCTTTCTATATTAATTTTATACCTGCAACTTGAGATATTGTCCAGTTTCCAAAAAATTAATAATTAGAACTTCCAGAGTTTATTTGGTTTTCTCCAACATCTTAGCAATAAATAGCTCCAACAATAATCATACATTCGTTTTTTAACCGTTACTGTCATAGTAAGTCTTATGAGTAACCTTTTATGTACATAACGTCCTAAACACAAAAAATGTGAATGATTTTTCACATCTTTTGTTGAATTGTACAAGAATTAAGTTGGTTACACTTGAAAAACCTTGCCAATAATCATGCAAATTATCATTGTTAATTTGTTGATTAAAGATATCATGTCACGACAAATGTGGCTTAGTAGTCAATATAACTTTTAAATCTCAGCAAAATAAGTTGTACGTATTAGTAGCGGTTTTAGCTCAGCTGGCAGCGACTACAGCATGACGGGATAAAAATAAAAGCACGACACGAAAACAATATATATATGATATAATTCAGACAAACGATATATATATATATATATATATATATATATATATATATATATATATATATATATATATATATATATATATATATATACATACATACATATATATATATATATACATACATATATATACATATATATATATATACATACATATATATACATACATATATATACATACATATATATATATATATATACATACATATATATATATATACATATATATGGGTGTGGCTAAAAAACATACGTATGCACAACATACGTTTTTTTGCCACACCCAAAATACATATTAAAAAAATAAAAATAAATTTTTTAACTGTACGGATGTAATATATATGTTATAAATATGTTGGAGATTAATTTTCATAAAAATCAGAATATTATATCATTGCCATCATATATCATCAAAAATATGCAGCACTATTCAACACATATATCGGAATAATAGTTTGATGATACATGATGGTAATGATATATTATTCTGATTCCTGTGAAAATTAATCCACAACATATTCATAACATATATATTACATCCATACGGTTGAAATTTGAATTTTTACTTTTTATAACCACTTTACGGGTATTTTAAAAAAAATGTATGCTTGAACACACGTATGGTTTTTAGCATCTCCCTATATATATATATATTTTCAAACAAACATTATATGTATCCACTATATGCTCAGAAAAATAATATATATATGATATAATTCAGACAAACGGTATATACAGGGCGATGGTAAATAGCATATGTAAGCAAAATGAAAAATTTGAGTACAGTCCAAAAAATTGCACGTATCATCAAAAAATTCAAATTTCAACCGTACGGATGGAATATATATGTTTTGAATATATTGTAGATTAATTTTCATAAGTATTGGAATATTATATCATTACCATCATGTATCATAAAAATATATATACTCAAAAACTCAACTAATCCTAGGCCCAACACGAAGAGCTCCAAAGCTTGAAATCTTGAGCTAATGCACGGCGTCTTCTTGTCCTTACGACATTATAGGGAGACATCCATTTTGATTTAAAAATTATTTCCGTTGAGACAAACTGAGCTTATAAGAATTCTCGAACAACGATTATTAGTAGCTCGGAATAGTTTTAAATATCATCAAACTGAGAACAACAAACTCACCATTTTGATGATTTTCAAAACTATTCTGAGAACAGGCAAGTTTAATATATAGAAAACTATTTACTGTATATTATTACTCCTTAAAATAACTTAATGAATTAAAAAATTTCTTAAATATGTATAAATGATTATTGGGTTTAAATTGGGCACTCTTATGAAATGAAAGTATATTATGAGTACAAATTGAAGAGCTATATCAAAAATCCACACGAGTCAAAAATCTCTCAAATTATATATCAGTAAGAATAAGACTTATATTAACATTTTTATTTATTTATTTTTAGTTCCATGAACTTATGAATACTATTATAATATTAAACAAGAATTAGGGTCTTAAATGGTTCATGAGGATCTAAGCGGTTGCCTAGACTGCCTATGCAATTGAGAATTTTTTTGAATAGTAGCATTATTTTGAAGAATAATTAATCAGATAGCATGATTTTCAAAATATTTGGGTAGGTAGCACTTCCGCCAGACCTTCTGGCGGAACTGAAGTAGTTTCGCCAGAGGGTCTGGCGGAACTAGGGAATTTTTTTTTTTTTGCTAATCTCGGCCATTTGGCACCCTTAAACAGCCTTAATTAATGAAAAATGCTAGTTCCGCCACCGGGTCTGGCGGAACTAGGTAAAATTTATTTTTGGCCCAATTTAGACGGTAAATTGGCCAAAAAATGATGAAAATATAGGTTCCGCCAGACCCTCTGGCGGAACTATCTAGTTCCGCCAGTGGGTATGGCGGAACTACACATTTTCCCAACTTACAAAAAGTCCAAAAAAATGGTCTAGTTCCGCCAGACCCTTTGGCGGAACTAGCTATTTTCTAGCTAGTTCCGCCAGAACCTCTGGCGGAACTAGCTAGTTCAGCCGGTGGGTCTGGCGGAACTAGACCATTTTCCCAACTTACAATATGACCCAAAAAGTCCAAAAAAATGGTCTAGTTCCGCCAGACCATCCGGCGGAACTAGCCATTTTCTAGCTAGTTCTGCCAGAACCTTTGGCGGAACTATCTAGTTCCGCCAGTGGGTCTGGCGGAACTACACATTTTCCCAACTTACAATCTGACCCAAAAAGTCCAAAAAAATGGTCTAGTTCCGCGAGACCCTCTGGCGGAACTAGCTAGTTCCGCCAAAGGGTATGGCGGAACTAGACCATTTTCCCAACTTACAATCTGACCCAAAATTTTTTCAAAGTTTAGGGTTTAGTAACGGTTTTTAATAAAAAACCGATACTAAATATTAGTACTGTATCGGTTTTTATCAAAGAACCGATACTAAATCGGGAATTTTTTTTTTCATTTAGTAACGGTTTTTATAAAATAACCGTTACTAAATTTAGGGTTTAGTAACGGTTTTTAATAAAAAACCGATACTAAATATTAGTACTGTATCGGTTTTTATCAAAGAACCGATACTAAATCGGGAATTTTTTTTTCATTTAGTAACGGTTCTTGTAAAATAACCGTTACTAAATCTGACACTTAGTAACGGTTCTTCCCTAAAAATCGTTACTAAATAACATTGTAAGTTGGGAAAATGGTCTAGTTCCGCCAGTCGGTCTGGCGGAACTACCCACTGCGTTTTTTTAAACCCGAATTTAAACCCGTCCGACACTCATTTTAACCCTACCCGTCCGTTCGAAAAAAGAAGAGAAAAATTTGGGGGCGTAATTTCATGCGATTTGAGAGGAAATTAAAGGAGAAAGAGGGGAGAAATTAAAGGAAGAGAATGAGAAGTTAGAAAGAAGAAGAAATATGTAAGTTATTTTGTTTGATTTTGAGTTTTGATTAGTTATTTTTGTTGATTTGGTTGAATTGAAATAAGTTTTGATTGAGTGAAATTAGTGCGAAATAGGTATGGATTTAGTGAGATTAGTTTGAAATTGGTTTAAATAGGTTGATAGTATTGAAATTTGTTTGAATTTTTGTTGATTTCTTTAGAGAAAAATAAGAACAAGAAGAAGAAGAAGGTGGAGGAGAAGAAGAAGAAGAAGAAGAAGGAGTACATTTTTCGTCAAATTTATTCGGTATGAAAAAAATTTGTAATTATTTTTTATTACTTAGTTATTTTAAAGAAAAATATAATATAAATTTATTTAGTAATATATTTATTTATAGTAATTGTGTATGATTTTTTTAATATATACAATTTTTTGTATTAAAAAAAATAGAATGAAGCAATTTGTTTATTTTTGTGTTAAATAGTATGTTTATTTAGTTATGTAAAAATATATTGTTTAGTTATTATTTATATAGGGATATTTTTATCAATTTTATTCAGTATGAAAATATTTAATAATTAATTTTCAATATGTAGTTATTTTAAGAAAAAAATATAATATATACTTGTTTAGTAATATATTTATTTATAGTGATTTATTAGGTTTTTATTTTTGACTATATAGTATTATTCCTATTAAAAAAAGAGTGAAGTAATTTGTTTATATTAAAAAAAGATTGAAGTAATTTATTTATAGTAATTGTTTAATTATTATTTATATTTAAAAAATAAAATTTATATAGGGATGTCATCTAGGGGCGGATCTAGTCGGGGCGGATCTAGTCGTGCGGATCAGGGGAAGGGTCCTATAGTTGAGCCAGAAGGTCCGGTATATCGTCCGCTGAACGAATTCCAGGATGATCACAGAACCGTATGTTTCAGCCAACCGGACAACACCAAGGCTAAAGCGAAAGAGGGTTTCCGATACAGGCAACATCATATTAATGTATTGTATATAAAATTATTTCTATATATCTATTTATTTAATTATGTAAAAATAATGTACTTATATGTTTCGTTTCCGCAGGTGCCATGGAATGTTCAGTTCGAGCCATATTTTGCGAGTGCGTGTTTGTTACAAACGTAGAGAATCGTTTATATACCAATCGATGACATACTGATAACCGCTCTGCAGGAACGGTGGAGAAAAGAGACACATACGTTCCACATGCCGCACGGAGAAATGACCATAACGTTAGAGGATGTTTCATACTTGTTGGGGTTGCGGGTGGATGGCAAGACCCTTTGTGTGAAGAACAACGGTATTAATTGGGCAAATAAAGCCGGGGAACTACTCGGAAAAACACTCCCCCAAGAGATGTTCAGAGGATTAGGAAATAAGAAAAGCAACGTGTTGGTAAAAAAAAATGGTTCATGGAGAATTTTGCCGATTTGGAGTGTGATGCCCCCATATTACGAGTCGAGCAATATTGTAGAGCTTACATGATCGGATTTTTTTCCGATATTTTATTTACGGATCCGAATGGGGACAGTTATTCGCTCATGCCCCTGGTACTTTTACAAGAAATGAATAATTTGCATGAGTGGGCATTTGGGAGTGGGGTACTTGCATACCTGTACAGAGAGCTGTGCAAAAGTACAGTTTCCGATCGGAAAAATATGGGAGGTTGCATCTTATTATTATAATTATGGGATTGGCAACATTTTGCGACCGGAAGACCTAGAGTTTCATTGAACCTGACAAGATTGAATATCTACGACGATCCGGATTACAATGATACAGTTGGCATGCTCTGGAGAGATGCAAGAGTTTAAGAGGACCGGTCGACTACTCATTTGTGGGCGAACCGCGACATGTTAGACAGCATCCCTCAAAGTGATATCTTTTGGGCACCTTACGAACCATAGCGCGATCGGCTACCGCCCATTTGTCAGGAAGAAAGAACTACGGCACTACTCAGTGTGCCGTTGATTTATTTCTGGATCGTCGAGCATTATCGTCCTGAGAGGGTGATGCGACAGTTCCCTCGGAAATACTTGAAGCCGACAAAATTGCCGACAAAGAATTACGCGACCTGACGAATTTTAAGGGAAACGATTGGCGTAAGATTCACAAGAATTGGATTACACGTTGGAACGATAAATGGTATTGGTATTCGCAAATGGATCCCCTGGAGCCGTATACCCCTCTGGATTATGATGGTTACATGAGCTGGTATTGGCAGAATTCTGATCCGTTGGTGCAGAGCACCATTTCGCACGGTTCGAGCACATACCGCCCCATGGTCCCCGAAAAAAGATTAGCGGTAAATTTTTGTAATATTTTTAAAGTTAAATTTAGAATTATAATTTTTTTATTTTTTTTAATATTTGAAGGCACAAACTGCCATGGAGGGAGCTCGCATATGTTTCAGAATGCTCCGAGAATTTGGTGCAAATATGAGGGCGGAAGTAAGGGACGGCATCAGAAAATGGTTGGGATGCCAAAAACTAATTTGTACTCAGCTTAATGAGTATCCCGGCGATACTGAGTGGGAGGTGCTCAACGAACCGAGAGCAGATGCGGAAGGAGAGGAAGGAGGAGAAGACGCCAGTCAGCTCACTCAGATGCAGACTCGGAACCAAGCGAGAGGGAGATGTTTAGGGTTTATGTTAGTATTTTAGGGTTTATGTTTTGAGATTTGGACTACGTTATAGTTTATTAGGGGTTATGTTTGTTTGATTTTTTAGGGTTTATGGTTTATTGAGATTGTTTTAACTTAAGCATTACAACTACTCAACAATAAATAAAATGAAACTAAATAAAATAAACAAAATGAAAACAAACTAAATAAACCACACTACGGTCCAGTGTAACGGTCTCCACCCATTTGTGTGCACTTTCGTTTAGTGTGTCCTGGTAATTTGCAGAGGCTGCAATTCATTACACGCTTTTCTTTGTTCATGGTGTCCATACTGTTTTGGATTCGCAACTCCTGCCTTCTTCCACGTTTCATCCTTCCGTTAGCATTTGTCCTTATAAGTTTATCACCAGGAAATAAATTGTAAATACAAATTTCTATGCGTGGCGTTCATTGTGATTTTCATACGTACGTTTCAAATTATCCAAGGAATAACACGGATGAATGAAAACTTCGCTAGATATAACTTTGCGTATACAAACTGCTATGACGTGCGAACACGGGTAGTGGTATATCATAGGTTTCTTGACACTCGCATTTTCCTTCGTTGATATCCACTCGCCATTTCTTTCTCGGAATTCCAATACCACTCGTCGAACGCCGGGCTTGCGTAAGCACCTGATAAATACCTTGCTCTAAGTTGTAGCAAGTGACTTCATGCCTAGCAGCCTTAATGCGTCTATGTTCCATTTTTAACATCACTATATCCGACCAACTCTTTTCCCTCATATCAGCAGCCGCCCGATATCTCATGTGATAACAATTTAGCTTAAAAAATGTCGCTTCCACAATTGCCGTAACAGGTAGTTTTCTTATACCTTTGAAAACAAAATTCATCACTTCGGCATTATTGCTAGTTGGTATGCCCCACCGAAGACCTTCAGTATCGTACAAAATCGCCCAATTTGATTTATTTATCTTTTGTAACCAATCGGTCGCTGAACTATCTTTTTTTCCGTTTTTTCCCATATCTTATTAAATTTATATTTGTTGTGTGCACGTCAACTAAAGCAAAAACTAAAGGAAATAACTGACCATTTGCGTCGGTACCAATCACCGTCAGTAAAGTTCCTTGGTATTTTCCGGTTAGAAATGTTCCATCTACTGTTATGACGGGCTTGCAAAATTGAAAACCATGTAGTGATGGGCCAAATGCCCAAAATAGACCTTCGAACTCCAACTCACCATCTCTATTTGGGGCACCAGTTTTAAATGTATACAAAGTACCAGGATTTGTTGAGGTTATTGCCGCCATCAACTCAGGGAGCAAATTATAAGCCTCCCTCCAACCCCTAAATAAGAATCGAAACGCGTGTTGTTTTGCGTGCCAAGCCTTCCAATACGATATGGTATATTCAACCTTTAATTTAACGGCTTCTATTATGGTTACAGGTTTAACATCTAAATCCGCTCTTACGATATCTAGAATTAGCCCCCCAACAAGCGCACTCGTTAACTGTTTGTGGTCTCTTCTAGGTGTTTGGTTAATACATACGTGTGGTTGTCTAAATGTTTTCATCTCCCATAAATTATTTTTTTTAATTAATCGAAGCGCGTATCCTCCAAATACATCCTCTAGTACCTTCATCTTTAAGCTTGCATATCACAATATATCTCGTTTTATTCGAGTGGTCTACTTCTATTTCTCAGTGATTCTTCACACTGTATGCTCTTACAGCCGATTGTAGTTCTGATTTCGTTTCAAATGTACGTCCCTTATACAATATTTCATCATCATTTTCATTCACATTCATGCCAAGATAAGACATCATTTCTCGCATATTCCCACATTAAACTATCTTCGAATTCAGCAGCCGGCGCATCACCGAAAGTACCTAAACTAACCATCTCACCCTCTTCCGTATATATAAATCCCGTCTGATGGTTCACTCTCTCCATTTCTTCATCGCCATCTCCAAAAATTTCTTCCTCGTCCTCTGACTCTATTTCGGGTTCCCCATCTAATTCATTTTCATCATCATCTATTTCGGGAAGTACATTATTGCTCACACATGCCATATCAAAGGTCGCAAACGGGTCCTCATTCGCATTTTCAATATTTATTTCATTTTCAACGGGTTCTAATATCTCATTTTCATCTGCATTTGGAATTATATTTGATCTACTACTAGTTCTTATCTGATATTCTTTATTTTGGACGCGATCAACATATATTTCTAATTCCTCCATCCCAACCCTTATGACGCGCTCCGCAAAATTAATCAATTGTGTATTATTCATAATTTTCACTAACCTATAATGGGAAATTCCTTTCTTAAGGGAAGGAAGCCGACCTCGGATTAGAAGAATATCATTATACGACCAACCGAGATTCTCATAAATTTCGTTACACAGTTGGTCATAATCCCTATTTGTGGTTGTACTTTCTGGAATATAAGCCGGTTCCTCCGGGTCGTAATTGCATCCGTTTGGTAGATTTACAATAAGACCATCATAATATACAAGAATTTGAGAGTTTTGTGCCATTTTCTTCTTACTAATTGCAATAATATTTCAACAAATTAACAACAAATATATAATAAAATCAATTAATTATTTAATGAAAAAATAATCTATAATACAATACCTAATTTCCGTCTTTCTTTTCTTCTATTTTCTCTATTTATTTGGGTCAAAATCACCTCAAATACACTTCAAAATCGCCTGAATTGTAGTTTTATTTTTTGGGGGCGGATTTTAGGTTAGATTGGGGGGGAGAGAGAGAAAGATTTTCCTTTTATAACAGGCTCCAATGATTGAACAAGTTCCGCCAAAGGCTCTGGCGGAACTAGGCTATTTCTCAAGTTTTTGGGGTCAGACCTGTCCGGAAGACACGCTGATACAGGTTCCGCCAGATGGTCTGGCGGAACTACTTATTTCTAGCTAGTTCTGCCAGAGGGTCTGGCGGAACTAGCTAGAAAATAGCTAGGGCGTTACTAAGTGAAAAAAAAAAATAATTAAGGGATTTAGTAATGGTTTTTAACGAAAAACCGATACTAAATATAATACTGTATCTAACTGCTTATTTAGTAACGGTTTTTAGGGAAGAACCGTTACTAAGTGCTTATTTAGTAACGATTTTTAGGGAAGAACCGTTACTAAGTGTAGATTTAGTAACGGTTATTTTATAAAAACCGTTACTAAATGAAAAAAAAATTCCCGATTTAGTATCGGTTCTTTTATAAAAACCGATACAGTACTAATATTTAGTATCGGTTTTTTATTAAAAACCGTTACTAAACCCTAAATTTAGTAACGGTTATTTTATAAAAACCGTTACTAAATGAAAAAAAAAATTCCCGATTTAATATCGGTTCTTTGATAAAAACCGATACAGTAATAATATTTAGTACCGGTTTTTTATTAAAAACCGTTACTAAACCCTAAACTTTGAAATTTTTTTGGGTCAGATTGTAAGTTGGGAAAATGGTCTTGTTCCGCCAGACCCTCTGGCGGAACTAGCTAGTTCCGCCAGAGGGTCTGGCGGAACTAGACCATTTTTTTGGACTTTTTGGGTCAGATTGTAAGTTGGGAAAATGTGTAGTTCCGCCAGACCCACTGGCGGAACTAGATAGTTCCGCGAAAGGTTCTGGCGGAACTAGCTAGAAAATAGCTAGTTCCACCGGATGGTCTGGCGGAACTAGACCATTTTTTTGGACTTTTTGGGTCAGATTGTAAGTTGGGAAAATGGTCTACTTCCGCCAGACCCACCGGCGGAACTAGCTAGTTCCGCCAGAGGTTCTGGCGGAACTAGCTAGAAAATAGCTAGTTCCGCCAAAGGGTCTGGCGGAACTAGACCATTTTTTTTGAACTTTTTGTAAGTTGGGAAAATGTGTAGTTCCGCCAGACCCACTGGCGGAATAGTTCCGCCAGAGGATCTGGCGGAACCTAAATTTTCGTCATTTTTGGGCCAATTTACCGTTTAAATTAGGCCAAAAATAAATTTTACCTAGTTCCGCCAGACCCGGTGGCGGAACTAGGCTTTTTCATTAATTAAGGCTGTTTAAGGGTGCCAAATGACCGAGATTAGCACCAAAAAAAAATTCCCTAGTTCCGCCAGACCCTCTGGCATAACTACTTCAGTTCCGCCAGAAGGTCTGGCGGAAGTGCTACCTACCCAAATATTTTGAAAATCATACTATCTGATTAATTATTCTTCAAAATAGTGCTACTATTCAATAAAATTCTGCAATTGAGCCAGCCTTGGCTGGCAGCAAACCTCTTTTGTCCCCTTCTTTTTATTTTTCATTCTTAAAATTGAGTTTTTGGTCCACTCAAACAGACTTTTGACCCATCTACTCTTGACTACAAGAAAAATTAGAATTAGTAAAGTTTAAGAAACATTAATAAATGTCTTAGTAAATTTCTATTTTTTTGTGTTTTTTTATTACAATAAAATAAATAAATGTACCTATAGATGTGGAGGCCGGTCCCGTCTCTGATCTGCCTGATCATGATCTGCATTAAATAAAACAACAAAAAATTAGTGAAAAATGGAGGGTCTTTTTTCTTAAGTTCAGTGGAAAAGATTAATAGTTGAAATGTTTGGTTCAACTATTAATAGATTGACGAGGTAAATTGAGTTTTGGTTGAAATGTAATCTAAACCCTAATTCCAATTGTTGTAAAAATGGAGGGTCTAGCTTAAGAAAAAAGACCCTCCATTTTTCACTAATTTTACTAAGTAATCTTGAGTTTTGGTTGAAATGTAATCTAAACCCTAATTCCAATTTCAACTAAACATTTCTCAATTAGTGAAAAATGGAGGGTCTTTTTTCTTAAGTTCAGTGGATTAGATTAATAGTTGAAATGTTTGGTTCAGTTTGTCACATTGGTGGATTCCAACAGAGTTAAACAACTTAAATGGGTCAATTTAATATGGTTTTTCTTTTTAATTTTTAATTTTGTGTTTGAATTAGCGGTACGAAATTGCATACCGGTCCATACCAATATAACCGATAAAGTAGTACTACATTTGCACTTTTTTCCTCAGTTTATGTTCGTGTATTTTAGGGTTTAGGGCTTAGAAAATAAAAATAAATGAAAAGAAAAAGAAAAGAAAACTTATTTACCTTCAGGTCCTTCACACAAAGCCTCTTCTTCAACAATACCATCTAAAACCATTAACAAAAAATCAAGAAAAGTGAGGGGTCATTATGCAAAAGGACCAACTTAAACTATTAATTATTGTACACCAACTTAAACTATAATCTGTCAATCACTTCACTGTTTACTTTCACTAACCTCTGATTTAAGTTGAATTTCTTTACAAAAATAACATTAGGTCAAAAAGACACAAAATAAAATAAATGAAAATAATTAATTTTATACCTGCAATTTTAGGCGGTCTAGTTTCTAGCAAATCAGTAATTAGAACTTCCAGAGTTTATTTGGTTTTCTCCTACATCTTAGCAATAAATAGCTCCAACAATAATTATACATGAATTTTAACCATTATTGTCATAGAAAGTGGTATGAGTAACCTTTTATGTATATGAGATCCTAAACACTAAAAATGTGAATGATTTCTCACACCTTTTGTTCAATTATACAAGAATTAAGTTGGTTACACTTGAAAAGCCTTGGGAATAGTCATGCAAATTCTCAACTGTTTATTTGTTAACTAAAGATACTTATGTTACGGCGCATGTGGCACTAATCATTGTAACTTCTAAATCTCAGCAAATAAGTTGTATGTATTGGTAGCAGCTTCTTAAGTAATATTTTAATCATTCATTTCATAGAAATTGAGACTCATTGTATCCGAGTATAACTGTCTTACTAGTCAATATCTATACTATCAATGCTTCCATATGTATGAGGTTGAAAGGTGCAAAATGTGATTTTTAGTACTTCTATATTTTTATGTATCATATTTTTTCTCACTTTAAAGAGAATTAATTAATTGTGAGTTCCTACATGAAATAAAATTAAGATACCATATTTTGCAAAGTCAATTTAACACAATTATATTTTGCCGGTAATAGTGATTAATTTAACAATTTCTTGGTTCGATCTTATTAATATTAAAATAAAAAAATTCTACAAAAAATACTTAAATTTAGAAAACATCAAAAAAAAAACATATAAATTAATCTAAAACTCCTCTAGTACGAGTGGTTAGGCAATAGCCCACCAATCTAAAGATTGTTGGTTCAAAACTTGACAAAATTCAATTTCTTTGAATGTAAGGTGGGGGGATATATGAGTCATCTCTATAAAATAAAAAAATATATAAATTGCATTATTAATTATGATATACCTAAATTTTCCACAAAAAAAACTAACAATTAAATAATCAAATGGCAAGAATAGAAATTAAAAAAAATCTACAAGAATCGAAATGAAACATTATCTGGATCAAATCAAAAACTTTCTTAAAATAGGATTGAAACTTGAAAAAGAAAAAGAAAAAAAAAGCTTTTCAATTACAACTGTATACATAATTCAAAACATTAAAATAATTCATTTCAATTGTAAAATCATGAAAAAATAATACATTTCAAATTACAATTGTAAACTGCCTAAATTACTATAAATCTCAAAATAATGTATTCAAAATAAAATCTTTATTTGAAAAAAAAAAAGTTTGTTACAAGAAAAATAAAAGATAAAAAAACTAATTAAATTTATCACTTACCACTCAAAATCAAATCCATTTTAATCTAATATCTTCAGCTCTCACCGAAAATGAATTCTTGTTTTACTTTTTCAGTAGAGAGAGAAATTAGATTAAAATGTTTCTTTTTCGTGTAAATTTGGAGATATATATCATCAAGCTCTTCCTTTAAATCTTTCGCGCACTGAAAAGAAATTTTGGTTGAAATGGGTCCACGGTGAACCAACCAGCTGTGCATGTCATCAGTTCACCAATGGAATTTGTTCGCTCCATGGACCACGTTTAGGAACGTTTATTCCAGGTGATCTGATTTTCGGGGCTTGTTTAAGGATCAGAGTTAGTTACCCTATAAATAGGATATGAATATTTAAAATTGTTGTTGTCTAAAAAAAATAGACTATTTAAAATTGTAAACAGAATATGGAAAGGTCTGAGTTAGAAATTTTTTTGGAAAATTTATGTAGAAAAATTATTAGACTATGACCATAAAAATGTAAGTTTATACAAAAAACATATTATTAAAACATTATATATAGTACATGTGCAAGACCTTGACGACAATAAACAAGAGAAGTTCCTTCGGAAGACTAAACTATAATAGTTAAATTTCATAAAAATAATTCCAAGCAAGTTCAGGAGCATTTGAAAAATGGAAAGATACATATAAAGAAAAAAAATACATTTAAAAAATGATTAGCATTTATAAATATGCTTCTAACAGAATAATTACAAGTATCAAAATTAATGCTTTTGGAAAATAATTTTTATTTATTTAAATTACGTTAAAATAAGTATTGAGTTAGGTTGTAATTATAAAGCACATAGCCCATAGGTCATAAGTAGTTTTATGGGAAATTTACAAAAAACCCCCTATCTTTTCTGAATATTACAAATAACCCCCTATATTTTCGTTTATTACAAATAACCCCCTGTCAGAAGAAGATTTCTTTCAAATACCCCCCTACATCACTATTCCATCCATTCCAAAGTTAATTATTTTTAAAATGACTAAAATACCCTCATGTATTATTTAATTAACAAATTAATTAAATAAACAAACAAAATAAATTAAATAAAATTTTTTAAATACATAAAAAATAATTCATTAAAAAGAAATAAACTAATTAAAAAATAAAAATAATTAAAAATAAAAGGTTAAAAAATAAAATAATAAAATAGTTAAAAATAAAAAAGTAAAAAATAACTCAATAACAATTAATTAAAATAAACAAAATATACATAATTAAAAATCTAGAAATAATGAAACAAAATATAATAATTAAATAAATAAATAAAAATGAAGTAAAGATAAAAAATAAAATTATAAAATTATAATTAATGTTATAAAATAGGGAAATTTATAAAATAACCCCCTAACTTATTTGAATATTATAAAATACAAAAAAATAAAAAATAAAAAATAAAAAATAAAATAAAATAAAATAATAGAAGAAAAATCAATTTTTAAAAATAGTAATAATTATCGACACACACAACTCTATTTATTATAATAACATAGTATAAGTGCCTAGTGCATTAAGCGGCACGGTGCAACATTCAGTCAACACCATATTGTCCCGAAAAGACTTAAACTTGGTTGGGCTTTTCAGGACAATATGTATGGACCTGAATGTTGGACTATACCGGTTAATGCACTAGACACTTATACTATATTATAATAAATAGAGTTGTGTGTGTCGATTATTATTACTATTTTTAAAAATTGATTTTTCTTCTATTATTTTTAATTAAAATTTTTAAATTAAATTAAATTTTTTTTTTGTATTTTATAATATTCAAATAAGTTAGTGTGTTATTTTGTAAATTTCCTTATTTTATAACATTAATAATAATTTTATTATTTTATTTCTATCTTTACTTAATTTTTATTTATTTATTTAATTATTATATTTTGTTTAATTATTTCTAGATTTTTAAATATGTATATTTTTTTTATTTTAATTAATTGTTATTGAGTTATTTTTTACTTTTTTTATTTTTAACTATTTAATTATTTAATTAACCTTTTCTTTTTAATTCTTTTTATTTTTTTAATTTATTTATTTTAATTAGTTTTATTTCTTTTTAATGAATTTTATTTTTTAATGAATTATTTTTTATGTGTTTAACAATTTTTATTTAATTTATTTTTTTACTTATTTTTATTTAATTTATTTTGTTTGTTTATTTAATTAATGTGTTAATTAAATATATTCAATATACATAAGGGTGTTTTAGTCATTTTTAAAAAAATTAATTTTGGAATGGATGGAATAGTGACGTAGGGGGGTATTTGAAAGAAAACTTCTTCTGACAGGGGGTTTTTTGTAATAAACGAAAATACAAGGGGTTATTTGTAATATTCAGAAAAGATAGGGGGTTTTTTGTAGATTTTCCTAGTTTTATTAGTGTGTTTAGATGTGAGTGAAATGATGTATATCCATATGAGTGTGTATGGTTGTGAGTCAAATAACCTATATCTATATAAGTGCTTGAAATTGTGTAATTATATGGCGTCTTTGAAAATAAGCAATAGACTATAAATAGAAAGTATGAGTTGAGAAAGAAATATAACCCATCATTATGTATGTTGTAAACGAAACAAAATAAGAAAGAAAAAATAAATAAATTTGAAAGGAAAATAATTTCTCTTGAAAAATTTGTCTTTTTGTGTTTGTGTGTCTTCTTTCTCTTTCCTACTTCCATGTCAAAAGCAAATCAAAGATTTTGTTCTTTGATACAAATCTCTCAAACTTATACTCTCTATTCTCTCCAACCAATTAAAGAAACGATCCAAAATTCCAACACAAGTGCAAAGAGAAATGAATTAATTGATTAATTAACATTTTGGGATGATATATGGTAGGGAATATTTGTAGTAAAAATAAGAAAATGTAAATGTATAAATGCAATACGAAAGTAAGAAAATTAGAAAATTTGTCATATTCTATGATGAAAGTAAATTAGCGACATGTCTGATTTTGATAAAAAAAACAGAAAGAAAATTCTGACCAAAAAGTCTTCTACAACTAATTAAAATTTTATTTGATCTTACAATAATAATTATATGCTACTTATTACATTTGTCAGTATAATTTCGCATTTCATAACAAACAATATCAGTATATCTAAGATACCAATTCTGCAAAGTTATTTTAAGATAATTATGTTGGGTTTCTACCATTCATAACGCAGCGGAAAAACAAAAACGAAACAAAATTGAATTCGAAACTCAAAAGAAGGATCCGTGAATTACAATTAAATCAAAGAAAAGTTCATAACTTTGTACCTTCGGATTACGCTTAATCCGTAATGATAAAAAACGAATTTGATTGACGGTTTTCTTTGCCCGATCCAAACCGGTTTCCAAACCGATCATTTGAATGATTCGCCTAATCGGTCTCACAAACCGATCTTCAAGCAATCTCCAAACGAACCGATTCTCCAAGCAAACCGATTCTCCAAACAAAAACCACGGTTTCAACTCAAATCACAAAGACGCCGCACTTCGCTTCGTCCTCTACCGGTATCCACACGAACAACCCTTTTGAACGGATAAAGAACGATATATGCTAGTATTCGTTCTTCATTTCTCTCACAGAAAATAACAAAAGAATAATTTTCGGATTTTTCTCTCCTCTTTTTCTCACAAAAAGATGGATGAAAATATTATGCCCTTAATCTGATTTTGGGGTGTCTCTTGTGCCTATATAGTCCATAAGTTTCATATCCTATGTGCATGGTAACTATGTAACCATATATGCAACACATCTTATCATATAAGATGTAGGATTGGATGTGTCACTTGACTATGTACCTCTTCATATAACTTATCACATAAGTTATGATTTTTCTGAATACGTCTCAATAGTTGTTCTTTGTGTGTGACCCTGTAGGTTTACTTAATGTTGGCAATAATCACAACGGATTATAAATCATGAGCGGCCTCTAGCAAGACATCATAAATACCCAAATTAAGCAAGTATGGATGATTCGATCAAACCTAATTTATGTTCATGCATTGTATCCCGTTGTTACATGATATCTATATCGTCCATAAGGCATGGTATGTGTCAACCTTACGTTGGTCGATAAATATTTCTTGACACCGAATTTGATTGAACATGAAATGACATAAATAACTCCTTATTAATTCACTCGAGCATGGCCATGCGTTTCTTCAATCAAATCATCAAGAGGCCTAAAGATGTCTCTCTCAATTTATGAGAGGAACAAATCTTATCTTAATTCAACTATTTCCTCCACATAATTCATTACATACCTAATATAATCTTTACGACCGCCCGGTTAAAGACGATGTTAGATTATATTAAAGTATGAAATTTCTTATGTAGGAAACTGAGATAATCTCAAGTCTAAGGATTATAGATACATTCTTTACTGAGAAAAACTAATGACACGAACCATGTAGTATTCTCACGGTGGGTCAATCCAGTATATGGTTTCCAACATATACTTACGTTAAGGACTTAATAACTCTTACTCATGATCAGTAAAACATGACCATCAGTCAACTAACATACTGATATACATTTATAGCTTATCATAAAGTATGTTTGTGTCACAAACATCCTATGAATGATCAGGGACGGTTTATAATATCATTCATAACACTTTATAGTTTTACTATCAAAGTCACATACTTTGATGATATAAAACTGAATATCATATTCAATATTCATTTTAGTAATAAGAATAAAATAACAAATACACATTTATTATATAAAATATCTCTAAATAAACACAATGTTTGTTTAACACAATCCATACATCTAGGTCTCAAATATATTGGCCTAGGGCATATTACTAACACTAATCAAATGGACCCCCTTTTTTACGTCCCTGTTAGAGCTAACATGTGATCCCTAGTCTCGTCCTAGTATACATCTGTGTGCATTTTCACCCCATACATGTATCCCCACTAAGGCATATAAGATTCTCAAGTTCTCTGAGTATGATAACTGTATGGTACGTGTCCAGTCGCACTATAGTACCCACATGATCGAATTGTCCTGAATACCATTTGTTAGAGTCTAGTACATTAACTGACCGAGCTCAACCATCAGGCCCATACCATATTATACTGAAAAAGGCTTAGGTTTGGTTGGTGCTTGTAGTTAATGCATTAGCCTAGTTAATTAATTCCAATTCACATTCATTTCTCAAGCTGTGACTAATCAACTAGCCCCCTTTCCACTAATTTTGTTATGGGGTGTAACAACTTCCCTGTTTTAACTCATCGGTTTGCATGTTCATGCGAACGGTGAATGGTCTAGGACGAAATGCATTGGTCTCTCGCCCTTTGATTACCCCTTGTTGCCAACCATATATAACACATTGTATGTATTCCGGCAACAGTTGTTTTGCTCGGTACCACATACCGGTGCTGGCGGTAGGATATGGCTCGGTTAATTACATGGTATTGTCTACGTCCTCTAGCAGTAGATCACTCTTCTCAAATGGGCTTGTAACATACAATTGGGGATGCTTCGAGCACACTCCCAGTGATCATATATGTGACACCATCTTAAAATCATCGTTTTCTAGGATATCTAAATGTACAATGATGAAAGCTTGAAAAGTGTGTACCTTTAATTATATAAAAAATATTTATTATGTACCAAAACCAAGATTAAGCGATGACACATTTGCCAGAGAGTACTCATTGTTGGCGCTCAAGAATGATCTCAAACCGTTCACAATGGCACTAGATCTATGAATGTCGGACCCACCATTATTGTGTGCGGCGACTGATGGGATGTTCTCCTTCCCTACTATTTATTACAATGGTAAAATTTAACTATGTTGGGTATGATGTCCTTAGCATCATTTTTATTCAGACACTGACCTAAAGATGCTCTAGTTTATGGTGACCTTGCAAGTTGTTGCGTGATTGACCCTAACAGATATAGACAACATCGTTGGTCAGGGAGCTTGCTTGCATATATTGGCAGGAAATTGGTTTTGGGGCATCCTTATGCTTAGGATGTTGCCATTCATAATGGACATCATGTGCTGCAATTGCAAAAGAGATTTACGGCCATTACTAAATGTCGAACGGTTGGGTTGCAAATCCATCATGGGCCGATGGTGAATCAACTAAGCGAGTAATCAGTGGTACGTTCTGGTGGTTGATGATGTGCACATATTTGTTACAACACTGTGATGGTGTATCTCTTTTGAAGAGTGTTCCTGTGTAACATAAAAGATAAATGAAGGGTTCATGACATGCTGAATTATTTGGGCAAAATGACTGTTGTGTGGTGTGTGTGGACTTGACAATATATTGATCATTGTGTGTCGCTACTTCTGTATAACAAGGGGGGGTTACGGATGGATGTTACTATCAAACACATATACTGTTATCGTATGGTTCGTTTACTTCATTGTATGTGTGAGTGTTCCTCAGTGTTGTCTCATACAGTTGTGCAGCTACCTTCATGATGGCATCGTCTGCCAAGATGATAACCGACAAGAATGAAGGTGACAGGGGTCATCATTCTATGAAAAAGAGGTTTCGATGCTATCATAAATTATCTCAATATCAAGGTAAGGCATGTTGTTCAATTGAATCCTAAAGGAGGGGGGGTGAGTAGGCCTAATTTTGTGCGGAAGTGTGAATTTAGTCCTCGTAGGGTTTTACAACATTTTATGTATTTTGAGTTTTAGACGGATAGTTTGTATTAATTAAGAGTAATTGAAATAATGATAAATAAATTGTGAATAAAGAAAGTAGACAAGAATACTGAGCACACAAATCTGTTGATGAAATTCGCTAGATGGTTGCATTCGCTGTAACCGCCCGTTCTCGCTAGCAATTATTGTTACATTCATGAGTGCCAACTCACCGGGTATGTCTCTTACCCTCCGTGATCCACTAATCCAAATAGTATTTTATAAAACTCGAATCAACATTCGCTTTACAAACTCTTAGCGATTCGTTGAGACTAAACATACCGATCTCTTTCAATTAAACTAACAAACAATCGTTCACTAATTTCCTCTAACCTCCCTTAAGATTATTGAGTAATATTGTTAAACACTAGAAAGAAAATTTCTTAATTTCGCATGGAAAAATCTCCATGGTGCTTGACTCGAATAAATGTAGCGACCAACACGTTATAGTTGCATATATAGATTGAAACAAGAAATTAGTGTGTTTCGTAAGAAATTATATCTTTCCCTAATTACTCATATAGGCTGTGTCCAAGGTAATAACATTGCTAAAATATATGTACGCCGACCGGCTCCTTCCATCCGACCAGAAAACTATAGACAAACGTCCATCTTTGTCTAGGTCTCATTGATAGAAGAAGTTGTTGCACTCCGTCTGACGGGACTTGACGTACGACATGAGTGCAGAGTCATCTCCATCCATGAGTTTTAAAGTGCGGACATGCCCATTGCTTGAAACAGTTACTTCCTTACCCATTTCTTGTAATGGTCTTATCTGATGTTGTCTTTGTCAATCATTCAACTCAAAGTTATTTTGCTCAAATATCGGCATGTAACGCCGGCACCTCATGTAACAAGCGCATTTCAGTTGAAGGTCATGATTGTGCTCCAACACTGCCTCATAGATAACCCATTCATTCATCAAATCAATGGCATGTAACATTATATGAGCTCCACATCTTGTAAACTCGACACCTTTCTTCCTTGATACGTTCATACCATTCTGTTTGTTGGTGTATCCCTCTACTGCATATGACTGTCACCGTGCAGGGCTCACCATGATACTTATACGCAGTTCACCTGGTCATAGGGAAAGCCTTCTCACACGTGTAGTTCTTGTAGAAAATATAAGTGTCTTCTACTGACCTAAACAGCATGCCCCTGATCGGTTCGTTTACTACCTGACCATCACCCATCCGGTCATGCAGGGGCTTCTCATGTCTGTCCGCAGAAAATGAATTGAATATGTAAGAGTACTATGTCAATAATTTCTGGACATACAAATGGCGTAGCACCTTTTTGAAATATGTGAGCTCCCTATTACCACTCTTTCATAATAGGACACAAACTTGAATTGGAAATGGAGCCCTCACATATTTCTTGAATGGTCATTGGCATGACCAGCTCACTTTAACAAAGGAATTTCCGAGGCTCTACATGCGAGTTAGAAATAAAATCAAATCTATGCGGTATGTCATGACAAGGCGAGATGCCTTGCAATGGGATTGAACGCTACATGTATCCTTGTTGGATGATGTTACCAAAATCCAAGGCATGCTAAACTTTATCACACTCACCTCAGAGGAAGATAAATTAAATTGGTAGAGTACCACATTATCGGATAAATTCTCAGCGGGGAAAGCATTCTCCTTTTTTGCAGATAGAGGACGAAGTGACCCACATTAAAACACTTTGTGAAATTTAAAAGTCCCACAATGAATCAAAATATTTCTATGCTTCCTATCTCGGTGCAAGACCTTTACTCGGAATAGGATATTTGCGAGAAGATGGACAACGGACCAGTCTTGTGTACTTTGCAGAGATAGTTCGATCGAAACACGACAACACCTCTTTAGCCAATAGACCTATGCGAGAGCCATTTGGGCAAAAACAAGCGCAACTTTGGCAGCCCAATTGTCTTTGATAACAACCCCATGTTGAGGATAACTCTCAAGACACTTCAACCCATCAAACAACACGAATGGAGTCCACTTTGAGCAGCTTGATGTTGGGAGGTTTGGAAGGCGCGCACCGCTTTCATCTTCAAGCATACAAGGCCAGCAATCGCTTAGACATATGACTATGTGAGACAGTTCGTGGGTCTTGAAATGAGTTTAAAAAAAAAGGCTATCGCATACCAGACCAATCGGCACATGCCTAGGTTGACGTTGTCTTTATTACCCTAGCCTTGATTAGGCTAACATTTTAATTTATGGTTTCTTTCTTTGTAACGTTTACCCATTTGCGTTTAATATTGTAACTACGTTCTTTATTCCGAACTTCTATTAATGAAAAGTATGAAGTAGGCCATCGCCTACTATTCCAAAATTGTAAAATAATACAGTAATATTATTTGGTGATGCTATTACTATTTTTTTTTTGTCATACATGCTGAGGTAATGCATAATTTCAAGTACATTATAGCAACTATGTCTTACATTATCATATCATGTGACATTATTTGTAGGTTGTAAAATTATAGTAGATTGATATCGTTAATTTGGATGTAGTTGCAATACAATTCATTTTACATAAAATTAAAGAAATATATTAAGATAGCCGTAGCATAGCGCAACTATTTTCCTAGTTAGCATATACACATGTAAATCTCTATAAGATTTTGATGTGCCATATATATGGAGAAAAAGATCATATTAGTACATTCATGATCTTTTCAAAATGAGATAAATGCAACGAAACCATGCTAAGAGAGATACGGTCCACAAATCTCTATATATACAATCATCAGTGATATAGAAGTTTCAATTCACCTACTCTCCCTTCTCTCTTAACATGGATTTGCAGAAGACCATTAGCAATATTGATCTGCTCCCTCTCTCTCTAGTGGGACTCTTTCTTTTTCTCCTAATTCTCTTCATTTTTAGCGTAAGCCATGTAAAGAGAAGAACTTGTCCAAATCTACCACCAGGAAGCATGGGATGGCCGTTCCTCGGCGAAACTTTTGCGTATCTTAAATGTCACCAGTGCTTTTCACTTAGTCCTTACATGAAAGATCGTATTGCAAGGTATATTATTACGCAATCATTATAAACCTCGTCTTTTTGAGTCCTCTCAACATAAGTTAAATAAAATACATAGTTTTTTTCTATGTACTATATTGGTTTTTTGATAAATGATGATTATATGTCTTATTTATAAGCATTCAGTTTAACAACTACCTTAAACAAAATCAGTACTAAGATAACAAACTCCTTATAGAATGTTATTCTTGGTCTTGATTTTCTCATGTGTTTAATTACACTTCAATATTTGAAATTACAATTGCAATAGAAACTGAAGATATTAGTAAATTAAGAGATTTGAAAGTTTTATTTGTTTGTTTACTTAAATATTTTCTTATTATAATTCTGTGTTAATGATAATAACTTGAAGATACGGAAAGATCTACCGATCCAATCTCTTTGGTGTGCCTACAATAGTCTCAGCAGATGCAGGGCTAAACCGGTTCGTACTGCAAAACGAGGGGAAACTTTTTGTATCCAGTTATCCAAAGAGTGTTCAGAGCATAGTGGGAAAATGGTCGATGCTTGTGTTGACTGGGGAGATGCATCGAGAAATGAGAGCTAGCGCAGTTAATTTTATAAGTAGTTACAGACTGCGAAGTCTATTACCAGATATAGAACATAATGCACTATTAGTGCTTGATTCATGGAAGGATGGATCACCTTTCTCGGCCTTTGAGGATGCAAAAAAGGTATCTTACACTTTGCAACTTAAATGTGAATATACTCATATCCGGAGTACTAAATATTTATATTTTTAGGGTTAATATAAATTTGAACTACTTATCTATTATTATTATAAGTTCACTTTTATATATTTTTGTGGACATAGTAGTACCAGGGTACAATTGTTTTTATGAGGTACGTGAAATCAAATTCAGGTCTTCCTGGTCCTATACAATGATTTTGTCATTGCAGTGTACAATTGTTATTATGACTGTGTTAGTTATCTTTGTTGACTATATTTCACTTAATGTTACATTTAATCTACAACATAAATATTTTTTAACATTTACCCCTGAACCCACATTAACTGACAGCCATCATAGTGTAGTGGAATAAGTTAGGGTTGAAATTTCACCATAGAACCATCTGATACATACATTTGAATCAAGCAATGAGTAAGATATGAATCAATGTCCAAATAATACATTGGGAAATCTCACAACGGCACTGTAGCACACCGGATCACGACGGAAGGTATATATGCTAGTTTTTTACTTTTTAAATATTATTATATATTGTTTACCATTCGATTTACTGTTTTTATTTTTTTAATTTTTTTTTACTTTTAAAATTTCTATATACTATTCTAACATATTATTTTGTTTTTTATACATTGTTTTCACTCTTTATGTATGTACTGTTATAAAAAATGAAATATATATATATATATATATAGAGAGAGAGAGAGAGAGAGAGAGAGAGAGAGAGAGAGAGACTAAATAATTTGTACAAACAAAATTCGGATTTTGCTTGCGACCAAAATACTATATATATCATCAAAAATTCAAATTTTAACCGTAAGGATGGAATATACATGTTTTGAATATGATGTAGATTAATTTTCACAATAATCGGAATATTATATTATCGCCATCATGTATCATCAAAATTCATCAAAATATATATAATACATATTATATATTTTTTGATGATTTTTGATGATACATGATGGCGATAATAAAATATTCCGATTCTTGTGCACATCATATTCAAAATATATATATTCCATCCGTACGGTTGAAATTTGAATTTTTGATGAATTTTGGTCACAAGTAAAATCACAAGAAAAATCCGGACTTTACTTGTACAAGTTGTTTAGTCATTCTCATATATATATATATATATATATATATATATAGTCATTGTGATACGACGTGCTACAGTACCACCATGACATATCAGGTCCCAATACATTTTAACGAGACAAGAGAGGAAACATATTATCCAATTAATGATATGTTTGTAATCTGACATTCCAATCGGGACTCTGATTTGGTGTTTCATGTAAAACGTGTTTTGCATAAGAAATATTTTAAGATTAAGACAAATATTATGATGATAGATTTAAATCAAATATTTTTACTATATATGGAAAAAATTATTTCTATTTTTACACAAAACACAGAAATATGTATGGAAACATCTGATTTAACCTCTCTGTTTCAATTTAAGCAGCATAATACATGCAGATCACTAAACACAAGGTCCTAAACCATCAAATTTGAAATCCAATAAAAATCTATTAGTGATAGTACTGGTACGAGTCCTCTTTGCAGTTTGCAATCCTTAATAAACTGGTCTGAATGTTTTATTTTCCTTCTTTTTCCTGTGCAGTTTACCTTTAATTTGATGGCGAAGAATCTTATGGGCACTAATCCGGAGGATCCAGAAATGAGGAAGATCAAAAGAGAATATACGACATTCATGAAAGGGGTTGTTTCTCCTCCTTTCAACTTCCCTGGAACTCCTTACTGGAAGGCTCTGAAGGTACATATTGCATTATATCCTGCAATTGAAAATAGTAAATGAAACTGAGAGGGTATATAATATGTAATGTGTGAAATGTGATGACACTTATAAATATCACAAATTACAAATGAGACAGAAGTCATCATTTAATGAAAATACATATACTGTTGTTGCAGTCACGTACAATTATTCTCGGTATGATCGAGAATATGTTGAATGAGAGGATGAAGGAGATAACTGAGCGGGAGGAAATGAAGGAAGAAGAAGATATGCTAGGATGGTGTTTGACAGAATCAAAGCTCTCTAAGGATCAAATACTGGATCTCCTCTTAAATATGCTCTTTGCCGGTCATGAGACCATTACTGTAGCTATATGTCTCGCTATATTCTTCCTCGCTGGATGTCCTAAAGCCGTTCATCAACTAAGGGTTAGTTCTAGAATTTGTCTCTCTGTCTTCATTTCATGATTCCATGTTGTTGCTAAATTAAACATTACATTCCATCTTGAAATTACGTTATATTATGTTAAATCTAACAGGGTTCAGTGGTGCTACAAAATTAAACATTAGAATTGATTTGGAAATGCATTGTTTCTTAATATATGCAAGTCCGGCCCTGCCATTCACCCAGTGAGTCCGTGGGCTTGGGACAACACCTGACTCAAGGGCAACAAAAAATCCCATATAATCTATATATTGTATATATATTATAAAACAAAAAAATATAGCTTAAAGCCTATATAAGATAAAATAAATAATATAAAAGAATAAAGCCCAATATTTTGGCCCGAAATGAGTATCTCGCTGTCAATTTAGTAATGTTTTCATCTCCATTACTTGTTCATTATAGTGTTATTAACAGATATTTTTTTCTCATCTATTTATATCAATAAAATGGAGAGATACTCACCCAATGGCCAAATCCTCAATGTCTTATCCCTATCCGTAACTTCATCTCAGCAAAGATTAATCACGTATCTCTATTATCATAAAAAAAATGTTACTTATTTTAAGGACATAAAACAGTTATTTATCTAAATTAAATTTTTTTCTCAAGCCTAAAACTTTTATATTGATGAAATATACATACATTATATACATTATATAGATATTAGCACATGGTTAATTAATCATTTGTTATGTTAATGAAAAAAGTACCTTTATTTCAGTTCTTTCTATCAAAATTAGTTTATCTTTTTTGTGTTGCACACAATAAAAAAAAATTATTGAATTTTTAGCTATTTACTTTTAGTTTGATTTGTTGACATTACAATGGGTAATTGCCAATAATCATATATAACATATTTGATGAGTATCTCGATGAGATACTAGAAATTGTGAGTTAAAATATTAATTGTATTATTTGGAATGGAGTTAACTTTATTATTTGCAATATATTTGTCACTTAGGAATTTAAAAAGATAAAAGGAGCGGCATTCAATGTCGTACTTGGGCAACAATTATTAACAGTATTTGATGTGTGGTTGAACATGTTATTCTACAACCTTGATAAAATTAGTCCTTTATGATTGCCCGGGAACTAATATATGATTCTAATGCTGCAATGCCACAGAACTAGTATAAAATGCTAATACTTCCAAATATATATGACATCATTTACATATACATTTGACAGCATATCAATATTTATTTGCTAAAAGCAGTGTTTTCATGTCATATTTCCCTAGTTCTAGTACATGGAAATGACAATAAAAAGGAGCACGGTAAAAGACAAAAATTTCCTTCATTCGGAAAAAACAGAAACAATTCGAAGAAGAAGAAGAAATGAGCTAGAATGTAGGGTTTAATTTGATATGCATTAAATGGCTTGGCTTTTCTAGGTTTTATTTCTCAAAAAGGATTTTTTTTTCTTTTTAGTTCTTGTGGTTATTCTAACTTCTAAATTCTTATTTCCTTCTTTTCGTTTCGAGGGAACTCATTTTAAGTTTCCTTAAATATTTTTAATTTTCTTTTTTTTGTTTAACTTTTTGCAAATATTTTGTTATATATATACAGATGAATGATGAAAGTAGACTCATGAGCCTACTTCATTTTCTTCACAAAAATAACATATTTTTCGAATGGCTTTTGATTAGGAGGAGCACCTTCATATTGCAAAGAGAAAGAGAGAAAGAGGAGAGAGCAAATTAAGTTGGGAAGACTACAAACGAATGGATTTCACACAATGTGTAAGACATTTGTTTCTCTCTCTATATATATTTCTTCTCAAGCATTCAGGATTTAAAAACATATTATATGTGAATGAATTATCTCTTTTTTCCAATCTTATTCGTCGAACTCCACAATCAATTTAACTATTTCTTAAGAAATTAAGCTTAATTTGGCTGCGTGTTGGTGAAAGGTTATAAATGAGACACTGAGGCTAGGCAATGTTGTTAAGTTCTTGCATAGAAAAGCTATTCAAGATGTTCAATACGAAGGTACGTACACATATATATTAGTATTTTTAATACATTATCTTGATTGAAAATAAGAAAATAATACAAAATTCTTTATTGAAGGATTTGATATCCCACGGGGATGGCAAGTCCTTCCCGTTCTTGCAGCTGTACATTTAGATTCGTCACTACACGAGGATCCTCAACAGTTCAATCCATGGAGGTGGCAGGTTAGAAATAAAAAGAATAATAAAAATGGATACATGATATTCTTTAATTAGGAAATTAATTTATGTGAAGAAATTACAAAGTAGAATTAAATAAAGATTTTGGCTTAATGATTAAGACTAGGATATAGAGGAACGGTAGTTTTGGTATTTTTTAATAATTAATTCTTTGCTCTAGACGAAGAAAATATGGCTCTAGAGAAATAGAGGAAGGGTTTTGGTATTTTTTAAATGCATTGCTCAGTTCGTAATATATAATTGAAAATGCAAAATCAAAATAAAGTTTGAAACTAATTGACAATAATAGAAATAATATAATATTATTATATAGAGCGAGCCAATAATATATTTTAGTTATGACTACAGTTACAATGCATTATAAGAGATACTACTCTGTTTAATAATTTGGGAATTAAATATGCAATAATATAAGTTATAGCTTCATGAAAAAGATCAATGATTTCCAGAATAATCTAACTACATAGTTACTGATTTTTTAATCTCAATTTAAATATACACCAAGATTCTTAATCCTATATAATATGTCTACACCTATTTTCTTAACAAAATTCTTAAATCCTATATAATATGTCTACACCTATTTTCTTAATTTTTTATTGTCATCGTCTCTTTACTACGTACTATAATGATATAAAAATCCAAGTCAAACTCAAGCGACAATGCAACTAAATATAATTTTTTTACATAAGATTTAATTCCGATGATTCATTTTTTTTTAAAAAATAGAAGGGGAAAAACTTAACGATACTCTTTTAGCTATGAGCAATAAAGTAATATAAATGATAAAATAATAAAAAATAATTACTTTAACAACTCTGCAAATTAGTTTTACTAAACAAATTAGAAAAATAATAATATGAAATTCAAAACACAGCGAAAAGTCAAAATCTTATTTAACATGAGAAATATAATTTTTTATTAAGAATTATTGTCTTAAAAGAAAAAGAAAAAATTATTTATGTTTTAATAAGTGAATCTTTATATTCTGTTTGTATAAGTATTTGAACATAAATAAAGACAATGATTCTTTGGTATCTGTTTCAAATAAAAAACAACTTAGTGGGTGTTTAAACATAAATAAAAACCACGATCATAAACAACTTTAATTGTTCTCACATGATCGGACATAGAATATGTAACACTAAAAATACCTATCATTTGTCATACATGTAAGCATTAAATATAAACATTAGCCACCCTAAGTGGGAAATAATTAAGATGACCTGAAAATGCCTAATGATCGGACATAGAATATGCAACACTAAAAATACCTATCATTTGTCATACATGTAAGCATTAAATATAAACATTAGCCACCCTAAGTGGGAAATAATTAAGATGACCTGAAAATGCCTAAAGAGGGTGAAAAATAAGGTAAGGTGTTAATTACATATGTCTTTGTTTTATACTTGATGCTTGACCGCTTGATCATCAACTCTAATCCACCCTAATAGTTGTTTATTAATTTAATCCAACAATTCGTATTGAATTTTACACTATTGTCTCCATCTGATCCAGTAATTGGTTATTATTTTAGTCCAATTGATCCATAATCCTTTTATACAAGCTAATCTATTCTTGACTAGTCTATTACCCTCGAAACTGTAAGTTCATCTGGATTATTATTAAACAATATTGATAGAGTTGTCAATGTAATGGAGAATATCCATCCCGACTGGAACCCGGTTTAACGGGACTAATTATAATACCTGATTACTGTACTCGCAAGTACCGTTATGTGGATAGAAAATATCCGGTGTTGGATACATGTATGATTATGAGGATGAAAAATTAACCGTGGGTAATATCCATAATTATACCCAGTAAATACCTGTTGAGAGATTTTTTTATATATGTTCATAATTCAAGTTTTAACTTGATTTTTTAATATTTGTTTTTATTTTAATATTATAACTTTTGAGTGATGAAATTTTGTGTTTTATTTTTTTCGATCATTTTGATAATTTTTTAAGTCATAATTATTATTTGCGGATAATACCGGGAGAGCTGGGTATGATGATGAAAAAATAAACATAGTTAATTTGGTCCCTGGTATGGATAATAATCTGTTATGTTCGGGTCGGGTATGATAAAGCATATGGATACATTCTAATAACATATTCCAATTAAGTTCTCTTCTTAATATTAGATCTCATATTTTTTTATTCGCAGAAATCAGTTAAAACATCGGAAAATCTGATTCCCTATGGAGGGGGAATTCGTATATGTGCTGGCTCAGAAATGGCGAAGCTAGAGATCTCCGTTTTCTTGCACCACCTTATATTGAAATATCGGTGGGAATTGGCCGAGCAAGACGAACCCTTGGCTTTTCCATTCGTTGAGTTTGAGAAGGGGTTGCCTATAATAGTCAATGAAATTCCCAAATAAGTAATATATTTAAGGGTTTTATTTCCATTAATATCTTTTAAGGCTTTGAATAATTTGGTAATTTAGATGAAAGTTAAAATAAATGATGATGATAAATGCATGTAATGACCAAAGTTCTAAACATTGGCCTTGGCGGCTGCCAAAGCGCTTGGTGGTTCCCAACTGCCTTCGTATATTCTATTAGCTTTTTTATTATATTTGGAACAAAATATTTTTTCTTTTGCTATATATTAATTTCATAAAAGATAAAAGTATAAATAACAAACTGCATAAATTATAATATAATAGGGATAAAAAGCGTTAAAAAATAAAAAGTTCACCTTGCCTCCGATTAATCCCTCTAGGTGCTAGGCGGTGGGTAGTCGATTAATTACGTTGAGTGTTTCATGTATCATTGATTTGTTGTTAAAAAATTTATCTTTGTGTTTATGAATTTTGTAATGCGCTAGTTTGTGAATTTTGTATGGATGTAAGGTGACAAAATAGGCTCATGAGTCAAATTCGATCCATCGAGCCGGTCCTATATTTTCGGATGCCTTGAACAATTATTATTATTACGAGGTGTAAACTGTTGGGTTTCAGACGTGCATAACGCAGAGGAAAATAAAAATTTCATCCAAAATCAATCCGAGTATCTATGCGTATCGGTTAAATCAAAGAAATAAATCTTAAAAATACCTTTCGGATTACGCTTAATCCGTAACGCTCAAACCATGCATATTGTCCATGCGCCTCTAAACCGTTACCATCCTAACCAATTTTTGGTCCGTCTAGGCCGTCTAGGTCGGGTCGTGCGGAAGTCATCTACCGCACACACAATCGGTCTCCACCAAAACTCTCAACAAACCGTTCTCATCTTCTTAGGCCGAATAGATCACAAGCGCCGAAAGTACGAACGCCTCTACCGGTGTCCACACGAACAAACTTCTTAAAACGGAAAGAAGAACAATATATATACTAGTAGCTTGTTCTCCTCTTGCATAAGAAAACTCTTCTTATTTTATCTCACAAAAGATGTATATAATTCATCTCATATAATCGTACTCTTTTATTTTTGTCATACAAAAGGAAAGCATACTTTCATAATTTTGTTATACAAATTAGAAAGTATATTTTCTCATTTTTGTCTCACAAAAGAGAATGAGAAATAACGAGAGAGAGAATGATGTGTTGTATGTGAATTTGGAGCCCTCTATGTCCTTATATAGAGGTGAAGAGTCATGTCTCTTCACACTAAAAGATGTGTAAGACATCACTCATCATTATCCATATACCATCATCTAGACTCTTCTAGATTACATGATCTTTTGTGCTCATAGTCTTTATATAAATATATATCCCATCTTATCACATAAGATGACAATATATTTTGTGACATTCTTATGCAACTCATCATATAAGTCGTTAGGATTTTCTGCGTCCGTTTTAGTTTGGTCTTTGTGTGTGACTATGTAGGTTCACTTAATGTTGGCAATAGACTTGACAGTCTATAAATCATGAGCGGACTCTAGCAAGCCATCATGACTACCCAATTTAAGTGAATATCGGTGATCCGATTTACCTAATCAACAATCACGTATTTAGTCCCTTTGTCACACGATATCTATATCGATCATAAGGCATGTAATATGCCATCCTTATATAAATCGATTAATATTTCTTGATCCCAAATTAAACTAAACAAGAACAAATGACATTAATAACTCTTATTAATTCATTTGAGTATGGCCATACATTTCTTCTGTTCAATTCATTAAGAGGCCTAAAGATATCTCTCTCATTTATGAGAGGAACAAATCCCGTCGTGATTGCACTCATCCCTCTACATAATTCATTGTATACCTAATCATGACCGTTATGACCACCCGGTTAAAGACAGTGTTAGATTATATTAAAGTATAAAATTACTTATGTTGGGAACCGAGACAATCTCAGGTCAAAGGACTATAAATACTTTATGTTACAAGAATCGCTAATGACGTAAAACATGTAGCATTCTTATGGCGGGTCGAGTCCAAAGATATAGTCTCTAACATATACCTATGTTAATGACTTGATAACTATTTATCCATGATCGGTAAAACATAATCATCAGTCAACTAATATACTGGTGTACATTTATAGCTTGTATATAAATATATATTTATATGTATCTGCAAGTATATTTGTCTCCACAAATATCCTATAAATGACCAGGGACGATTTAGAATAGCATTAATAATACTTTATAGTTTTACTATCAAAGTCACGTACTTTGATGACATAAAGCTGAATTGCATATTCATGGTCTATTTTAATTATATTAAAATAACCTATACGCACATATTATATGAAATATCTTAGAATAAATATTATATTTGTTATTACAATCCATCATCTAGGTCACAAACACTTTCGCCTAGGGCATAACACCACCAATCTCGCACTTTCACTAGGCCAAATCAACCAAGTATCTCATACTCATTGATCTATGTAGTATCACATACCAGTTGACCTAACATAATCACCATCATTTAAGGCATTGGGTTCTTAAATGGATTATCAAACATTGTCATATACAAATACTTTGCATATTTTTATGTCCGTCATAATCTAAGAAGAATACTTTATCCTTCTCAAGTATATAATCATACTCTTGATTATTATTTAGTGACTTTCACTAAGATTAAACTTATGTGTGCTTGTTACACTTAATTCACATCATATGTAATTCTCCCACTGAATTTCTTGTCAACATAAGATTTATCTTTAATTTTTGATAAAACCAAATTGTTTGGTTATTTCATCAAATAATAAATATTCACGTAGAGATGTTTGCTTTAATTCATAAATGAATTTATGCAACTTGCAAACTCTTTTCAAAAAAAAGTTAGGATAGACAAAACTCTCAAGTTTTATCATATACATTTTCATATGTTTCTATTAAGAAATAACGTCTTGACATCCACTTGGTATCTTTTATAGTCATACTATGAACATATGCCCAAGAAAATTCTGAAATACATAAGCATGATGACTTGAAAAAATATTATCATAGTCTATACTATGAGTTTAACTTAATCATAAATCATGCATTATATGTTTGCACATTATCCATGTCAGTCTTTCTTTTAAAACCGTATTTCCATCTGATGGATCAATCAAATTCAAAACTTGATTGTCTGACATGGATTACATCTCAACTTTCAAAGTCTCTAACCATTAGAGCCTTGACTCATCATAGTCTATTAGTAGAATTTGGACTCATCATCTATGAGTACGAAATTTTTATCATTAGACACGAAAAATCTATATTTTTCGGGCCTGCGATAAATTCTAATAGGTCTATATGAATACACTTATGTTATATACTCAGACTCTTCAACATCTTGAGAGTCTAGTTGATTAATTGCGGACTCAATCACTAGTTAAAATCTGAATTTATTTCCATCCGAGCATTACTGTCAGTATGTGGAATTTGAACTTTTCAAATTTACTCCAACTAATTCTTTTGGAAACATCCTATGAATATATTCATAAACAAGAATATAAAGTATGTTTGTCTCACAAACATCCTATGAATGATCAGGGACGGTTTAGAATATCATTCATAATACTTTATAGTTTTACTATCAAAGTCACATACTTTGATGATATAAAACTGAATATCATATTCAAGGTTCATTTTAGTAGTAAGAATAAAATAACCAATACGCATTTATTATATAAAATATCTCTAAATAAACACAATGTTTGTTTAACATAATCCATACATCTAGGTCTCAAATATATTGGCCTAGGGCATACTACTAACAAATTATTTACCCATGCGGCCTCCACGAGCACAAAATCATTGACATCAGCGTCCTTATTTTAGTGCAGAATTCTTGTTTATGAAGAATTTACTCTTTCTTTACGAAGAATTCACCCTTATAACAGTAAAAATAAACTCTTTTAACAGTGAGAATATTCTTGTTCAGAAAGAATTCACCTTTTGTTCAGGAAGAATTTACTTCTTTAGCAGTAAGAATATACCTTTCAGAAATTTACCTCTTTGTGTTTGACCGGTCCAAACTCGTTTTCTTCTTCAAACCTTGTGTCCGGCATACACCTCTCACACTATTTCGTTGTCACGTGTCGTGCTCTTATTGCTGATTATTTTTACATTCTTTTTAAGTAATTCGAGTTAGCAACCCTGGAATTTATTTGCGGTGTGTAAATTTCATGGGTCTATTTGTAAAAATGTGCATGTTAAAGGAAGGAAGAGATGTGAACTTGTTTTGTGTTGAGACTTCTGGAAACTCTGAATACCATAAAAAAGGAAACCCGACAAGAGATAAGAAAGTTCTCAATATTTGTTCGCCATGACTTATTTCCATAAGTGACAATTGGATTTGGAAATATGTTCATTTCCTTATATTTGTATTTCCATGTATTAAGTGTTAATTGGGGCAGTAATTCTTTGGGTTATTTCCTTGTATTAGGTATGACTATTCTATAAATAGAGGGGTACGGGTATAGTTTTATTCAATCCAATAACCACAAACAATTGTATTGTATTTTTCTTTCTCCAAGTATTAGAGAAAGTTTGAGTACTGGCGGCCGTGGTTTTTACCCTTTAGGGTTTCCACATAAAATAAATCTTTTTGTTCTTGTGTCTTGCTTTCTGTATTTGCTGTTGCGTCTCGGTTCCTAACAAGTAGTACCAGAGTCAAGGTTCAAAGAAAATTTCCTTTGGGTGCGAACAAGGAGGCGATACATAGACGAGCGATGGACGAGAGCAAGGTGACGGTGAGTCGCTCTGATGGGCGGGACTTCATTGTTAGTAGTATGCCCTAGGCCAATATATTTGAGACCTAGATGTATGGATTGTGTTAAACAAAAATTGTGTTTATTTAGAGATATTTTATATAATAAATGCATATTGGTTATTTTATTCTTATTATTAAAATGAACCTTGAATATGATATTCAGCTTTATATCATCAAAGTATGTGACTTTGATAGTAAAACTATAAAGTATTATGAATGATATTCTAAACCGTCCCTGATCATTCATAGGATGTTTGTGAGACAAACATACTTTATGATAAGCTATAAATGGACATCAGTATGTTAGTTGACTGATGGTCATGTTTAACTGATCATGAATAAGAATTATTAAGTCATTAACGTAAGTATATGTTAGAGACTATATACTGGATTGACCCACCGTGAGAATACTACATGGTTCGTGTCATTAGTTATTCTCAGTAAAGAATGTATCTGTAATCCTTAGAATTGAGATTATCTCAGTTTCCTACATGAGAAATTTTATACTTTAATATAATCTAACATCGTCTTTAACCGGGCGGTCATAAAGATTATAATTAGGTACATAATGAATTATGCGGAGGAAAGAGTTTAATTAAGATATGATTTATTCGTCTCATAAATTGAGAGAGATATCTTTAGGCCTCTTGATGATTTGATTGAAGAAATGCACGGCCGTGCTCGAGTGAATTAATAAGGAGTTATTAATGTCATTTCATGTTCAATCAAATTTGGTGTCAAGAAATATTTATCGACCAACGTAAGGTTGACACATACCATGCCTTATGGACGATATAGATATCGTGTAACAAAGGGATTCAATGCATGAACATAAATTAGGTTTGATCAAATCATCCATACTTGCTTAATTTGGGTAATCATAATGTCTTGCTAGAGGTCGCTCCAGATTTATAATATGTTGTGATTATTGCCAACATTAAGTAAACCTACATGGTCACACACAAAGAACAACTATTGAGACATACACAGAAAAATCATAACTTATGTGATAAGTTGTATGAAGAGCTACATAGTCAAGTGACACATCCAATCCTACATCTTATATGATAAGATGTGTTGCATATATGGTTACATAGTTACCATGCACATAGGATATGAAACTTATGGACTATATAGGCACAAGAGACACCCCAAAATGATAAATGAAGGCATATTATTTTCGTCCAATTTTTGTGAGACAAAAGGAGAGAAAAATCCGAAAATTATTCTTTTGTTATTTCTGTGAGAAAAATGAAGAACGAATACTAGCATATATCATTCTTTATCCGTTCAAAGGGGTTGTTCGTGTGGATACCGGTAGAGGACGAAGCGAAGTGCGGCGTCTTTGTGATTCGGGTTGAAACCGTGGTTTGTTTGGAGAATCGGTTCGTTTGGAGATCGCTTGGAGATCGGTTTGTGAGACCGGTTAGGCGAAACATACAAAGGATCGGTTTGGAAAACGGTTTGAAATCGGGCAAAGAAAAGTGTCAACCCAATTCTCTTTCGATCATCACGGATTAACCGTAATCCGAAGGTACAAAGTTATGAACTTTTCTTTGATTTAATTGTAATTCATGGATCCTTCTTTTGGGTTTCGAATTCGATTTTGTTTCGTTTTTGTTTTTCCACTGCGTTATGAACGGTAGAAACCCAACAGTGGCATTAGAGCCAAGTGAATTCTAATTAAATTAAGATGGATAAACCATTTTTGAAATATTTTTATTTTGATTTTGAGGCGTTATTTTTCAATTGTTGGATTTTGATCATGAACGGTTGCGATTTCATGAAAGGATGCGACTTCATGAAAGGGTGCATGTGATTTATCTTGATCATGAACGGTTGCGATTTCATGAAAGGATGCGATTTCATGAAAGGGTGCATGTGATGTATCTTGATCATGAAAGGTTGCGATTTCATGAAAGGATGCAACTTCATGAAAGAGTGCATATGATGTATCTTGATCATGAAAGGTTGCGATTTCATGAAAGGATGCGATTTCATGAATGGGTGCATGTGATGGATCTTGATTATGAAAGGTTGCGACTTGATTGAAAGGATGCGACTTCATGAAAGGGTCCATGTGATGTATATCTTGATCATGAAAGGTTGCAACTTGATTGAAAGGGTGTCTTGCGTATGTCATGAAGGGATGCATGTGATGTAGCATAACCTTCGGATGAGTGTCTAAATTTTATGAAAAGGTGCGAAACTACGTATATGATACACTAAATAAATTTCGAAAAGATGTATTCAACACATCAAGTTTTTTAAAGAAATTTTGAGTTTCGGCACTATATAAAATAAAAAAATTTCGGGGCCGCGCCCCGAACCCAGGCACTCACGCATAGATTAATTGTAGACCCCGAATTTCATATTCTTAACGCCTTATAGATATTTTGTAAAATGGTTTAAAGTATAACATAATGCGTATAACATGACCTATTAGATATGTGATGAATGGTTGTGATTTGTGTGTAATGATGTGATATATGTAATATATGTATGTATGTAAAAACGGGCATGGTTCCGTTTTTGGTTGATGTGATATAATTTATTTTGATGGTTAATTGTGACGGGCATGGTTGCGTTCATTTTATATATAATATAACTATCACGACCATACGCATCATGGAGATAAAAGAGTTCACCGTCCACCTCATACGCATCATGGAGATGAAAGAGTTCACCGTCCACCTCATACACATCATGGAGATGAAGGAGTTCACCGTCCACCTCATACACATCATGGAGATGAAGGAGTTCATCAATGCCTTGTGGTTGAATGTATCTTAGGAAATGATCTTAATGATTGGCTCATTTAGATCATCAAGGCCATGTTATATCATATCATATTTATTTTATCTGTGCATGTGATATTCTGTGATGAAATACATGATAAAATAAAACAACTAAAATAAAAAGTATAAACATAACAATCCCTCATATAATATTGAATCATAGAAATGCCTCCCATGTATCTATACTTATCATCCCTTCGATCATGCAAAATTTGGGTATGCCAAAGCATAGTGAATTAGCATAATCTTAGGGTGATAAGAAACGAGAAATGGTGATTCTAGATATTTAGACATGGTTAGATTCAACTGAACTATCAAGTCAGACTTGAGTTCGGGGCATATGATAGGATGCATACGCCGAGCATATGATGCTCATTCTATGGATTAGTCAAGAGTTGTATGAGATACAATTGGAAATGTTCCTACCTAAATAATTAGGTTCTAGGCGATGAGCCAAAGCTCACTTGGAACTTAATGAAATATGGATCTTGGCCCACTATGAAATTTAAATTTAAAATTTCCGAATCAATACATTTGAGGGTTATTGATTTGAATAAAATAGTGGGAGTTAAAATTATATTAAAATATCTCAAATCACATATTACTATAAACCTGTATTTAATTCTGTGTAGAAAATGGCAACAAACAACACATCAACTTTAACATTGCGATCCGTCCTTGAGAAGGACAAGCTCAATGGGAAAAACTTCCTTGACTGGCATCGAAATTTGAGAATTGTTCTCAAACAATAAAGGAAGAACTATGTCCTTGAAAGGCTCATTCCTAACCAGCCTGCTAATGATGCTGATCAAGAAGTAATAGACACTTATGCCAAGCATACAAGCGACTCTAATGATGTGACATGTCTCATGTTAGCCACCATGGATGCCGATCTTCAAAAGCAGTTTGAAAATTTAGAGGCATTTCCAATGTTGCCACAGCTCAAGAAAATGTTCCAAGAGCAAGCTAGAAATGAGAGTTCTAATGCACATTGTGCATTAGCAAGTTGTAAGATAGTTCTCAACTCCTCGATGAGTGCTCATATTCTGAAAATGAAGGAGTACCCTGATCAACTTGAGAAACTAGGGGCAAAGGTTGGCAATGAGATGGCTACCGATTTGATCCTTAGGTTTCTTCCTCCGAATTTCAAGCCATTTATAATGAACTATAATATGCATAACATGGACAAAAGTCTCACGGAGTTGCACAGCATGCTGAAGAACTTTGAGGGGACTATGAAGACAAATGTTGTCAACGATGTTCTCTTGATTCAGAAAGGCAAGGGTCAGAAGAGAAAAATCAAGGGCAAAGTCAAGGGAAAAGGTAAGGGCAAGGTGTTGTCCGAACCTAAGAGCAAGAAATCCAAGTAGGGTGTTTGTTTCTTCTGCAACAAACCAGGCCATTGGAAAAGAAATTGTCAGGCCTACTTGGAGGATTTAAAGAAGAAGAAGAAGAGTAGTGAGACTACTACTTCAGGTATTAATATTATTGAAATTAATTTATCTACTTCCTCATCTTGGGTATTAGATACCGGATGCGGTACTCACATTTGTAATAATGTGCAGGGGCTGCAAAGGAGTAGAAGATTAGCGAAAAGTGAAGTTGACCTGCGGGTGGGAAATGGAGCAAGAGTTGCTGCATTAGCCGTGGGCATTTATTTATTATCTTTACCTTCTGGACTTGTAATATATTTAAATAATTGATACTATGTACCTGCTGTGAACATGAATATTGTATCTGTGTCGAGATTGATTTTAGATGGTTTTAAGTTTGTTATTGAAAATAATAACTTTACCATAAGTAAAGAAAACATTTTCTATGCGAATGGTCAATTAGAAAATGGTCTTTATGTTTTAAATCTTGATCATGAACATTACAAGTCTATCTGTAGCAATAATACAAAGAGATTTAAATCTAATGATTTGAATCCGACATATTTCTGACATTATCGTTTAGGACACATAAATAAGAAACGCATTTCTAAACTCCACCAATATGGACTTTTAGACTCATTTGATATAGAATCATTTGAGACGTGCGAATCTTGTTTATTAGGTAAGATGACAAAGACTCCTATAGGTTAGAGGGCAAGTGAGTTATTGGATCTCATACATACTAGCCAGAGGTAATTTTCGACACTTCATTACTTTTGCTGATGACTTAAGTAGATATGGATATGTTTACTTAATGAAACATAAATCCGAATCTTTTGAATTGTTCAAAAATTTCAAGAGTGAAGTGGAAAACCAACTAGGTAAGAAAATAAAAGCACTTCGATCAGATCGAGGTAGCGAATATTTAAGCCTAGAGTTTGACGATCATCTTAAAGATTGTGGAATAGTTTCACAACTTACTGCTCCTGGAACACCTCAATGGAATGGTGTCTCGGAAAGGAGGAACCGAACTTTATTAGATATGGTTCGGTCTATGATGAGTCAAACAGATCTTCCTATATCCTTTTGGGGTTATGCAATTGAGACTGCCGCGTTCATACTAAACAGAATTCCATCAAAAGCTGTTCAAAAGACTCCATATGATATATGGACTGGGAGGAGTCCCACATTGACTTTTCTAAAGATTTGGGATTGTGAAGCTTATGTGAAGTGTCAAACTTCTGACAAGTTAACACCGAAATCTGATAAATGCTTATTTGTGGGATATCCTAAAGAAACTAAAGGATATTACTTTTACAACCCATTCGAGAACAAAGTGTTTGTTGCTCGAAATGGTTTCTTTTTGGAAAGAGAATTTATTTCTAAAGGAACTAGTGGGAATAAAGTACACCTTGAAGAAATTCAAGATCCACTAATTAGCAATGAATAGTCATTGGAAGATCCACTAGTCTCTTCAAGAGTTGACGAGTCCGGTCTTGAAACACAAGATGCTTCTCGTAAATCTGGTAGAGTTCGTCATGAGCCCGAGAGATATGGATTTCTCGTGACTGATGATAAAAATGTGGCGCTCATAGATGATGAACCCACATCTTACCAAGAAGCTATGAAGGATCCTAATTCTCATAAATGGTTAGAAACCATGAAAACTGAGATGCAGTCCATGTACGATAATCAAGTTTGGAACTTAATTGATTCACCTGAAGGTTGGTTGTAAATGGGTTTTCAAAAGGAAACTGACATGGACGGAAATGTGCATACCTATAAAGCGAGACTTGTTGCGAAAGGTTTCCGGCAAACTCATGGTATAGATTATGACGAAACTTTCTCACCAGTTGTCATGCTTAAATCGATTAGAATTCTGCTTGCCATAGCTGCATATTATGACTATGAGATATGGCAAATGGATGTCAAAACAACTTTTCTTAATGGAAATTTACTCGAGGATGTGTGTATGACACAACCCGAGGGTTTTGTTGATCCTAAGAATTTTGGTAAGGTTTGCAAATTGCAGCGATCCATTTACGGATTAAATCAAGCATCTCGGAGTTGGAATCTTCGTTTTGATGAAGTAATCAAAGGTTTTGGTTTTATCAAAAATGAAGATGAACTTTGTGTTTACAAGAGGGTTAGTGAGAGTGCAATAGTTTTTCTAGTACTTTATGCAGATGATATATTACTCATTGGAAATAACATTCCGACTTTAACAAATGATAAGACATTTTTAGGAAAGTCTTTTGCAATGAAGGACCTAGGAGATGCCGCTTACATACTCGGCATTAAGATCTATAGAGATAGATCTAAACGGCTCATAGGTCTAAGTCAAAGTAGCCATATTGACAAAGTGTTAACACGATTTTGAATGAATGATTCGAAAAGAGGTTTCATACCAATGTCACATGGCATAAAATTTAGTAAGACTCAACGTCCTGTTAATCAGGAAGAACAAAATCGCATGAATAAAATTCCGTATGCTTCGGCTATTGGATCTATCATGTATGCCATGCTTTGTACTAGACCAGATGTATCATATGCATTAAGTGCAACTAGCAGATATCAATCTGATCCCGGTGAAAGTCACTGGACAGCAGTCAAGAATATTCTGAAGTATTTGAGAACTAAGGATTCATTCTTGGTTTATGGAGGATTTGAAAGTGAGCTAGCTGTAACAGGTTACACGGACTCAAGCTTTCAAACCAACAATGATGATTTTAGATCGCAATCTGGTTATGTGTTTTGTTTGAATGGAGGTGCAATAAGTTGGAAAAGTTCCAAACAGGACACTGTAGCAGATTCTACGATAGAAGCGGAGTACATAGCAGCTTCAGAAGCAGCTAAGGAAGCAGTTTGGATGAAGAAGTTCATTGAAGAACTCGGTGTGGTTCCTAGTATCGCAAATCCTGTGGATCTTTATTGTGACAACAATGGGGCAATCGCGCAGGCAAAGAAACTAAGACCGCATCAGAGAACCAAACACATACTTCGACGTTTTCATTTGATCAGGGAGATCATTGCGAGAGGAGATATTAAAATATGCAGAGTTCATGGTGATGATAATGCTGCCGATCCGTTGACTAAACCACTTTCTCAAGCAAAGCATGGGGGTCATGCTAGGTCGATGGGTATTAGATACTTGTTAGATTCGGCCTAGTCCAAGTGGGAGATTGTTAGTAGTATGCCCTAGGCCAATATATTTGGGACCTAGATGTATGGATTTTGTTAAACAAACATTGTGTTTATTTAGAGATATTTTATATAATAAATGTGTATTAGTTATTTTATTCTTATTATTAAAATGAACCTTGAATATGATATTCAACTTTATATCATCAAAGTATGTGACTTTGATAATAAAACTATAAAGTATTATGAATGATATTCTAAACCGTCCCTGATCATTCATAGGATGTTTGTGAGACAAACATACTTTATGATAAGCTATAAATGAACATCAGTATGTTAGTTGACTGATGGTCATGTTTTACTGATCATGAATAAAAGTTATTAAGTCATTAACGTAAGTATATGTTAGAGACCATATACTGGATTGACCCACCGTGAGAATACTACATGGTTCGTGTCATTAGTTATTCTCAGTAAAGAATGTACCTATAATCCTTAGAATTGAGATTATCTCAGTTTCCTACATGAGAAATTTTATACTTTAATATAAACTAACATCGTCTTTAACCGGGCAGTCATAAAGATTATTAGATATATAATGAATTATGCGAAGGAAAGAGTTTAATTAAGATAGGATTTGTTCCTCTCATAAATTGAGAGAGATATCTTTAGGCCTCTTGATGATTTGATTGAAGAAACGCACGGCCGTGCTCGAGTGAATTAATAAGGAGTTATTAATGTCATTTCATGTTCAATCAAATTTGGTGTCAAGAAATATTTATCGACCAACGTAAGATTGACACATACCATGCCTTATGGACGATACAGATATCGTATAACAAAGGGATACAATGCATGAACATAAATTAGGTTTGATCGAATTATGCATACTTACTTAATTTGGGTAATCATGATGTCTTGCTAGAGACCGCTAATGATTTATAATCTGTTGTGATTATTGCCAACATTAAGTAAACCTACATGGTCACACACAAAGAACAACTATTGAGACGTACACAGAAAAATCATAACTTTTGTGATAAGTTGTATGAAGAGCTACATAGTCAAGTGACACATTCAATCCTACATCTTATATGATAAGGTGTGTTGCATATATGGTTACATAGTTACCATGCACATAGGATATGAAACTATGGACTATATAGGCACAAGAGATACCCCAAAATGATAAATGAAGGCATATTATTTTCGTCCAACTTTTGTGAGACAAAAGGAGAGAAAAATCCGAAAATTATTCTCTTGTTATTTATGTGAAAAAATGAAGAATGAATACTAGCATATATCGTTCTTTATCCATTCAAAGGGGTTGTTAGTGTGGATACCGGTAGAGGACGAAGTGAAGTGCGGCGTCTTTGTGATTCGGGTTGAAACCGTGGTTTGTTTGGAGAATCAGTTTGTTTGGAGAAATGGTTCGTTTGGAGATCGTTTGGAGATCAGTTTGTGAGACCGGTTAGGCGAATCATACAAATGATCGGTTTGGAAACCGGTTTGAAATCGGGCAAAGAAAAGCATCAACCTAATTCGCTTTCGATCATCACGGATTAAGCGTAATCCGAAGGTACAAAGTTATGAACTTTTCTTTGATTTAATTGTAATTCTCGGATCCTTCTTTTGGGTTTCGAATTCGACTTTGTTTTGTTTTTGTTTTTCCGCTGCATTATGAACGGTAGAAACCCAACACTTCGGCTATTGGAAGATGCAAATAGAAGCGTTGTTATGCCAGAAGGATCTCGAAAATGCGCTACTCGAGATGAAGCCATAAGTGATCACCGACGATGCCGCATGAAAGAAAATGAACCGCAAGGCGCTAAGCTACATACAATTGTTTTAGCCAAGAACGTGGCATTCAACGTGGCGATGGATTTTGAAATCATGAAGGTGCTATCCAACACGTACGAGAAGCCGTCTTCATTAAACAACCTACATCTTATACGCCGTCTTTTCTATCTGAAGATGGCGGATGGCGGATGACGGATCTGTGGCCTAACATCTCAACTCCTTTTAGGTTATTTCAAACTAGTTAGACTCGTTTAAAATGAACCTGGGTGAAGAGACGAAGGCTCTTATGTTGTTGTCATCATTGCCGGAAAGTTGTGCGACGACGGTAGACCACATCCTGAACAAGAATATTCGGCGAAGGGAGCAGAGCGAAACCTCGGGTTCCATAAGTTCAGCCTTGAATGTGGAGAGTCAAGGTCATGGAGGTTAGAGAAACAACAACCACGGACGATCCAAGTCGAGACGTCGCAGCAAATTGGAGTGTTGGAACTGTGGCAGAAAGGGCCACATGAAATGGAACTACAAATACCCGAGAAAGGAGAAAAGGGCGGAAACAAGTTTCGCAAATGCAGCCACTGAGAAGAATTCAGATGATGCCCTAGTTCTATGCATCGAAAGCCCTATCGATTCATGGGTTATGGATTCGGACACATCCTTCCACTCTACCTCACCGAAAAATTAGTTTTTGAATTTTAAATCTGGAGAATTTGGAAAAATTTACTTAGCGGATGGGAGACCGCTATGCATATCGGGTATGGGCGATGTCCAAATAAAATCGAGTAACAGATTTAGATGGACTTTGCGAAGAGTTCGATATATTCCGGGTTTAGAGAAGAACTTGATATCCATTGGGCATATAGATAGTGAGGGGGTACAAAACCGTGTTTGGGAACGGGTTTTGGAAGATTGTAAAGGATGCCATGGTTAGGGTACAAAAATGGGAGCTTTTTATCTCACGGACAACAAGAGAGATTTATCGGCGGTTCCGGGAGCGACAACCGAGCCGATATTATGTCATAATCAGCTCGGTCATGTCAGTCACAAAGGACTGCAAGTGCTGGCTACAAATGGTTTGTTACCTAAGGTGAAATCGGTAGAAACCGGTTTCTGTGAGAACTGCGTGCTCGACAAGCAAAAACGGGTTTGTTTTTCGAATGTCGGACGAGAACTCAAGACGGAAAAGCTAGACTTGGTGCAAAGTGATTTGTGGGGATCGGCTCCGGTCCAAGGCGGATCACGCTACTACAAAAATAGGTCAAATGACGAATCTGAGGACTACCATGACGCGGTAGAGATGAGAGATTCTGTCAAGTGGGAGCGTGCAATGAGAGATGGGATTGAGTCTCTCGGAAAGAACATAACTTGTGTATTGATCTAGTTACCAGAAGGCAAGAAGACGCTACAAAATAAGTGGGTTTATCGGATTAAGGATGAACCAACTGACAGCAAGCGGTACAAGGTGAGACTGGTAGTTCCTATAGAAAGAATGAGTTGACTATACGGAGGTATTCTCACCGGTGGTGAAGCTGACAACCATTCGTATGGTGTTAAGTATTGTAGCGGCCGAAGATTTTCACCTCGAGCAGACAAATGTTAAGACGTCGTTACTCCATGGCGATTTGGAGGATGACATCTATATGGTGCAGCCTGAAGGTTTTGAGACTCCGAAAAATGAGTGTCTAGTGTGTAAGCTCGAGAAAAGCTTATACGGTCTAAAGCAGGATCCCCAACAGTTGACCAAGAAAGTCCCCATCGACAAGCTGAGGCAGTGCGCTGCCTCAGTGGGGTTAGTCGAGTAAGTCAGTGAGAGCATGTCGCCGGGCTCAAGGAAGGTACGGGAGAAAGGAGAATGGATTCAATGCAAATGATTTATGTCATTATGAAATCTCCAAATAGAAGATTGTTTCATGTGGAGACTTCTGAAAAACTCTGGATACCGTAAAAAAGAAAACCCGGCAGGAGATAAGAAAGTTCTCCATATTGCTCGCCATGACTTATTTTTATAAGTGACATTTGGATTTGAAAATATATTTATTTCCTTATATTTGTATTTCCATGTATTAGATGTTAATTGGGGCAGCAATTATTTGGGTTATTTTCTTGTATTAGGTATGACTATCCTATAAATAAAGGGGTAGGGATAGAGTTTTATTCATTCCAACAATCACAAACAATTATATTGTATTTCTCTTTCTCCAAGTATTAAAGAAAGTTTGAGCTCCGGCGGCCGTGATTTTTATCCTTTAGAATTTCCCACGTAAATTTTTTTTTTTTATCTTGCTTTCTGTGTTTGTTGTTGTGTCTCGGTGTCTGATAAGAGGTATTGTTGCAATCGTTATACACTTACCAAAAGAAATTTATAACCCTAAAGTTAACTACAATACAGTAGACAATGGACGTAGGGGTCGAACCACAGAGAGCTATTTAGACTAAACTAGGTGAAAAGATTACTTCTCTAATGAAAACAGACTCGAACAAAAATAGAAAACTAAAATAAAGAGAAACCAATACCGTAAATAAAACCAAACACAAGACCTAAAACAAGACACACAATTGGGGGGGTTGTTGATTGGTTGATTGCAACAAAATGAAAGTAACAAATAAAGAGAAAACTTAAAGTAAAGACTAAGAGATGTGGTGGTTTTGTGAAATGAGGCATAGTTTTGTGTAGTGAATTTGTGTGTAACTTTATCCTTCATTATAATAATGAATTTGGAATTAATATCTTAAGTGCAGTAAGATGAGCTCTAACCGATAAATAACTCAAACGAAAAGATAGAATTTTAGTTTAGATGAGCTCGTAAATAAAAACACTAACCTACTTGAATATCATAACCAATTCAATAGGAATCATTGGTTATTTAAACAAATCAAAACCTCCTAAACAATGAGCTTGTTCAGAACCGTTTAGTTCGTTATGAGTTATTTGCACTTAGCTATTATTCAAATTCTAATGGAAGCTATTGAGCAAAGCAACCAAAGGAATTTTGTGGCCCTTGTTAATTACTACTGAACATAGAATTGACCGAAATAAACTTAAAACAATTCATTGAGCATGAAAGATAATAAGTAAGTGAAAACAGAATATAACCGTTCAAATGAAATTCATTATTAATGGTCTCAAAAGTTACAACATAAAAACATAAACACTAACTATGCCTCGAAGGGCTTACTCGAAATACATGGAAAATAAAGAAAATAAAATAATGATAGAACCCATTAATGAAGCGTGGATGGAAGGGTAAAGCTTGCTTGACTTGCCCAACTCCAAGAGAGAGAATGATGAAGTTCAAGAGTTATTAGAATGGATGCCTTGCACCTGGTTATATAACCCTCTCAAAAGGTGATCATGAGGGATGAATGAAGATCCATGCAAAGAGTGTGAAGGAAGCATGGCAAAGGCATGAAGAGTGCATGCAAAGTGCATGAAAGATCTGTCCAGAAGATGGTCAATTTGGGCCATTTGGACTTCCGAATTGGGCTCTGGTGATATAGAATGAATTGTTGGCTTTGTTCTCTTCTTTCCAACAGTATATAGTATGTATATAGAGGGGGCCCAGATTGTGAGTTATGGCCGAAATACTGAGGCTGTATCGGCAGGCCCGAGTCTTGATTATTATTTCCATCTTGTGCTCCAACATCTTTTCTCCAAGTTATGCTCCATCTAAATTGCACCTGAAATCACATAAATATCTCATCAGTAGTATCAACATTCAAGTTGTGATTATTATCCATATAAATAGAATATTAATACATATAATGGTGCAATATTACATATGTATAGGGTATAAAATGTGTATAATTAATGACTTATCAAATCACCCCACACTTAAACATTTGATCGTCCTCGAGCAAACATTATAACTTGTATTGGTAAGATGGGTCCCTTGTTGAAGATTCGCTCTTCACTTATATACCAGCCAATAATGATCTTTGGTCCCTTGTGTAAGATTCCATGTACTTTGGTGAAACTCGCACTCACTCTCATTTTGTATAGTGGAATATGAATGCGGAATATGTGGAGTGTCTCTCATAATATCTCTCAGTTCTCAAATGAATCATGATTTCCTACCTTGGTCGTGAGGGGAATTCTCAAGTTATGTTTGGTGGAATATGATGGAATTTGGTGAATAATACATATATATATACTACGTAATTGGTTTGCTTGTCTACTTCGCCACTTTCAGTCAAGTTGTCACTTGGTTTCTAAACTCATGCCTCTACTCTCCGAAAAGATATCGCTTATACCTCTATCTCCTTGGAATAATGAGCCTCCTAATGTGCATACCTCCTAGCACCTTCAGTCATCTGGCCCAAAATGTGTCAACCTAACTGCTGGCCTGAGATGTATGACTGGGATCCACTCTTTCTCACAAATCGGGTAAACTAAGGTTTAGGCCATGTACAAGGGGAACAAGTTTGAGTCATGCAATCTTTTTTTTTTTTTTTTTTTATTAATTTTTTTTTTTTTAGTTTTTTTTTTTTTTTTTTTTTTTTTTTTTTTTAAAGATTGTGACTCAAATCTATTAGAATTATAGGGGCCTAACTTGCCTTTGTCTCTAAGATGCATCTCCTCACGAATACACTCGGTGCACAAAGCTCATCTACTACACATAAGCCCTCAACTTCTGACACTAACCTCTACTTTCCGTCCCCAATCTTCTTATATAATGCCTAACCCTCCTTCTCCAAAACCAAGCAACAAAGTGACTTTAGAAGCTAATAGACTTGGATATTATTTATATATATACGAGATGATATAGTGGGTTATTATGGATATTATACTATAAACAACTTGAGTTCCGGGTCACGGTCCAATGGTAAGTCCTCACATAATTTCTCACGCAAATCCCTAAATTATTGGCACTCAAACAACAAATCGAGTTCACCAGTGACAAAAGATCCCTAAACCAACGACCTCAATTCTTCTTGAACTGGTCTATATGATCCTTTTGAGTCCAAACAAGTTCCACCACATTATTCAATACAAGTTACAGTTCTCTCTCAATCTTTTTGATTTTTAATTGGGCATTTTTTTTTTAATTTGAGGCTTAAAAATGAGTTTTTATTATTATTATTTTTTTTTATTTTTATTTTTTTATATATTTTTTTTTAACTACCTAACATGCAATAAAGACTCCACCCCACACTTAAACTTTTACTCGTCCTCGAGTAAAGTTAAGCACAAAGTAGAGATGCAATGCAAGAAAAAGAAAATAAACAAAGAAAAACACAACCTTTATTCGCAGGGTTGCCTCCCAGTAGCGCCTCTCTTTAACGTCGTTGGCTCGACGTTTCCATCTCCTCAAGAAGTGGATGCTGGCTCTCCAAGCTCGTGAATGTCAATCCAGCTCACATCGAAACTCTCATGAAACCGCTTCAGCCGGTGCCCGTTGACCTTGAAGACTTTCCCTGAATCCAGACCCTGAATTTCTGCTGCACCATAATCGAACAATTTGGTCACAAGAAAGGGCCCTATCCACCTACTTTGTAGCTTGCCCGGGTGTAATTTGAGTCTTGAGTTAAACAGCAACACCTTGTCACCCACGTTGAAATCCTTGTGGGCAAGCTTCCTGTCATGATACACCTTGGTCTTCTCCTTGAAGATTCGGGAGTTCTCATACGCGTCATTTCGGATCTCCTCTAACTCTTGGATTTGCAACTTCCGGTTGAGTGCATCGTTTGGGTAATCTAGATGGCACTTCTTGATGGCCCAATAGGCTTTGTGCTCGAGTTCAACCGGAAGATGGCAAGCCTTTCCATAGACTAGCCGATAAGGGGACATGCCTACAGGGGACTTGAACGCAGTCCTGTAAGCCCAGAGTGCGTCATTTAGCCGAAGACTCCAGTATTTCCTGGTGGGGTTCACCACTTTCTCCAAAACGCCCTTGATCTCCCTATTCGAAAGCTCTGTTTGGCCATTGGTTTGAGGGTGGTAAGCTTCGAGGTTTTATGTGTGACATGGTATTACTTCATTAATGCCTCGAAACTCCGGTTGCAGAAATGGGTTCCTTTATCACTGATGATGACTCTCGGGACCCCAAACCTACTAAAGATCTGGTCCTTGACAAAATCCACGACTGTTTTTGCATCTGTCCGTTTTGTGGCCTTGGCCTCAACCCACTTGGAGACATAATCGACTGCTAGGAGGATATACTCAAAGCCATATGAGGGAGGGAAAGGTCCCATAAAGTCGATACCCCACACTTCAAAAACCTCACATGCAAGAATATACTTCATCGGCATCTCGTCTCTCTTGGTTAGTCCTCCCGTTCTCTGGCATCGATCACATGACTTCACGAAGAAGTAAGCATCCTTATGTAGAGTGGGCCAGAAGAAACCACACTCAAGGACCTTATGAGCTGTCCGCTTGGCGCCAAAGTGTCCTCCACACTTTAGAGAGTGACAAAACTCAAGAACGGATCTAACCTCATTATCGGGTATACATCTCCGAATAATCTGATCCGTGCAAATCCGAAAGAAGTAAGGCTCATCCCAAATATAAAATCGGGAATCATACCGGATTCGATCAGCCTGTGCACGTGTAAGATCCTCTGGTAGGTCTTTAGCCACCAAGTAATTCACTATATCAGCATACCATGGTGTATAGCTTTGCACGGCATAGAGATATTCCTCAGGGAAAAACTCCGATATTGGGGTACCCTCCTCAATACTCATAGGAAGGCGGCTAAGGTGATCTGCAACTAGATTCTCTGATCCTCGTTTATCTCTAATCTCCAAGTCGAACTCCTGGAGCAACAATATCCAACGAAGAAGTCTCGGCTTGGATTCCTTCTTCTTGAAAAGATGCCTCAACGCGGCATGGTCAAGAGTATATAAATCACCTTAACCCCTAAGAGATAGGACCTAAATTTCTCTAGTGCAAAAACAATGGCTAGCAGCTCTTTTTCTGTAGTTGTATAGTTGCACTGAGCATCGTCTAAGGTCCTGGAGGCATAAAAGATAACATGGGGTTCTCGCCCATCCCGCTGCCCAAGAATAGCTCCAACTGCCCTATCACTCGCATCGCACATGATCTCGAAAGGCAGATTCCAATCGGGAGCTTTAATGATGGGGGCAGAACATAATTTCTCCTTGAGAAGGTCGAATGCCGCTTTGCATTTCTCATCAAACTCAAAAGAAGTCTCTTTTTGGAGAAGAAGACAAAGAGGTTGAGCGATTTTTGAGAAATCTTTGATGAAACGCCTATAAAATCCGGCATGACCAAGAAATGATCGAATGTCCTTCACACTAGTTGGGTACGGAAGGGATCTAATGACATCGATCTTGGCTTTATCCACTTCAAGACCCCGAGAGGAAACCACATGGCCTAGGACTATGCCCTGATCTACCATGAAATGACATTTCTCATAATTCAGCACCAGATCAGTCTCTACGCACCTTTGAAGAATCTTCTTTAGGTTTCCCAGGCAGTCATCGAATGAATCACCATAGACGGTGAAATCATCCATGAAAACCTCAATAATTCGGTGACATAATCAGAGAAGATGGACATCATACATCTCTGAAATGTACCGGGTGCGTTACACAACCCAAAGGGCATCCGCCTATAGGCAAAGGTGCCAAAAGGGCACGTGAAGGTGGTCTTTTCTTGATCCTCGGGGGCGATGGCGATTTGAAAGTAACCGGAGAGAAGCCATCTAAGAAGCGAGTAATGGTTGCGCCCAGCAAGGCGCTCGAGCATCCGGGTCAATGAAAGGAAGGGGGAAATGGTCTTTCCGGGTGGCGGTGTTTAATTTGCGATAATCAATGCATACTCGCCATCCATTTTGTGCTCTCGTAGGAACTTTTTCACCATCCCGATTCTCAATTATCGTAATACCAGGTTTTCTTGGGCACCACATGGATTGGTGACACCCATTGTGAATCGAGATAGGGTATATGATTCCCGCATCAAGGAGTTTGATGATTTCCTTCTTGACCACTTCCATCATTGGAGGATTTAGCCTACGCTGAGGCTCACGGGATGGTTTAGATCCATCCTCCAATAATATACGATGCATACACGTAGAAGGGCTGATTCCCTTAATATCAGCCAGAGTCCATCCAATCACAGCCTTGTGGTCCCTCAAGACATTAACTAACTTCTCTTCCCGAGTAGCGGTGAGGCTACTAGAGATGATCACTGGGAAGAGTGTCTCCTTTACCCAAGTATGCGTACTTGAGATGAGCTGGTAGAGGTTTTAGGTCAAGAGAGGGGGGATTCACAATGGAAGGTTTGGTGGGCTCAAGAGAGGGTTTCAAGTCTATCAAGGGAGGAGAAGAAGAAGAGGAAGAAGCCTCTCCAATGGCCAAGGCAGATAGACTTTGAAGAAGGTCCTGCTCATCTGGAGAGAGATCAAGAATGGTCTCGAGCAGATCTATGAACTCAAAAGAGGAGAAGTTGTTGACACACTCATCAACTGGGTCGATGGTGCAAATAGCGGATACATTCCCGTCAGAAGGATGCTTGATAGCATCAAAGATGTTGAAAGAGATGTTCTCTCCGTCAAATTCCATAGAAAGAGTGCCATTGTGCACATCAATCTTGGTTCGGGCAGTTTTAAGGAAGGGTCTTCCCAGAAGAATGGGAGTCAAACTCGGTGAGCTATCAGACTCATCCATACGCAGAATATAGAAATCCGCGGGGAAGATAAGGCCATTGACCTTAACCAGGACATCCTCAATAACTCCCTATGGCACAGCAGTAGAACGATCAGCTAGTTGAAGGATCATCCCGGTCTTTTTCAAAGGTCCTAAACCGAGGGAAGAATAGATAGAAAAGGGCATGACATTGATAGATGCCCCAAGATCAAGCATGCACCGAGCAAATTCAAGGTGCCCAATGCTGCAAGGAATGGCAAACATGGCAGGGTCTTTTTGCTTCTCTGGAAGCTTCTTGCGAATAACCGCAGAGACATTCTCACTCATTGTTACTCTCTCATGACCATTTAGCTTTCTCTTATTCGTACACAAGTCCTTGAGAAATTTCGCATAGCGAGGGAATCTACGAATGTAATCGAGTAGTGGAATGTTTATTTCCACTTTCTTGAAAACCTCTAGGATATCTCTCTCTGCCTCATCCTTTTTAGTGTTAACCGCTAGACGGCTAGGAAAAGGGGCTCTAGGTTTATAAGGTGGTATTTTCTTGGGCTTTTCTTTCATCTTCTCGGATTCCGGCTTAATTACTTCAATCTCTCCTTCACCGTTCATGTTTCCCTTACTCCCTTCTATTTCTTTCCCACTTCTTAAGGTGATAGCACATGCATTCTCACGGGGGTTGAGAGTTTGAGAAGGAAGTTGTGAGGACCCCTGAGTTTTTAACTGGTTTAATTCGAGAGGATATTTGAGCAATTTGGGTGCCCGGATGTGTTAGGGCACTTTTTGTATCCTTCGAAAAGAAGTAGTTGATGTGGCCAAGGAGGTCACAATGTCAGAAAGACTTTTCAAAGCAGGGTCAATTGGAGGTGAAGAAGAAGAAGAATTTTGATGAGGGATTTGAGGAGGTTGTTGTTGGTTTCCTGGGTCACGCCATCTGAAGTTTGGGTGATCACGCCATCCAGGGTTGTACGTTTTGGAATAGGGATCATAATTACGGTTTTGACCCCCATTTAAATTTCCGTGTTGGTTTAGCTTGAAGATGCCGCAAGCTGTGGTCGTGACTTTCTCCTCATCATGGAGTGTTGGGCACGCATCAGTGGTGTGTCCTGTCTAAGTGCAGGCACCGCATGCTTTTACTTCCATTTTGGTTCCCATGAATGACGCCATCATATTAGCCAAGCTATCTAATTTGGCGTCCAAACCATTCACTCGCTTCTCCAAATCACGCCTCTAATCTCACTAACTCCCCTAAGTCGAGATCTGGTTCTACTAGATTGGGCATTTTTTGCCATGGTTTCTATCAAGGTTCGTGCTTGCCTAACGGTTTTATCTATGAAAGCACCCCCACTAGCAGAATCTACATTATCCCTAGTCTCTTGAAGCATCCCATCATACAAGTGTTGAATCAAGAGATTCTCTGGGACTTGATGGTTGGGACATTTTGCACACAACTTCTGGAAGCGATCATAGTACTCGTAGAGGGTTTCCCTTACTTCTTGTTGAATACTACAAATCTGCTTCCTAATAGAAGCGGTAAGAGAGACAGGAAAATACTTGTCTAGAAACAACTTTTGAAGTTCTACCCAAGTTGTTGGAAAAGGTGCTAGATGGTAGTACCAGTCCTTTGCTGGTCCTCGAAGACTGTATGAAAACAGTCGCAGCTTGTAAGGACCTTCATCTTCAATCTCCGCCGGCATCATTGTTGCGGTGATATGGTTGAACTCCCGCATGTGAGAGTGCGGGTCCTCTCCGGCACTCCCATTGAAGGTCGGTAATAATTGAAGAAGACCCGTATGGATCTTAAAATTTGGGACCGGTGGTAATACAATACCATACTGGTTGGTAGCAAAATCAAAGGTAGATAAGTCCCTAAGTGTCCTATCCTCAAAATTAGCCATGACTGTAGTATTACCTCTTGTAGCGTGAGGAGGAGCTGGTGGAGTAGGAGGTTCGCTTTCGCTGTCCAAGTTCTCCACCTTTTCAGTTTCTTCGGCTGCTTTCGATGTTTCCGGAATTGCTCTTCTTCGCTCCAGGTGTGTTCTCTCAATCTCCGGATCTAATGGTGCAAGTGGAAGATTAGAACTACGAGTAGCTTTCATGAACTGGAATCAAGTGTAAGAGAGAGAATTAGTGAATGCAAGTAATGCAGACTCAAAGTGAAAATAAATAGTATGACTGACTTTGACAAAAAGTGAAAAAGATAACAAAGGTAACGAAAGTGTGACTCTGACAAAAGGTTAAAAAGATATGACTGACAAAAAGTAAAACGAATTTGGTTTACTCTGACACAAAAGCAGACTATCGTACTACACAAGAGAAGTGTGAATATTGACCTAGACAAGTCGCGTTGCTAGCTCCCCGGCAACGGCGCCATTTTGATAAGAGGTATTGTTGCAGTCGTTATACACTTACCAAAAGAAATTTATAACCCTAAAGTTAACTACAATACAGTAGACAGTGGAAGTAGGGGTCGAACCACAGAGAGCTATTTAGACTAAACTAGGTGAAAAGATTACTTCTCTAATGAAAACGGACTCGAACAAAAATAGAAAACTAAAATAAAGAGAAACAAATACCGTAAATAAAACCAAACACAAGACCTAAAACAAGACACACAATTGGGGGGGTTGTTGATTGGTTGATTGCAACAAAATGAAAGTAACAAATAAAGAGAAAACTTAAAGTAAAGACTAAGAGATGTGGTGGTTTTGTGAAATGAGGCATAGTTTCGTGTAGTGAATTTGTGTGTAAGTTTATCCTTGATTATAATAATGAATTTGGAATTAATATCTTAAGTGCAGTAAGATGAGCTCTAATCGATAAATAACTCAAACGAAAAGATAGAATTTTAGTTTAGATGAGCTCGTAAATAAAAACACTAACATACTTGAATATCATAACCAATTCAATAGGAATCATTGGTTATTTAAACAAATCAAAACCTCCTAAACAATGAGCTTGTTCAGAACTGTTTAGTTCGTTATGAGTTATTTGCACTTGGCTATTATTCAAATTCTAATGGAAGCTATTGAGCAAAGCAACCAAAGGAATTTTGTGGCCCTTGTTAATTACTACTGAACATAGAATTGACCGAAATAAACTTAAAACAATTCATTGAGCATGAAAGATAATAAGTAAGTGAAAACAGAATATAACCGTTCAAATGAAATTCATTATTAATGGTCTCAAAAGTTACAACACAAAAACATAAACACTAACTATGCCTCGAAGGGCTTACTCGAAATACATGGAAAATAAAGAAAATAAAATAATGATAGAACCCATTAATGAAGCGTGGATGAAAGGGTAAAGCTTGCTTGACTTGCCCAACTCCAAGAGAGAGAATGATGAAGTTCAAGAGTTATTAGAATGGATGTCTTGCACCTGGTTATATAACCCTCTCAAAAGGTGATCATGAGGGATGAATGAAGATCTATGCAAAGAGTGTGAAGGAAGCATGGCAAAGGCATGAAGAGTGCATGCAAAGTGCATGAAAGATCTGTCCAGAAGATGGTCAATTTGGGTCATTTGGACTTCCGAATTGGGCTCTGGTGATATAGAATGAATTGTTGGCTTTGTTATCTTCTTTCCAACGGTATATAGTATGTATATAGAGGGGGCCCAGATTGTGAGTTATGGCCGAAATACTAAGGCTGTGTCGGCAGGCCCGAGTCTTGATTATTATTTCCATCTTGTGCTCCAACATCTTTTCTCCAAGTTATGCTCTATCTAAATTGCACCTGAAATCACATAAATATCTCATCAGTAGTATCAACATTCAAGTTGTGATTATTATCCATATAAATAGAATATTAATATATATAATGGTGCAATATTACATATGTATAGGATATAAAATGTGTATAATTAATGACTTATCAGTGTCATGTGCCCTTTCTCAAATATGATTTGGAAGTGTGGCCGGTTTAGGACTAGGTTGTTGATGAATTATTATTTAACTTGATTTTTGTAACTCTCTCGAAACCAGTGTAGCTCAATTTTGATATATGTTGTAAAAACTTGGTTTGTTTGTATGGACGGGACTTTTATATTTAATGAAGTACACCTACGGGTTTAGACTGTGAAAAAAAAAACGTCATAAGATAGAATAGGCCGATAAATAAGTGATTGTTGCGGTTTATTAAATTGTATTTACATATTTATTATTTTTTTATTAATTGTTGTTGTTCTGTTTGTTAGAATTAATGAGATTTTTGTTCTAAAATTAATAAGACTTAACTAAGAAATTATTAAATTAATCAATAAGCAACTTACTGACAAAACATACTTATCTTAAAATAACACTGCAAAACATGGTATCGTAAATTTTATTTCGCATAGGAACACATAATGAATGATATTATTTTTGTCTCTTTAAAATGAGAAACAAAGATATTACATAAAACTCTAAAAGTACCTAAAATCACACTTTACAGCTTTGAACCTCATACGTATGGAAGCATTAAGCCAGCTACACTCTGATAAAATGAGAAAATTAGTCTCACAATGTTTATGAAACGAATGATTAAATATTACTTGAGGAGTTGTTATCGGTACGTACAACTTATTTGCTGACATTATTAATTATTGAGCCGCAACATCAGTATCTGTAGTGAGCAAATAAACAGTGGAACTTTGCAGGATCGTTGCCACTTTTCAAGTACCAGGTGTAACCAACTTAATTAATTCCTGTACAATCAACAAAATGTGTGAAAGATCACACATTTTTTATGTTTAGGATCTCAAATACTAATTACTATATAAAAGGTTACTCATATGACTGACAATAATGGTTAAAACTACTGTACGATCATTGTTGGAGCTATTTATTGCTAAGATGTTGGAGAAAACCAAATAAAATCTCAAACAAAATCACAATTCATATGATAACAAAAGTTAAAAAAAAAAGGGATTAAAATCCAATTTCAAATTCCCTAAACCTAACCAATAAATGCCATCTGATCAGATCCTGAGCTACTAAAAATCAAATCTTGATTTATGTGGAGAGAGAATATGCAAGCTTGATTAATTAGCTAATAATCAAACTGCTTTTTTTTCTGTAAAATATGGTGTTTTATAGCATAACAAACCCAATGAAACCTGTTTAGGGAAATTATGAATTTTGTGGCTTAATGGCTATTTTAAGCACCGGAGTTAGTTACAGTAGAAATAATATAATAAACTTATAATAGTATGTTGTAAATAGTTTAGCACTTATGCAGAATGTTTGTTAAAAACAATTTTTGTAAATTATTTATATGTATAAGTTATGACCATAAAAAGTAGAAACATTATGTTCATAGAAGGAGAGCATGGATATGCCATTTATATAGGGTTGCTTTATAAGAATGCAATATTACTAGTACTTGCACGTTTTTTAGTTATAAGCTTATAAACAATATTTTATTTAAATTAGAATGTTTTACTACGGTGTGCATTTTTTTTTCTTTCAAAAAACATGCATATTGATGATACTTAATTTTTTGTTAAATTTCATAAAAAAATTTGCAAGCAAGTTTCGAGAGCATTTGAAAAATAGAAAGTAATTACATGAAAAATCAACATTTCAAAATTTATCAAGCATTTGTTAATATGCATTCTAATAGTATAATTATAAATGCAAAGATAAGACTAATTGATTTCATTAACATTGTGGTATGGTAGGGAAATTTTGCAAGAAAAATAAGTAATGTAAATACATAAAATATAATACAAAAGTATATTTTTTAAGAAATAATGTATCTTTACAGTGACATATACTTGAAATCGCATTTTAATAGTCTAACGAAACCAAACATATATTTCTCCTAGAGATTTATGGAGAGCCAAACATATACTTCCCCTAGAGATTTATGGAGCCAACACATATAATAAAAATAATCGACCCAAAAAGTTTTATATGAGTCAAAATTTTACTTTTATCTTATACTAACAAATTAAATGCTAGTTACATTTATCAGTATCATTTGACATTTCATAACGAAATAATATGAATATCTCAATCGTATTAATAACCAACAAAGGAAAACGCCAATATAGAAAAAACAAACAGTAAACATCCAGACGCTACTTTGTTCCGACCGGCAAAAGACGACACTGAATTTTTCTTAGAGTACATTGCCTCGGTACATTGCAAACCTTGTTGATCGTCTCTGCACTCTGACGCAAAAAGACCAGGCGGATATTTTCCATACAAGTTTATGTAACTGAACATGGTCGTTGCGCAATCTGTTGTCAAGTCATTCAATTCAACAGCGTAAGGGCAGGCGAATTCTTTGAAGGCCGCACAACAGAGAGTAGACGGATACAAAGGCCCTTTGCATTTGCTCGTGATTATCGTGTAGTTTGCAGACTCAAAATTTATCGGGCAGCCTGTCACATTGTTTGAATTATTGATTATATATGTGGAGTTAGTAATTGTTCGTTTTTAGACTTAATATTTGAAAGAAGAAAGTATTGTTACCATTTCTCATTTGCAATAAGCTACGGCCAGTTGATACGTATGCATTGGAGTTTAACGCATCGTCTGCATCTCAAAACAAGCTATTCATCAGAATATCATACAAAAGAAAAGAAAATTGTTTTGCAAACTGAAAGGGAAAAAAGAGCATACATTTATGTTTGATATTTATTTAAGAATAATTGCTGCAATACCATACCTGATATGAAGGTGGAAAAAGCCAATCCAATCATTGTCATTAACACAACAATTCTAATAGCCTCCATTATTATTTCTTACAATTATTATTATAAATTATATTTTCCACGTCACAACTTTGATTTCAATGTGAGGAAGAGAGAGAGAAAGATAATAAGGGGAAAATGATATTAGAGAGATTTGCGTTAGCAACCAATACTTGTAAAATAGAACCAATTTAACTGACTATTTTGGAAATGAATGCAGACCCACGAGCCAGCAAAGCAATACATTTTAATTTTGGCAAATTAACTAATATAATCAGTCAATTACACGATTTCATTTGTAAAAAATGCTGTTGCACTTTGTAGAATATAACTATTTATGTTTCGTTTAAATTTGTGTTAATTACTAACTTTCTAATCGGCTCCTACCAAGAATTCTGTTAAAACAGTATATCTTAATAAAAATAGTATGCAAGCATTATGAAACTAATGTATTATATTGTAAAATCAGTATACAAGAATTATAAATGTAATCTTAAAATATATATCATATTCCTTTTTATACAGTTTAAAGTTGAGTACTATATATTACTTTAATATTACTGATTAGTTATCTATTATCTAGTAATTTTCTTATCGTAAATAATTATATTATTGATTAATACTAATAATTACATTCTAATATTACATATGAAATAAATATCAATATAAGTAGACAAGTAGAGAAGCCCTTACTTATATCCTCCATCTAAATGGGCCTAAAAAAATATATGTATACAAGCAAGACCTACAAAATACAATCTAAAAACAGGCCCATAATTTGCCTAAACATGGCACATATCAATGAGAACAAATCACATAGAGAATCACTGACGTGTATTTTTCTAATTGGATCGTAAATATACACCAGTTCCATGCCATATTCTCTTCAGCTTAAGATCCAACTGATGTAAATCTCCAATACTTTACATTTCATCACATTCTCTTATTTTCTTGCTCTCAACTGAAAAGAAATTCAAGATCTGATTTTCAGTGGAGATCTGAGGAAGTGAGTGAGCAAAATGGCAATTTTTCATGGTAAATTTAATAACTTTTGAATTTTAATCTTTTTCTTTAATGAAGTTTTGTGTAATTCATATTATGGTTATGTTCCTTTTCTTGTAGAAAATTGTTTTATATTTGTTATTGATAAAAAAAAATTGTAATTCTTAGATGCAAAATGCAATTATATTTTGGATATTTTACGATGTAACTGGATTGCATTGATTTTGTAATGATCATATGTCTGTTATTGGATTTCTTTTGATTAATCTTTTATTTCTTTCAAAAAAAATTGTTTGAACTGAAATTATGATTTTATTGTAATTTATTTTTTGAAGGAAATGTATAGTAAATTTATATAGTTTGTAGTAGAAAATTCAATATTATTGAGATTTTACAATCTAAAAAATTTGATTTTATAACAATAAGTTATAGCACTATGATTGGAATTTTTCTTTCTTCCTCGTTCTTGTTCTTTTTCTTTTTTTTTTTGAAGGAAATAAGGGCCAAATGACCCTTAGTTTCATTGATATAGATTTCATTTACATCCATTACATACAGCCCGTATATTACATTACATTTTATTTAATAAGAGAGAAAAAGACTCATACCTAGCAGCTAAATACCTTGCCCTTTTAGCCACGCTCTACGAACTTCTCTCTTTTCTACTTACCTACATATTTATTCCAATCATTTCTGAAGGTTGTAATTGATTCATGTAGCCTTATCTCATTGAACTTACCTTGTTGAAATATTACATTATTTCTCATTAGCCATACTCCCCAACAATACGCCCACCATATTACGTCCCAATCATTCTTCTCCTGTTTGGTTTGCTTCTCCACCCTTGTGTCCAATCATAGTTTTAACACTGTTTGACGATTCGTGACTCTGTGTCTCTGTATGAATCTAACCCTTACTCTTTTTAGTTTGGAACAATGGATGAATAGATGATTTCCTGTCTCAATTGTTTCTCCACATAACACACATGTACCTCCATTTGCCCAGCCCCTTTTGACTAAATTTTCTCGTGTTAGCAATTTATTATTCACGTTCAACCATCCGAAAACCCTAATTTTCTCCGGCACTTTCATTCGCCCTAATTTTCTTGTTCTTTTTCTTGTTGTATCGCATTTATGATAAAGACATAATAATCAAGAAAAAACATTGGAAGCTGTATAATGATTTTTACAATGTTCTGGACCAAAAATTGGAAGTCTATTAGTGTTTAATTAAAAACTAAAATCTCATGCAAGCTCAAGTCAGGAACAGAAATGTGAATTTGAATAATTAGTTTTACGGGGCTATTTCCAAAAAAATCAACCTGAGTATAATAAACTAATAAGCCTGTGCAATCAACAGTCAAGAAAAATGCGAATTTGAGAATAACAAGTTTTGTAGGGTCAAACATACAAGATTCCAAAAGCATGCAGAAAATTAAAATATACAATACAAAGCTAAACTTACGAGAGTATATAAATGAAAGGTTTCAGATTTTGTAGGCGATGATCAGTTCTTCGACTCACACACTTCCTTCTTCTTCTTCTTCTTCACTGGTGATTATTGCGACGGTGAGTTTTTCCGTCTTTCTTCTTTTCTAAGCTCTGGTTTGATTTATTTTCTCTTTTTATCCCATTGAGATGGTAGAATATTTGCTCTAAATCCATAATTTCGTTCCATTTTCTCAGTTTTGCGATCTGTGAGTTTTTTGTTCCATCTTATTGATATTATAAATTTAAACCTATGAGTTGTACATTATAAATTTATAGGTTTAGCCCTAATGTTTCCATCTTTCTTCTTTTCTGAGCTCTGATGTGATTCATTTTCTATTTTTGTAACAATGCCATGGTCAAATTTTTGCTCTAAACTGTAATTTTTTCCGTTTTCTCTTATTTCGAAACTTCCTGTTTAGTGATTTTTCCTCTTTTGTTGCTCTTTCGGCTATGTTAAGCTGAGAAATTAAGGATTTTTTAAGTTGGAGTTCAGTAATATTATTTATTGGACTTTGTGTTGCAAATCAGAAGGTAACTAAGTAAATTTGGTCATTTTATTGTTTCATCAGGTGAAGAGATTTTTCTGGATGCGAGTGCAGAAGAACTCGAAGCTAGTGAAGGTATGAATCAGTTTATTGGATTTATTGCTTAAACTTACAAAATACTAGTTTAGTGAGCTAATTGAGAAATCAATTAAGGCTTTTCTATGTAAACATAATCTTCTGAGTTTAAATAATCTATGTATCGAGTTACTGTTTGAGTTCATTGTGAATAGCAGTAAGCTCAAGCATTGGTCCCTTTTGCAAAATGACCCCTACATTTTGTGAAAATTAATAAAATTTCATTCACAGATTATGATGATGACATCTTCTTTGATTCCAGTAGCGATTCTTTTGTGGTGGATTCTGGTAAAAAATTTAACTTACATATTATAGTATGTTTGCTATTATTATAACCTAAAAATGGAAAATTATTCTTTTTTATTAAACTTTGGCTTGTAATGTTATTAATTAAAGCAGAATTTAATGAAGAGGCACAAGTTGCTGATGTGGAAGGTACCGTACAAAACGGTATGTATTAGAATTTAATTTTCTGATTTTTATGCATATGTTTTTTGCCTAATTACTATTTTTTTATTTGTTCATAATTTTGCTTTTAATTAATGCAGAAAATGCTGAGGTGGAAGAGGAGACTGAAGCAGAAGGTACTGTGCCACTTGGTACATATTTCATTTTTTTTTTTTTTATGTATATTTTTTTGGCCTAATTATTATAAGCAAATGCAATTATTAATCCAAGTGCGAAATAAGTTGGAAGTACTAAAACAAGTTTAGTACAAAAACTTTTTACAAAAGAAAAATAAATATTTTATGTTCTCCTTAACTTATTTCTAATAATAAAACTTCTTTTTTTCTCTTTACTCTGTTTACGGAAATAGAAATAAATATTTTATGTTTGGAAATTAATAGAGAATATGTTTTTTTGTTATTCGTGTATATATACCTTTTCATTTTATTTTAATTTTGGTTTTTAATATAATGCAGAAAATGCAGAAGTGGAAGAGGAGGCTGAAGCGAACGGTACCGTGCAAGTTCGATCTGGTACTGTACCACTTGGTACGTATTTATTTTTATTTTATTATTTTTTGTTATTTATTTATTTATTATTACTGATACTTAAGTAAGATTTGAGATAAAACTTTTTTAATTGTAATAATTTGTGACTTAATTTTTGTTTGAATTAATGCAGGATTTAGCGGGCCGGTACAGAACTGGCAAGCTACCGTTCCAAATGGTATTTACTTTAATTTCAATTTTCTGATTTTTATATATTTTTTTGCCTAATTAATATTTTTGTCATAATTTTGATTTGAATTATACAGGAGAGATAGTGATGCCTGATGTGAGATTAATGCAGTTGTACACTCCAGTAAGAAGTTACAAACAAAATGTTTTTGCTCTTCAACAAGGTAAAATACCAAATTATATTTAATTAAAATTAATCTGGAATTTAAAGTTTTAACTAATATTATATTTATATTTTGTTTGTTATATTATGCAGAAAGTGGTGATGTTTTAGTACGTGAAGACTCTCTCAGCCCATGTGGTATTTTAATAATTTCTTTTTAATTTTTTAATTTAATTTAATTATTTTTGCTTCCCACCGAATAATTAAATGGAAATAATAATAATAATTTGTAGGTAAAGAAAGGTTAGCAGAAGATCTTGACTGGCTATTTTGTAATAATCCTGATTTAATGGAACAAAAATGGGGTTTTTGTGACGATTCTTCTTTTGAGGATCATTGCAACAACTTTTACAATGCGGGTCAAGAATCTCAAGGTAAAATCACATCAATTCTCTTTTATTTATTTAATCTAAATATTCAAAATTATTTTTTTAATTTTATGTTTATATTTTCTTATCTAACTTAATGAAGGATTTGGCGATGTGGCTGGACCTTCACGTCCTCCATTTTCTGGTATATTAAATTCCTTCTTTTTTGGTTTATTTTATTTATATTTTTGACCCAATTCACTCGTAAACAAATACTAAAAAAGAGTGGATTTTACTTGCTGGTCCAATTAAGCCTTAATTAAGATCATTTTTGGATTCATGCGTGTGTCAGATCTGCCAAAAACAATAGATGAAATAATAATGCATGCTAAAGTTTGATTTGGTTTAAATACCCTTTTTGTTATTTATGTAATTGTATATTTTTTTATAACTTTTGGTATGTTGAATAAATGCAGGAATCGATTGGGCAGGAAGAGAGATAGGCAGTGAGACTCCCTTCAGTTTTACAACAGGTTACATTTTTTTATTTATTTTAGTCCATTATTTAAAAAATTAAGTAAATCCATATAATTAATTTGGCTAATAATATTATATAAAATATCTTTAAATATGCATTATATTCTAACAGATTACGTTGGTGAGGAAAGAACCTTCTTGGATGATGAAGAATCTGAAGAGATCCAAGAAGGTACTTCACATTTTCATTCATTTATTTAATCTATCTATTGAAAAATTCCAATATTAAATCTGTACTTTTTAAACATTTAATATATATTATTTATTGTTATTTTAATGTAGTGTTTGAATTAAGAGACCAAGAGATAATAGTTCCAGAATGGGGTGTTGACTTATTCAACCTTCCACATGCTGGCAAATGGAAAGTATCACAAATTTTAGGTACGGACCGGTACAGAATTGGTACTGTAAATAAATAAGAAAAAAGAAGTTCCTAGAATCATATCAATTTTTGGTTATTTGCTTAATGTATAATCATAATGTTCTTTTTGTTGGTTTATTTAATGCAGATTATGACCCAATCGATCGAGTGTCACGACAGACAGCAGCTTATAGAGGTATGTCATGTTTTTTATTTTATTTTATTTTAATTTTTGAATTTTTATACTTCCAAAAGGTGAAAGTTTAGTTCATTTCTTTTCTGGTATAGATTTGAAGTTGATCCATACATGTTTGATAAGTTAATATTGTATAATTTTCTGAATGTGGATTTATTAGAGTACCCGTCAAAAATTTGAAACATTTTTACTATACTACTTCTGTAAAATGTGATATTAAATAAAAAATAATATATATATTTTCTGTGAAAAGTATTTCAAACAGAGTAAAACTACATTCTACTATACTTCCAGCTCAAGTATTATGATCTTAATATATGCTGAAATGATACCAATTCTTAGTTACCATGCCAAATTGACTCTTCCCACTAATTGGCCCTTGTACTGAATACTCATTATAAATCCAGCATAAGCCTTCAAAAGATTTTGATTAGGCTAAGTTGCTTAACAGTTAATTATATGTTTAATTTGTTGATTTATTTAATGCAGATTATAATATGATGCGGGACAGACTACCACGCCAAGAGGTATATTTGTTTATTTTAATGTAATAAAAAAAACACAATAAATGCAAATTTACAAAGACAGTGATTGATTTACTTTGGAAAGTTTAATAAATGCAAATTCTTTTCATTCCAGCTGTAATTCTTAAATGTTAATTAATGTTTTATTTAAATTTTGTAGTCAAGAGAGAGAAACTGATTAAGAGTGTACAAGCGGGTTAAAAGTTCATTGAAGGAAAAGAAAAATAAAAAGAAGACGGGCTGCACACTCAAATTTAAATGGTTTGTTTTCTCTTTTTATTTTTATATGATTATTTATTTTTATGCAAATAAGGGGGATTATATTATTATTACAAAAAAAAAAATTCAACACAATTTTATCAATATAAATTATTCATTAATTCTGTTAATTCTTTTGTAATAGCGTTGGATGTTGGTGTTCATGCTTCTGAGAAAGTTTATATCAGTCTCTGCCTTCATATCAGGTATAGTATACTGTCCCAATTATTCTATCGTAAATAAATATAAAATATAAATTATATTCAATAGCTTGTGTTGAGACGTAGACGGTGCGTTAAGCTTCAATTAATTTAAGATATATTAAAATAATATTAGAAGTGAATTAATCAATCAATCAATTAATTAATTAAGAATTCAAACAACGTGACAGGCTGCCCGGTAAATAAACGACATGGATGCTTCGATGCTTCTAGAAAGATTCAGATTCCTCTGCCTCGGATTCCGCGCACATAAAAACGGGTTATTTACAGGTGTGACGTGGCGGCCAAGCATTGGTCCACGTGTCGAGTGTCCATAACGGGCCGGGTTTTGAAAACTGCTGCTCAACTCTACCTTAATTAAATGCGAAATTTTACTAGAAATGTTTTTTTTATTGGAAATAAGAAATGTAATTGTTTAAAGAGGTTTTCACGAGAGGTTTCTCTTGTCTACTGTTGTCCTTAGGTAAATCTATGAGGACTGTATGAAAATATTTTGAGCTTTTGTAGGGGTTAACATGGAAGTTTGCATTATCTTTTAATATCTTTTTATTTATTTATTTTTTTTTGAGATGAAAAGTTAGAAATTGAGCCAAGAGAAGAACTACTTAGTAATTTTGACTGTGCGAAATCAAACTCACAACGTTTTTGCGCAAGAACGATATTTTGTTAAAATTACAAAAAAGGGCCCCACAAATCAAAACTTGTCCATTCTTAAAAAATTACAAAACTTGAAAACATATTTTTTTTTCTTGAAAAAATGCTAGATGTAAGGACTTGACTAGTAAGGTACATAGGTTGTATCGTAAGTATCTTTAGTTAACAAATAAAGAGTGAGACTTGCATGATTATATTGTCAAGGCTTTTCAAGTTTAACAAACTTAATTTTAGTACAATTCAACAAAAGGTGTGAAAAAATATTCACACTTGTTGTGTTTAGGATATCATATATATAAAAGGTTATTCATACGACTTACTATGATAATGAATAATGGTTCAAACGAATGTATGATTATTGTTGGAGCTATTTATTACTAAGATGTTGGAGAAAACCATATAAATTCAAGAAGTTCTAAATATTCATTTCTTAGAAACTGGACCGTTTCTCAAATTGCAGGTACAAAATTAATAAAAAATAGAATATTACAAAAAAAATCCTACAAAAAATTAGTTAATTAATGTGTTGTTTTTGTTATTTTTTATAATTATTAAAAAGATCCATATATGTTTGACATGTTAATATTGTATAATTTTCTGATTTTTTTAGAGTACCTATCGTACTATACTACTTATGCAAAATGTGATATTAAATAAAAAAACATTTTTTTTCTATGAAAAGTGTTTCAAACAGAGTAAAACTACATTCTACTATACTTCCAGTTCCAGTATTATGATCTTAATATATGCTGAAATGATACCTATTCTTAGTTACCATACCAAATTGACTCTTCCATTGAACTTAAGCAAAAAGATCCTCCATTTTTTCACTAATTGGCCCTTGTACTGAATACTCATTATAAATCCAGAATAAGCCTTCATAAGATTTTGATTAGGCTAAGTTATTAAACAGTTAATTATATGTTTAATTTGTTGATTTATTTAATGCAGATTATAATACAATGCACATATTAGAGGCGAGACAGACTACCGCGCCAAGAGGTATATTTGTTTATTTTAATGTAATAAAATAAACACAATAAATGCAAATTTACTAAGACAGTGATTGATTTACTTTGGAAAGTTCATTCAAATCAAATTCTTTTCATTTTGATGATAATTCTTAATTGCTAGCTAATGTTTTATTTAAATTTGTAGTCAAGAGAGAGAAACTGATCAAGAGAATGTACAAGCGGGTTAAAAGTGCGTTGAATGAAAAGAATAATAAAAAGAAGGAAAAAAGGGTGGGCTGCACGCTCAAATTTAAATGGTTTGTTTCCCCATTTTCTTTGTTAATAATAATTTATTTTTATGCACATAAGAGTAGATTATTTTATTATTATGATTTGTTTCCAACACAATTTTTTTTGAATGGTTTTTTTCAACACAATTTTATAAAATATGATTCATTATTTTTGTTAATTCTTTTGTACAGCTTTGGATGTTGGTGTTCATGCTTCTGAGGAAGTTTATCAGGTATTTAATATTATACTGTATCAAATATTAATAATTATCTTCCTTCAAATTTTATTTGTCTGATGTATATTTTGATCGATACAATAATATTTTGTTTCTTTTTCTTCTTTTCAATATTCAGTTACATGGCACCAAGTTTAATGCTACGGATGACTTTCGATGCATCTAGAAGGATCCAATTTCCCTGCCTCGTATTCTGTGCGAAGTATGATGTGGCAGTCAGCCATTGGTCCACGTGTCGCCCGTTGCCTTTTCAGTTTGGGTTCCCAAAACAAGATATGGTCTTAACAAGCTGAGTTTTGAAAATCTGTTACAGACAGGTGGGCCCAATTGCCTGGATGATATGTTGCAGGACGATTGTCTTTACTGTTTGCAGTTTCTGTGTTGGTGTTTTTCTTTGTTGAATATTAATGCAATCGTGATATTGCTAATATTTGTTATAAAATGTGAAATGTTATTGAGAAGCTGAGAAATTTAATAATTAGAATTTAATTAATATTATAATAAGATAATAAATTTTTGATATATTAGTGTATGTATAAGACTTTGGGGTGAAACTTTTTCTTTCTTCTAACAAATTCAACTTCCCTTGAGTTTTGTTTGATCAAGGGTGATTTGGAATCCAATGATTATTTTCTATCTTAATTTTTATTCCAAATTGAGTGTTCTTTTTTTTGTTGAAGAAAATATTGAGAATTCTTAACTAACTAATTATAGTTCTTATTGAATGATAATTGATAAACACCTCCTTAAATTGTCTATCATCATGGAGTATTGTAATATATTTCTAATATTTTTGAACTTTACAAAATTTATATATTTGTGTAATCACGGCAATTAAATCACTCCGTTAAAGAAGGGCGTGGATTGTTTAGAGAGGTTTTCGATAGAGGTTTCTCTGTCTACTGTTGTCCTAAGGTAAATCTATGAGGATTGTATCAAAATATTTTGAGGTTTTGTAGGGGTTAACATGGAAGTTTGCATTTTCTTTTAATATCTTTTTTTATTTTTTGTATATTTTTTAGATGAAAAGTAAGTTAGAAGTTGAGCAAAGAGAAGAACTACTTAGTTATTTTGACTATGTGCGAAATCAAACTCACAACGGTTTTTGCCGCACGAACGACATTCTGTTCGAATTACAAAAAAGGGCCCCACAAATCAAAACTTGTCCATTCTTAAAAAACTACAAAACTTGAAAAACATTTTATTTTTTTTCTTCAAAAAACGTCAGATGTAAGAACTTGACTAGTAAGCCACATCTGCCATTCCGCCGTATCATAAGTATTTTTAGTTAACAAATAAACAGTGAGAACTTGCATGATTATATTGCCAAGGCTTTTCAAGTGTAGCTAACTTAATTCTAGTACAATTCAACAAAATGTGTGAAAAATTATTCACATTTTTTGTGTTTAGTATATCATATACATAAAAGGTTATTCATACGAACTTACTATGATAATAATGGTTAAAACGAATGTATGATTATTGTTGGAGCTATTTATTACCGAGATGTTGGAGAAAACCAAATAAATTCAGGAAGTTCTAAATATTAATTTTCTGGAAACTTGACCGTCTCTCAAATTGCAGGTATAAGTCCATAAACCTGACCTGTTAAGTTCTTAAACCCCCAACCCGTCAATATGAATCGCCAATAAAAGCCTTCATAAAATTTTAATTAGATCATATCTTTGTTACTTACATAATATATATCCTTTTGTTGTTTAATTTAGTGCAGGTTATGATGAGATGGATAGATTAGATGCGGGTCAGACTACAACACTGAGAGGTACATTTTATTTTAGCTAAAATTCTTTCATTTTAGCTAATTCTTAAACTGTACTAAATGTTTTATTTAAATTTTTATTGTAGTCAAGAGAGAGAATTTGGTCAAGCGGATTTACAACCGGACAAAAAAGGTAATTTTGGGGAAGAAAAAGGAAAAGAAAGGAAAAAAGGGAGGCTGCACATTCTCTATCAAATGGTTTGTTTCCTCTTTTTCTTTTATATCTTGTTTTATTTTTATTCAAATAATAGAAAGCTTCATGAATCTGCTAGCCTTCCACTTTGGAAGGCTGTTCTGTTATGATAATTTTATCATCATTCCTTTACCTTATCTAAAGTGCCAAATAGGGGATTTTATTATTATAATTTGCTTTCAGCACAATTCATTATTATTTTTAATTGATTGATTTTGTTTTTTTTTTTAAATGGAATTGATTGATTTTGTTATTTTGTAACATTTTTGGATGTTGGATGCGTGTCTGTTAAGGATGTGATTACCTTGACAGTTTTTCTTCTGCTAGGAGAATTTCCGCGCTCCGCTACCGTTTTTATCAATTTTATTGTTTAATAATTAACACATTAAATTTATCTTATGAATTAATAATCATAAAAAAATCTATATAAATTATTTTTAATAGTCATTATGAGAAAACATAATGGTGCGTTCTAAAGTATAACAATTGGGGTCTTGAATTAAAGATTTCATCATGCTTGTTATATTTTTCATTTTTTTTAAATTGAGTTATTGAAAAATCATATTTTGAAAGAAAACGTTAAGAAAAATTATCTTAGAGAGAGTCACACACATAAAGCCCACATTCTTTTTTTTTTTTTGAAAAATGATTTATTTATTTTCTTTTTTTTTAATTATTTAGGGAGTGAGAAAGAGAGGGCCCACGTTTTTTTTAAATTATTAATCTATTTTTTTTATTTACTTGAGAGAGAGATAAAATGAGTGACACATGAGACCGAAATTTTTTTTTTTGATAAATTATTATTTTTTTAATTTTTATTTAGGAATGAGTCATAATGTCATCTGACATTGTGATATTCAATCCATTCAATTGAAGACACGGGATATTGAAATTCATTATGAAAAAACACAATGGTGCGTTCGAAAGTATAACAATTGAGATCTTGAATGAAAGATCTCATCATTCTTGTTCTATTTTTCATTTTTTTCACAAAAAATTGAGCTACTAAAAAAATCATATTTTGAAATAAAGCGTCAGGAAAAAAGTACCTGAGAGAGAAAGACACATAGAACCCACATTTTTTTTGGAAAATGAATGATTTTTTTATTATTTGAGAGAGAGAGAGAGAAAGAGAGGGCCCCACCTTTTTTTATTTTGGAAATCATTATTTTTTTTATTTGACTGAGAGAGAGAAAGAGAGTGACATGTGGCCCCTTTTTTTTGATAAATCATTATTTAAAAAAAATATATTATTATTTAGGAATGAATTATGTGTAGCGAGTATTCGGTGATTATTGATATTATAACTCACAACACATAAGTTACACAGTTTAGTTTTCAAAATAATTAATTATATTTGATTTGACCTGTGTTGCGCGGATACTTCAAAAACTGGGAAGTATCCTGAGGATACGGGTATCCGATACGGATACGGCACCGATACGGCGCCGATACATATCGGATACGCCACGTGGCGTATCCAATTATTTTAATATATATTTTTTCCGGATACGTGAGGGATACGGCAGGATACGCTAGGATACTTCCGGGATACGTTAAGGATACGGCAGGCCATCATTTTTTGGCCCAAAATATTTTGAGAAAAATTTAGAAGCGGTTATTTATAAAGAACCGTTACAGAAGCTTACTGACGGTAGTGTGTTTTGTTTTTCTCTTTTTCTCCCCCGTTTGCAACCCGTTTACAAAAATAAATGAAAAAAAAAAAAAAAAAAAAGAACTGGCTTCTGTAACGGTTCTTTATAAATAACCGATACTAAAGTCTTCTGTAACGGTTCTTTTTTCTCCCCCCGTTTGCAACCCGTTTACAAAAATAAATGAAAAAAAAGAAAAAAAAAACTGGCTTCTGTAACGGTTCTTTATAAATAACCGATACTAAAGTCTTCTGTAACGGTTCTTTTTGCTCCCCCCGTTTGCAACCCGTTTACAAAAATAAATGAAAAAAAAAAAAAAAAAATGGCTTCTGTAACGGTTCTTTATAAATAACCGATACTAAAGTCTTCTGTAACGGTTCTTTATAACTAACCGATACTAAAGGATTCTGTAACGGTTTTTTATAAATAACCGTACGAAATTCATCTGTAACGGTTCTCTATAAATAACCGTTGCGGAGATTTGCATTTTATATCGGTTATTTGTTAAGAACCGATACTAAATGCCTTCTGTAACGGTTCTTTATAAATAACCGCTACTAAATCATCTGTAACGGTTCTCCATAAATAACCGTTGCGGATATTTGTATTTTATATCGGTTATTTGTTAAGAACCGATACTTATGATGTATATTTTGGACTTCATTTTGTATACGAACATTATTAATATTATGTATTAAGTATTTGTTCTAGTTTTATGTTGTGGTATAAAAATTTAAATGATATTTATTTTATTATTATATTATATAAATTTAATTTAAAAATAATTAAATAAATATATAGCCGTATCCGTATCCTAGATTTTTTGAGATTTGCCATATCGCCGTATCCGTATCGTATCGGATACGATATCCGTATCCGTATCCGTGCAACATAGGATTTGACATTTCACACTAAATCAGGATAGAATGCAGAATACCGAATTTCGACTAATCATATTCTGACACCATCTAACTACACAAAAATCGCCATAAAATATCAGAAATTTCAAACGATCGAACGGTCCATATCGAACCACATCACCCCATCCAACGGTCCCCAAAATAGGGGTGACGTGGCTCTTTTCTCCACTTTAGTGGATGCTAGAATTTGGGGTTTGGGGGGGGGATTGAGAAGTAATTTAATTGTGGGTATATACTATATAGAGGGAATTTAGTTTTGGGTATATATAGAGAGATTTTAATTTCAAAAGTATTTATTTTGAAAAGAAAGTTGTAAGTTGCATTGGTGTTTTATACACTTAATAAATATTATTGATTAATTTTTTAATTGTTTTTATAATTTAGACTAGCATATTATTATCTCACACCAGTAGTATAAGCATTTTAAGTTGCTGATTTGATGGTATTTCAACAGTTCATGACTTCCTTTTCCCAAGTCTTTAGCACATGTTTGCAACAGTCAAAATTGAAATAAAGAACAAACAGAATTTGTTATGATCTAAAGAAATTATAAATACTATTTGTATGCGCCATAGAAAGAACAAAACAACTGCTCTCAAATGAATTTATTTAGATGTTAGTCCTTGAAGTTAAATAAATTTATTTTGTCCAGCAGAATTATCTCTAATCATTCATTGAACCTTTTCAATATTAACAAAAGTTTGTATGACAATCTTCAGTCTTCGCACGCTTTTCTTCTTTACTTTGTGCAGAAATAAGACTTCTCTAAAATTTCATCATCTTCTGAATGATTTTTCTGTATTTAACCGATTCTTTATTTAGTTACACCCGGTCTAAACCAGCCTGACTAACAATTGAGCATGAACCACAAGGCAGTATTAAACTCGATTTTCCTAGACCGTGTCCATACAAGTTTTATTTCAATATTTATGATTTCTTTTATTTAATTGTTTTTGTTGTTTTGAATTTGTAAGAATTAATGAAATTTTTTATTTTGAAATTAATAAAATTGAACCAAGAAATTGTTAAATTATTAACTAAACCACTTACTGGTAAAATATAATTATCTTTAAATAACTTCGCAAAATAAGGTTTCTTAAATTTAATTTCATGTAGAAACACACAATGCATGATACTATTTGATTAATCTCCACAATATCTATGAAATGAATGACAAAAATATTACTTAAGGAGCTACTATCAGTACAATCTATTTGTTGAGATTTAAAAGTTATATTCACTAGTAAGTCACATGATATATGTATCTTCAGTTAGCAAATAAAGTGAGAATTTGCATGATTATTGTCAAAGATTTTTCAAGTGTAACCAACTTCGTTCTTGTACAATTCAACAAAAGGTGTGAAAAGTCGTTCACATTTTTTGTGTTGATCTCATGTACATAAAAGGTTTCTCATACATCTTTCTATGACAATAATTGTTAAAAACCAATGCATGATTATTGTTGGAGCTATTTATTTGTTAAGATGTTGGAGAAAACCTAATAAACTCTGGAGTTTCTAAATATTAATTCTCTAGAAACTGAACCGTCTCACAAATTGCAGGTACATAAATACTAATACAAAAATAGAAGAAAACTACAAAAATCGAAAAAATATTTAGTTGATGATAACTGATAAACATCTCTTTAAATTGCGAGCTCTCGAAAATTCTATATAAATTTTGTTCCAAATTATAATTAGTAGATGAAAACTGAAAGTTTAAAAGTATAAAAATCAAAACTAACACAAAAAAAACTCTTACATATTTATAGCCTATTTTATATGTAGGTAGTTAATTCTATCATATGATTAAGATTTTCTTCAAAAAATAAAATGTTCTGATAGCAGCAATATTGTCACGCCCCAAAACCTAAGTATAGGGCTTGAAACGGGACAACCGCCGTAGCAATAACTACAAGGCATCATCACACTTATTCATACAGATATAATAAAAGTTTTAATTTATTCAAAATACGTAAATAGTCCGATGACATCATTTATTCAAATTAATTCAATGTCTTACTAAAATAGATAATAAAGTACGCTACAACATAATAATAGCTAATGATAATTGTTTTCGCCGCTCAAGATACCCCAAGGCTTCCCATAAATCCGCTAACCTGGGCCAACAATGAAACAATAAAGAGAGGGTGAGTACGAATGCACTCAGTTAGGATAAAAGCAAAATAAACGAAGCCCAGCCTCCTTCAGATTAACTTTTATATAAGCTATTATCGTGATTATCTCCTTATAATTATACTTATATGTGTATATATACCCATATTACTTCCTAATTTATAATTCTTAACTTCGTTGATTATTTTTCTGTATTTAATTTATTTTTTTATTTTCTTATTAATTGATATGTTTATCATCGTCAAAAATAGTCTTCTTTAATTTACCTAAATTTTTTTTCCACCTTTCAATTATTGAGTGAGATGTCTGAGCTTGCTACACAGGAGATATCACTATCCGTTAGGTTGCCCAAGATTGCTACTTAGGAACCCCTAACGTTGTTGCGAAGCCTTGCCCAAGATTGCTACTTAGGAGTCGGCCTCTTTTCGCCAGTTCTGACTTCTTCTCTTCTCTTCTCTTTCTTCTCTTTTCTTCTCTTTACTTCTTTTATTATTTTTGTTATTATCTTATCTTATTTTATCTTCTCTTACATTAATTATGTTATCTTCTTTTATTTCTTTCATTTAGTGCTTTAATATAATATACAATATTACGGGTTACTTAGTCCCTATAGGTATAATTATGACATGTATCAATTATTTAGATTATTTAACCCTCCATTATTATCCATTTAACAACCCACAAATTTATATCATACAAGTAACATAATATATCAAGGAATAATATATAACATAATATATCAAGGAATAATATATAACATAATATATATATATCAACACCAAAAATAGAATATATCAAGCAATCACAGAATATACTAATAACGGAACCAAAGGAGGACAAAATCAAATTCCCTAACCTGAATGAGCAAGCAATTAACTCTGATCCTTAATCTTGCGCACCTGCAGCTTCTACTACGTCCTCGTCAGTAGATGCCTCTTCCTCAAGTTCGTCTTCTAAGGTGCCGGAGGCTATAATTTACAAATAGCCTCGATTACAATCCAATTTCACACGATAATAAACACACAACAAAACAAACAATCTAAATGCGTATGAATGCACGTGCACTTAAATAACTCAAATGCTGAATTAGATGACATAATTAGATTCCTTGCGTCGAGACGATTAAAATAGACTATTTATTTGCTGGAAACAGAGGTACGGTTTATGAGATATCAACAAAACAATATTAATTTTAATTCCCAATTTCTCAAAATCCGGATTTGACCAGATCCGAACCAGTAACCCAAACCCTAAACCCTAAACCCTATTATAACATAACTCAATATAGATGCATCAGTAACTGAAAAAGAGGTAAAAAGTTGGATACCTTTAACAAGAATGTCAAACAACAAAAGGAGTTGATTGGTCAAAGTGGAAAAACTGATCTTTTTGCTTAAGAAATATTAGACTTTTTTTTCTATCAGCCAAAAGGGTTTTGCAAACAGTGCGGGCGCAGGAACAAAGAAAGGACAAGAAAGAAGTTGTTTATATAAAGATGGAGAGGAGCCTAATAATGTAGTAGGTGATGTAGGGTTTTGATGTATAAATGGAAAGGCCAAAACGTGGCAGATATATCAAATAAACATGCAATAAATTTTGATGTACAACAAGGGATTTCTGAATATGAAAATAAATAAGAAGTAAATTTTGTATTTACTGTAGAATATTCTAGAGTTATTAGGGAAGATTAAGGCTGAATTTGGGGAAAAATAATATTTAGTATTATTTTCACTGATGCATATTTAAGTAGATATTCGAATTAAAGTCATATCGGTACAGATTCTTGTATGAATCTCCGATTTAAATGAAATCACTTTCTAAATTCATATATCAAAATAAATAATTTAATGAAATAAGAATATTTTTTTTATTAAAACATGCAATTTAGTGAAGTGACCAAAATGCCCCTAATGCAATAAACGCTAAAGTAACGGTCGTTACAAATATAATTTCTTGACATTTAATTAAACTTGAGATTTGGGAGGGCAAGTATGAACTATAACTCAAAAAAAAAAAAAACAAAGACCCGTTAAGTCCATAAAAACCAACCCTTTAAGTCCTTAAAACCTGACCCATTAACTGTACACTCATTATGAATTTAAGCAAAGAGACCCTCCATCTTTCACTAATTTTCCCATGTACTGAAAACTCATTATGAATCGCAGTATAAGCCTTCAAAAGATTTTAATAGGCCATATATTTGTCACTTAACAGTTATTTATATGTTATGTTTGTTGATTTACTTAATGCAGATCATAATATGATGCACAAATCAGATGCAGGTCAGTCTAGTGCGCCGGGAGGTATATTTTTTTATTTTATTGTAATAAAATAATTGCAAAAAAATGCAAATTTACTAAGGCAGAGATTGATTTACTTAAAAAAGTTCATTCAAATCAAAATTCTTTTCATTTTAGCTATAATTCTTAAACTGTACTAAATGTTTTCTTTAAATTTTTATTGTAGTCAAGGGAGAGAAATTGATCAAGAAGATCTATACAAGGACCAAAGCTGATATTGTTGGAAAGAAAAAACAAACGAAGAAAAAAAAGGGGGCTGCAGGATCAAGATTAAATGGTTTGTTTCCCCCTTTTTTTTTAATTATTGTTTATTTTAATGCAAATAAGAGTGGATTATTTTATTATTATGGTTTGTTTTCAGCACAGTTTTATAAATATAGTTCATTAATTTTGGTAATTTTTTTTGTAATAGCTTTGGATGTTGGTGTGTGTGTTTCTGAGCAATTCCACCTTCATATCGGGTATATTTTAATGTACCAATTATTCTCAAATAAATATCAAATATAAATGCATGCTCTTTTTTCCCTTCCATTTCCAATCTTTTTCCCTTTGAATTTTCTTTTGTTTCATATCTATTCTGATGAATAGCTTGTTTTGAGACGTAGATGATGCATTAAGCTTAGACTGATTTAAGATGTATTTAAACAATACTAAAAGGGAATTAATTAATTAATCAATAATTCAAACAACATGATAGGCTGCCCGGTAAATAAACAACATGAATGGCTTTCGATGCTTCTATAGAAGGATTCGGATTCCCCTGCCTCGGATTCCGGATGCAGAAAAATGGGATGGGACCCGCTTGGTTATTTACAGGTGTGATGTGCCAGGGTCCCCATAATGGGCTCGCGGTCTTAACAGACGTGATCGACTTAATGGGCCGAGTTTTGAAAGCACAGTCATTGTATTCTTTTATACATTTACATTGTACTTATTTTTCGTATAATTAGTTTTTAGCGTACCATCTCACAATGTTAATTAATCAATTGAATGCATATTTATAAATATTTGATATCAATTGAATGCATATTTATAAATATTTGATAAGTTTTGAAATGTTAATTTTGGGGCCTGATATATCAAGAACTGTACAGCACGACGACAATATATATAAAAGAAAAAATATATTAAAAAGCGGAAAAATTACATATAAAAATTTCAAAAAGTAAATAATGCACAAAAAATAAAAATATGTTTAAAACAATGAAAATAATAAATAGAAAAAAATAGTATAATGAAAAGCAGAAAAATAGTATTTACAAATTCCATCGTAATTTGGGCGTGGTCTAGGCCGTTGTGATTTCACATTTCCCCTAAATTTTTATATGTATTTGTTTGGAAATATTTTTATGAAAATGAATATTTTAAAATATTAATCAATATATGTTTTTTTTTATAATTCCGTTGTTAGTCTTCAATAAAGGAACTTGTTTCTTTGTTGTCAAATTCTTGTGCATACATGACTTATACACCATTTTAATAAAATTAATGATTTTATAACTTATAACTAAAAAATCATGCATGTTCGGCATCGCATTATAATGTAACACTCTATTATATGCCAGATACTCACATTCCAAGGCTCTCCATCTAGAAAATAATATTTTCTAAGTTTTTTATGATCTCAATTTTTCTATATAAAATTAAAAAAAAAAGTTTACAACCAGACCTTCCTCATAAAATCGTAAACGATATTGCAACATACAATTTTAAATATATTATACTCCTATTGTAACAAACTAACTCTAATCCTCAATTAACCATTCCTAAAAGAGAAAATATGCAAGCACGATGGCACTATAGCATAACGGCACTGTAAGTATACTATTTTTTCATTTTATATACTATTTTTTATTTTTATATACTGTTTTACCATTTTATATATTGTTATTTATTCTTTGTGTTTTTTTTATTTTTTTACTTTTATACACTGTTTGCCCATTTTTTATACTGTTTTTCCCATTTTATATATTGTTTTTATTTTTTATGTATATACTGTTATTATAAAATACATTATATATATTGTTATGTATATATTATTATTAGAAAATAAATTATATATATTTTTAATGGATTTTTATGAAATTGAACAAGATTTTAAAATGTTATCTTGAAAAAACAATTCTTGTGTTAGTCTGCAATAAAGGAACTTGTTTCTTTGTTGTCAAACTCCTGTACATACTATTTTTTAACTTATACACCATTTTAATAAAAATACTGCTTTTATAAACTTAACTAAAAACCAAGCATGCCCTGATATCGCATTATAATGAAGCAACTCTGTTATATGTCATATTACAAGGCTCTCCATGATCCATATAAGCAAATAATGTTTTCTAAGTTTTGTATGATCTCATTTTTTTCAATATAATTTATCAAAAATATTTTCAACCAAAACCTTCTTCATAAAATCATAAACCAATTACAACATAAAATTTATAATATATATTATATTCCTATTGTAACTAACTCATCCTCAAATAGCCATTCCCAAAAAAGAACCCAAAATTAAGATAACTCAAAAATCCCCCTAAACATGGCTCATAGCTTGAACATATTATATTGGTGAGAGACTAATGACGTGTCCTGCTATTATTGTCTGGTTCATGGTGGACCGGTTTGGACTAATAATTTCGTTGAAGATTGGTAAGCTATTAATCCCCAGATTTTACACAATAAAAAAATACAGTTTAATCTAATTGCTTTCTTATTTCTCAGCTGAAAAAAGATAAACAAGATCTGATTTTCAGAGCTAAGAGAGATTAGGATGGCAATGATTAGTGGTGAGTAATTTAGAAAATTTAAAATTAGATATTTAATATTTTGTTTCTTTTAGTTTTGTTTTTAATTGAAATTTTGATTGTAGCATTTTCTTGTATCACATTTTGGATTCTTGGCATAATTATTTTTGTGATCTATATTAAATTTAGGCAGATTATACTCATAATGATACAATTGTTTGCAATTTACATGAAACGTTTTGATTTAACAGTTATACATACTACTATGGTTGAAAATCTTTCATTTTTTTCCTTTTTTTCATTTTCAAGTATTTTTAAATCAATTTATCAAGTTCTTTTTTCAAATTTTATTCATTTCTATTTTAAGAAAATTGTTTGATTCAAATCAAGATTGTAATTATTTGATTTCTTGTAGAAAACTTCTTAATTTCTAATCTTGATCATGCAGTTTTTGTGATGTGTAGTTGTAAATTTAGGTAATTTATGATGCAAATTTGATTATAATAGGCAATTTACAATCAACAAAATTGTTTTGATATTTTCATCATCATGTAGCACTGTCAGATTTGAAAGTTTTTCTTTTTTCTTGTTCTTCTTGATAAACTAAGATCAAGACAAAAAAATATGAAATTCAATTAACACACATTCAAATATATCATGAATAAAAAACAAATGTGAATCTGAAGAATCAATTTTGTAGGTTCGCATCACAAAAATTCCAACCATCATTCAAAAAACTAAAACAAAATAGTTACAACTAGTCACAGTCATCAACAAGTAAAAAATATAAATTAAATTTTGAGAATAGTCAACCTTTTTGGGGCACATACACAAAATGAAACCAGTGTAGACAACAGCACAATATTCAAACTTACGAGGACTTAAATCTCAAGATAAAAACTTACGAGGACTTGCATGCAAATTTGCAGATTTTGATTTTGCTGGCGATGGTGATGAGTTTTATATCACTTCCTTCTTCACTGGTGAGTTTTTTTTCCTAAACAAACCCTCACATTTCCATTTTTCTCCCTTTTTAACCTCTCAGTTAAGTGTTTTTTTGCTCCTAGTTCCATGCTTTAACTTCATTGATTCCCCTTTTGTTCACATAGAATCATTAGTTTTTCTCTGTTCTCATATTTAAGAGCTGTGAGTTTAGTGATTCACATAAAATGTTGCTGTTTTCACTAACATTCAGCACTGATTTTGGCTATTGTTTCAAAATTAGACCTCTTTTTTTTTTTTGTAAATCAGAAGAGTAATTAAGTGAATTTTCACCGTTTTTTTTCTTTTAATCAGGCGATGATATTTTTCACGATGCTACTGTTCACGAGTGGGACGCCAATGAAGGTGCAAATCAATTGAAATGCTTCTATTTTGTTTGAATTTGTTGAATTTTGTACTTAAACTCACAATATCACAGATAGTAATCAGTTAATCTCAGTTTTGTAAATCCTTTGAAGGCCTTTTATAACCTACTAATGTAACTGTGATGTTATAAATTAATGAACAATTGAATATTACCAAATTATACAGTTTAATTTAATTCTGCAACAATTTCAAGATGGAAATGAACAATTGAATATTACCAAATTATCCAGTTTAATTTAAATTAATGAACAACAGTTAAATCCCAGTTTTATAAATCACTTGAAGGCCTTTTATATGTAAAATTCTGAAAATAGATCAATTTAACCTACTTAATCTAACTGTGATGTAATAATATTACCAAATTGCAGTTTGATTTAATTATGATTTGAAGCTTGGCCCTTTTGCAAGAACACCCCTAAATTATCTGAAAATTAATAAATTGTTTTATTTACAGATTATGATGATGAGTTGTTCTTTGATTGCACCACCGATTTGTTTGTTGGTAAGATTTTAAAATCTCATCTAGTTTTACATTTTGTTCTTATTCCTATTTACTCAAAAATTGAAAATAATCTTTATTTCTGTAATAGGTTTGCAGAAATAAAGAATATGTATTTTTTTTATTTGTGTAGTATTTTCTTTTCTTTTTTTATTATTGGATTTTATTTTAATGCAGAAAATGCAGAGGTGGAAGAGGAGGCTGAAGCAGAAGGTACTTTGCCACTTGGTATGTATTTCATTTTTATTTTATTTATTTTTGTTTTTTATGTATATTTTTTTTTGCGTAATTACTATAAAGTAATGCAATTAGTTATCAACAATGAAAAGTAAGGACTGTTTGTCTCTGAGAAATTAGTCAAGTACTAAAAAAAGTTCAGTAGAGAACTTATGATTAATATTTTTAATTAGATTGGTACATATTTCTAATTTTTTTTTTTTTAATGTTTTTTTTTTAATTTAATGCAGAAAATGTAGAGGATGAAGAAGTGCCAGGGCAGGCTCAAGATCAAGTTAGAGCTGGTACTTATTTCATTTTCATTTTTTGGTTTTATGTGTGAATTATTTTTGCATAATTATTAATTATAAACAAATACCAGCTGTAACTTGTATCTAACTGGTTTCAAAAAAATTGTTTTTAATTATTATTATTATGAATTTTTTATTATTTTTATTTTAATATTGGTTTTTAATTTAATGCAGAATATGTTGAAGAAGCAGTGCAAGAGACAGTGAGGCCAGAAGAAGAGCTTATTACTATTCGTTTAGGCGGTAAAATATCATATTAAATTAACAACACTATAACCTTGCTAAATTATATGTAATATATCAAATGTGGAATTTAATTAGTATATACAAAACTTTCTAAAGTTCTGTCTGTTATATAAAAAATCTTCTATTAATTTCACTTATCGTCTATATTAGAATTATTTATTTTGAGGCTTATAGTAATATAGTATCTTTCTGCTTTTTATTGACTCGTGTATATCTGGAGTGCAATTATGAAAATAAACTGAAAAGTTTCTTTTTAAAGTTTTGACAAATAAAATATATTAAATTTATATTTTATTGTTTTACTAATTAATGCAGGACATGGAAACGTGTTAATACCTGACGGTGCCCTCAGCCGTCTAGGTATAGTATAAACTCAATTTTCAGAAAAATTTATACATGAGGAAATAAAATAAAATAAAATGAAATGAAATAATATGCAGGGTCAGAAAGATGGGCTGAATGTTTGGATTTCTTATTATTCAGGCATCCAGGCCTTATTGACCAAAACTGGGATTTATATGATGAAGGTAAATCACATAAACTTTTTATTTTATTTATTTATTTAATGTTTGGAAAGTGGTAAATCACATATATGAACTTTTTTTAACTTATGTTATATTTTTTTTTTGTTTTTACTAAATGCAGAAAATGAGAGGCTGCCAAGACCGAGTGGGCCAAGCCATGTTTTACAAGGTATTATAACTTTATTATTTTAATTATTTTCAGTTTTTTTCTTTCTGTTTGGTCTTTGACCTAATGTAATTGTCTTTTTTCTAAACTTAAAATTTGTCTGTTATATAATTGTATAACTATAACTAGTGATGTAATGGATATAAACAAAATAAATTTATAATTAGTTAAGTAATAAATGAATGTAATTTGTATAACTATAACTATAACTATAACCTATTTCTTACTTGTGTTATTTATTTATTAATGTTCTTTATTAATAAACTAGAATTTTTTTATTAATGTTATTTATTTATTTATTTTTACTAAATTCAGGAAATGAGAGGCTGACAGGACCGAGTGGGCAAGGCCCTGTTTCAGAAGGTATTTAAACTTAATTATTTTAATTTTTTCATTTATTTTATTTGTGTCTTTTTGACCTAATGTAATTGTAAAGGAATTTAGTTTAAATCAGGGGTAAATACATGTCTGTAAACTTTAGTTTTGTTAGTTATATAATTGTATATCTAGTGAATTAGTTGATATAAACAAAAAATTTAGCATAAAAAAGAAAGGATTTTTTTTCTTTTGCTGTTAATTTGTTGGTAGAGTAAACCTGTAATGAATGAGCAGGTATATGAACAGAAAAGATATTTTTGGTGTAGTTTAAGTTGGTCTTTTTGCATAATAACCCCTCACTTATAATATATAGTTTAAGTTGGTCTTTTTGCAAAATGACCACTCACTTATCTTAATTTCTGTTAATGTTTCTTTTTAGATATTGTTGAAGAAGAGGTTTTGTGTGAAGGACCTGAAGGTAAATAGTAAATACTTGTTCTTTTCTTTTCTTTTGTATTTTCTAAACCCCTAAACCCTTAAAAACTCAAAAGATGAACTGAGAAAAAAAAAGTGCAAATGTAGTACTAAACTTATCTGATTGATTGATGCTACTAATGTACTCAAAACACAAAATAAATAAATTAATTAAAAATATAAGCCATATCAAATTGATCCATTTAAGCTACCAAATTGACCCCTTCAACTTTTTGAACTCTATTAAAACACACCAATGTGGCATACTGAACCCAAAATTTTAACTATCAATCTCTTAATCTTTTCCAGTGAATTTAAGCAAAAAGACCCTCCATTTTTCACTAATTATTTTTGTTGTTTCATTTAATGCAGGTTGTGATGTCGAAATTGACAAATCAGAGGCGGGTCAGGGCCAGGCCTCCACATCTAGAGGTATATTTATTTATTTATTTTATTATAATAAAATACCACAAAAAATGCAAATGTGCTACAGTGATTAATTTTAGTTTGGAAAGTTCGTTCAAATCAAAATTCTTTTAATTTAAGCCAATTTTGAACTATACTAATTGTTTTATTTGAATTTTTTTAGTCAAAAGGGAGAAATGGATCAAAAGAATATATAAAAGGACTAAAAATGTAGTTTTTGGGAAGAGAGAGAAAAATAAGCAAAAGGTGGTGGGCTGCCAGCTCCGTATTAATTGGTTTGTTTCTTCCTTTTCTTTTCTTATAATAATTTGTTTTTTTGCAAATAAAAAGAGATTAGTTTAATATTATAATTTTTTGGGCAGCACAATTTTATTAATATAATTAATTGATTAATTTTGTTGATTTTTGTGTGACAGCTTTGGACGCTTTGTGCAGATGTGCTGAGGATCGTCGAGCTACATTTTTATTATTCTTTATTAATTTTGATTATAGAGTGATTTTTTTGTAAAAAAAAAAAGGTAAAATTTTATGAGTGAGTTTTGTAAATAATAAAGTTATTATTTAGTAAATTTATTAAATATTGTTGGGTAAATGATATGTTTTTAGTTATTTTTATAAATATCAAGCTCTTTACATTTTTTCCCCACTTTGTAATCCACCACAGTAGGGTCCATTGACCACATAAACAATATTTATTTACCATCATTTCGTGTAACAAGGATAAGTCAGGGACATTAGTTTAGGTCAGATGAATGTTTATTTCTTATGTTATGTTGTTAGTTTACAAAAATAATGGAATTTACAAAGCTTTGAAAGAAGGAAAATCCTATTAGTCAGTAGACAGTTTATGAATATGACATGCTGCACTAGACCCTAAACCCTAATCTAAGCTGCAATGCATTTTTGATGGATGTGTTATTCTGAATTTAGGAACAAAATAGTGGTTTTTGGGGTAAATTTCTTTGGATAAAGTCCTAAATTTAGGAACAGTAAATTCATACAAAAAAATCAACTCCCTCTTGAGTTTCATTTGATCAATGTGGCTTGGAATTCAATGGTTAGTGTTCAGAAATTCAAATCTTAATTTTTATTCCATATTGAGAATTGTTAATTCTTAAATGATGAACTCTAGTTCTTCTTGAATTATAATTAAAGAACACCTTCTTGAATTTTAAATTGTGTTTTGAATTTGTCAGAATTAACGAGATTTTTTTATTTTATTTTAAAATTAATAAGATTGAACTAAGAAATTGTTAAACCAATCACTTAGCCAGTAACTGCCAAAATATAATTATCTTAAAATAAAATTACAAAACATGGTATCTTAAATTTTATTTCATTTACAAACGCACAGTTCATGATACTATTTGATTAACATCTCTTTAAAATGATAAAAAAGATGTGATATAAAAATCTAGGAGTACGAAAAGTCACACTTTGCATCTTGATATACATATGAAGCATTAAGCCCTTTACTCTCGGATAAAATGAGAAAATTAGTCGCACAATGTCTATGAAATGGATGATTATAATATTGGTTTTGGAGATACTACCAGTACGTACAATTTATTTCTGAGATTTATAAGTTATATCAAGTAGTAAGCCACATTTAGTGTAACATGAGTATCTTTAGCTTACAAATAAATAGTGAGAATTTGCATGATCTTCGCAAGGCTTTTCAAGTGTGTAACCAACTTAATTCTTGTACAATTCAACAAAAAGTGTGAAAGACCATTCACATCTTTTGTGTTTAGGATCTCATGTAATGTATTACATAAAAGGTTAATCATCCAACTTACTATGACAATAATGGTTGAAACTAATTTATGATTATTGTTGGAACTATTTATTGCTGAGATGTTAGAGAAAACCAAATAAACTAATTTATGCATGATGAAGGTAAATCACATAAACTAAATTTCCTTTTATTTATTTATTTATTTAATGTTTGACAAGTGGTAATTAGCAAACATATATGTACTCAGATTTTGAATCTTACTAAAATATGAAAAAAATAGGACTTATTTTTAATAATGATATTTATTTGTTTTTACTAAATGCAGAGAACGAGAGGCTGGCAGGACCGAGTGGGCCAGGCCCTGTTTCAGAAGGTATTTGAACTTAATTGTTTTTATTTATTTTATCTGTCTTTTTGACCTATGTAAAGAAATTCAACTTAAATCAGAGGTTAGTGAACTAACTAGATAGATTATAGTTGAAGTTGGTTACAATAATTAATACTTTAAGTTGGTTTTTTTGAATAATGACCCCTTACTTATCTTGATTTTTGTTAATGTTTTTAGATATTGTTGAAGAAGAAGAGGCTTTGTGTGAAGGACCTGAAGGTAAAAAAGTTTTCTTTTCTTTTTATTTTATTTTCTAAGCCCTAGACCTTAATAAACCCAAACATAAACCGAGGAAGAAAGTGCAAATGTAGTACTATTCTTTATTGGTATTGGTACGGACCGGTACACAATTTCGTACCGCTAATTCAAACACAAAATAATTAAAAACATGAAAAAGAAAAACCATATTAAATTGATCCATTTAAGCCTTTTTAATCTACTAAAACATGCCAATGTCACAGAACCAAGTTTTTTAACTATTAATCTTTTAATCTTTTCCACTGAACTTGAGCAAAAAGACCCTCCATTTTTTCACTAATTTTTTTGTTGTTTCATTTAATGCAGGTTGTAATGTCATTGACACATCTGGGGCCGGTCAGGACTCAGGCCTCCACATATAGAGTTATATTTATTTATTTTATTGTAATGAAAAGGAACAAAAAATGCAAATTTACTAAGATATTAAATACTTTTTTTATTTTTATTGTACTTAATCGGACCAAGTGGATCAAAAGATTGTTTGAGCGGACCAAAAATGCTCTCCAAAAGAAAAATAAAAAGAAGGAAAAAAAAAGGGGAATGCGAGCTTCTTATTAAGTGGTCAGTTTCTTTTTTTTCTTTTTTTATAATAATTTATTTTTATGCAAATAAGTGGAGAGTATTTGATTTTTTTTTTGTGACAGTTTTGGACGCATTGTGCGCATCTGTTGAGAACCGGCATCTTTTTATTTACCATTCTTTGTGCATAAAAGTAAAAATGCCATTAATTTTAAATATGCTTAATTTTAATTGTGTAGAAAACGAAGTTAATTTTTATGAGGAAGTATGCAAATAATAATGGTGCAATTTAATAACTATTATTGATTATATATTTTAGTTATTTTATTTATATAGAGCTCTTTAATTTTTTAGAACTGAGTTACCAATGAAATGTGTTGATGCTCAAATGAATGTTTCTTTTTTATGTTATGTTGTTAGTTTAATAAAAATAGAACTCTCATAGCTTTGAGAAATGGGAAATGACTCCGAAATTAAACTTTGAAACAGTAGGAAAAAGAAATTCAACTTCCCTTTGAGTTTTGTTTGATCAATATGCCTTGGAATGCAATAGTTTATGTTCATAGATACAAATCTAATTTTTATTCCATATTAACTTCTTAACTCTTTAGATAATGGACTATAGTATTTATTGAATGCTAATTAATAAAAAAATATTCAATTTCCCTATTTGATCTGTGACTTGGAATGCAATGGTTTGTGCATTCAAATCTTAATTTTTATTCCATGAGTTATTGTATTCTTGTTCTTGAATGATAAATAATAGGCTTCTCAAATTGTCTACAATTATGAAGCATTATATCGTAATATGTTAGTTTCTATCTACCCATGCCAACTCTCCAAAACTCTTATATTAATTTTGTTTCAAGCTATAACTAGTAAATTATAACTGAATGTTTAAAAAGTACAAAGATCAAAAGTAATGCAAAATTACCTAAATGTTTAAATGAAAATTTTGGATTAGAACAGTTATGTTTATTAAATTCTGTTTCCATAATTATTATTTCTTTAATTTAGTTTTGGTTGTTTTGAATTTGTAAGAATTAATGAGATTTTTTTTATTTTACATAATAAGATTAAATCAAAAAAATTGTTAAATTAAAATCTAAGCCACTTATAAACAAAATATACTCATCTTAAAATAACTTTGCTAAATATGCTATCTTAAATTTTATTTCATGTAGAAACGCACAATGCATGATACTATTTGATTAATCTTTCTCAAAAATGAGAATAAATATGTTACATAAAAATCTAGAAGTACGAAAAATCACACTTTGCCTCTTTGAATCTCATATATATCAAAGCATTAAGCGAACTACTCTCCGATAAAATAAGAAATGTCTATGAAATGAATGATCAAAATATAACTTAAGGAGCTGCTACCAGCACGACCCATTTGCTGACATTTAAAAGTTATATATTGACTAGTAAGGTACATGTGCGCCGTAACCTAAATATCTTTAGTTAACAAAGAAAATTTGCATGATTAATTTCCAAAGCTTTTCAAGTGTAACTAACTTAATTCCTGTACAATTCAACAAATCGTGTGAAAAACCATTCACATTTTTGGTGTTTAGGATCTCATGTACTACTACTACATAAAAGGTTAGTCAGGCGACTTACTGTGACAATAATGGTTAAAACTAATGTATAATTATTATTGGAGTTAGTTATTGCTAAGATGTTGGAGAAAACCAAATAAGTTCAGGAATTTCTAAATATTATTTTCCAGGAAATTGGACCGTCTCTCAAATTGCAGGTATAAAAATTAATACAAAAAAGAAGAAAATTTCAAAAAACATAAAATAGTTAATAAAACTCAGAAGATAGGGCATTTTAATTAACATACTTTAATAGTTATCTATTGTGTACCATAAATTTCGATCTGTATTAATTTGAAATCAGAACTAAATTAAAGAATTGTCATGTATGGAAAATAAAAACGAAAAAATAGTTGTCATATAAGTCTTCATAAGATTTGAGTTAGACAAATATCTTTGTTAATTATATGTATTTTGTTGCTTTATTTAATGCAGGTTATGATCAGATGGCTAGATCAGTGGCACGCCATGCTACACATTGAAAGGTACATTTGTATTTTATGGTAGTAAAATAAATACAAAAAATGCAAATTTATTAAGACAATGATTGATTTACTTAATAAAGTTCTTTGAAATCAAATCATTTTCATTTCAGCTATAATTCTTAAATGTTAATGTTTTGTTTAAATTTTTATTGTAGTCAAGAGAGAGAAATCGATCAGGAGGATGTACAAAAGGACCAAAAGTGAGTTGAATGAAAAGAAAATTAAAAAGCAGGATGGCAACACACTCAGAATCAAATGGTTTGTTTTCTTTTTTTCTTCTCTAATAATTACTTATTTGTATGCAAATAAGAGGTGAATTTTTTATTATTATGATTTATTTTGAACACACTTTTATAAAATATAATTTATTAATTTTGTTTTTCTTGTAACAGGTTTTGATGCTGGTGTGTATGTTGAGGACGTGACACTGCATAAGTTTATTTAAATTGTAATTAAAATTGATTAATGTTGTTAAATGGAAGGGAAATTTATTATGTGTAGAAACGTTATTATTTTTGGGGGACATTTGTAAATTGAAGCTTTTTAAGCAATAAAAAAAATTTCAATGTTTGAACTATTTATATAATTTAGACTACTATTTTATTATCTCAACTTAGTAGTAGTATAAGCATTTTAATTTACTGATTCTGTTCTGAGTAAATGCTCTAATTTTACAATTCAGGTTATAGTAAAGCTTGAGTCTTCATTAAATAATTGCCTTAATAGGACTGGTTTTGGTCTATAAAAATTCGAAGTACTATTTGCATCATATTTATATGCCATAGAAAGAACAAGACAAGTGCTTTGGAATGAATTTATTTAGAATATAATCCTAAGTTAAATAAATTTATTTTATCCAGTAAAATCATCTCTACTATTTCATTCAACTATTTCCATCATAGGAAACATTTTTTTCTCTAAAATTTTCCTAGTTGAAACTTTTTTATCAATTTTTCAGGAAAAAATTCTAAATTTACATCCAAATATGAAATATACAATCTTAAAAATACCATATTCCAAAAGTCACTTTTATCGATTAATTAATTTATTTTATTCTATTGTATCAAACTAAATAAGTTTCAGGGATTTTTTTACATAATGACCCAATCACTTGTATTAATTTGTGAAAATGACCCAATTATTTTTCAGATATTGAACAAAGGATATTTTTCTATGATGATTATTCTGTTGATATCCAAGAAGGTATATCATCATTTTAATAGATCTATCTGAAGTTTAAGCATTAACTCTGTACTTATTAAACATGTAAATATATACATTTTTATTATTTTAATATATAATTTTATTTTCCCGATCAAAAAATATAGGTGCCAGAATGGGCTGTTGAATTATTCAGCCTTCCTCACGCTCAAAACTATATTGTGCATGATATTGCAGATACACAATTAATACAAAAATATTAGGGTGGTGATTTGGACAGGAATGCTTTTGATGGATGTAGGAAATTATCAATTAGATTTACCGTTTTGCCCTTTCATAAATAAAATAGCAGATTTTAATGTGTGTGAGTTTTGAGGAGAGATCTGCTATTAATTGGAAATATTGTAATATATGGAAACATAAATCTCTTATTTGAATTGGAATCTAATATACACTCTTTTTAAACAAATTATTAATCTAGAGAGAAAATGAGTCATATGCTCTAAAAATTACACATTAAAAAAATTATTGCATAACTAAAAAGACAAAAGAAAAGATCAGTGAAAAACAAAACATATTCTAAGATTTTAATATAATATAAGTTATATATTATTTTTTTATGCTAATTGATTTGAATTAAATATCTTCATAATCAGTGAAATATTTCAAGAAAAATTTCTTTAAGTCTCTCACATTGACAAGTAAGATTGCATAGAAGATAAAAAAATATTCTGTTGGCCTATAGTAATAAGATAAAACTTACGAATATTCATTAGAAATAAATTAAATTGGTGAATCCGGAGTTTTTTAATATATTTTTTTGGGAGGTGTTATTCAAAGAGCTAAGTTGGCTTAATCAAGAATAAATTCAAATTTTGTTTGGCAAATACCAAAATTGCCCTTGGATTTTAGTTTTGAATAGCACCTCCCATTTATTTTGAGGGAAACTTGATATTTTTAATAGTTATTAACACTTAGAGTTATAAAAAGAAGGATATAAAGGAGAAATATATGGATTGACAAATAGCTTATTTGTCGGCATTTATGAAGAGGGTAAAAGTGTAATTTTGATTTGTATTTCTTGCATTGATCAAAAGTGTAATTATTATTATTATTGTTGTTGTTGTTGTTGTTGTTATTGTTGTTATAAATAATATTATTATTTCAGCTACATAATTAATACAACAAAGAAGAAAATTACAATAATCATACAAATTCTAGTTAATTAATATGTACTTTTTGTTGGATTATTTAATGCCTGTTTTAATCCGATTGAGCAGACTCAAGACGGATTACTCTGTACGATCTTTTTTATGGTGGTATTTTATTTTTATTTTTTGAGATTTAAAAGAACCCACGCCCTTGTAAATGATAACTGAATGTTTAAAAAGTACAAAGATCAAAAGTAATACAAAATTACCTAGATTTTACTAGCTTGCTTAGCAAAAAAGAATACAACAAATCTTGAGATTATGCTTATTAATCAGCTTACTTGTTTATTTATTTGGTGATATATTGAAGAGAAAAGTTCCTATGTATGGTCGCGTCATGTCTTTTATGGGGCTTAATTATAATATTCAATAATATAGGGGCTTTTACGCAATTTATCATATTATTTTATTTTTACTTTCAAAGTTAATCTCTTATCTTATTTGAATGGTAGATTTTGTTTTATCATTTAAGTTATAATTTGTAGTTATAATTTGTTGTAAATAACATTGTCACACATTATGGCCTGCTACATCATACATGTAACATATACTAAGCCTAAATAAATTAATTTAAATTAAATATATTAAAATTATCTTAAAAGTGAAATTATTTAGTGTATAATTATTTGTTGTCGTTGATTATATGTTATATTTTAGATGTTAAATTTTTTATTGAATATTTATTAGCAAATTTATTATATATTAAGAGTGTATCAATTACATTGTATATAACATTAATATATTAATTATATATTAACATTATAATAGTTATATTTTAATACAATTGAATATATACTAAATAACAATAAGATAAAATAATAGGAATAAAATGAGAGAAATAACTTGATCAATCACTTGTTTTGTTGGCCCCTTAAGCAAACGTGCCTCAAGATCGAAACAAGCCTTTGAATGTATGAGAAAAACCGGCCCATAAATTTTCTAGACTTGCTCATTCAAAAAAAAAAAAATTCTAGACTTGGGCGTCAGTTATAACAAATTACATGGAAATAATGCTGACGTGTATTGTGTTTATTGGTCGTGTTCATCATGAACCAGTTTCACGTGATCTCCTTCGACGGGAACAAGGAGGCAAGAGTTTTGATATAAATCCAAATTTTACACTCAAGAAATAACCCATCTAATCAAATTGCTTTCTTATTCTTTTCTTGTTTCGTTATGTTGTTAATAAAAGGATTGAATTCACAAAGCTTTTGGAGAAAGAAAATGCCAAATAGTCTGTTTATAAATATGACAAGCTGCATTGCTATTTTGATGGAAGTTTTATTATGAAGCCAGCAACAAAATGGGTTTGGGTGTGTGTGTGTGTGTGTGTGTGGGGAAGTATTATAATATATTTTAAATATTGTTGAACTCTCTAACTTCATGTCTTTTTGCAATCATGACGATTAAATCACTCCAGCTAAAGAAGGACCCGGATTGTTTAGAGAGATTTTCGTGGGAGATTGCTCTGTAGTCTACTTTGCAAATATGGTTTCTTAAATTTTGTTTCATGTAGAAACACATAATGCATGATACTATTTGATTAAGCTTTCTTTAAAATGAGTAAAAAGATGTTACATGAATAAGTGCGAAAAAAATCACACTTTACATGTTTGAACCACGTATTTATGGAAGCACTTAGTTAGTTACACTCAGATAAAATGAGAAATTTGTCTCACATTGTTCGTGAAATGGATGATTGGACTATTACTTAAGGAGTTCCTACTAGTACGTACAACATATTTGTTGATATTTGAAAGCTATATTAACTAGTAAGCCACATTTACTGTAATATGAATATCTTTAGTTAACAAATTATCATTGAGAATTTGCATGATTATTGCCAAGGTTTTTCACGTGTAACCGACTTGGTTTTTGTACGACTGAACAAAAGGTGTGAACAATCATTCACACTTTTGGTGTTTAGGATCTTATGTACATAAAAGGTTACTCATACGAGTTGCTATGACAATGGTGATTAAAACCAATGTGTAATTATGGTTGTAGCTATTTATTATTAAGATATTGGAGAAAATCAAATAAACTCTACTACTATTTCTCATGGTCAGCTCCATGACCTGATCTCTATTCTTGCCACCTTTACTGGCGGGTTGTCCACCTTTACCCTGGTATATTAGCTCGTCGGGTCTCGAGCGGTTATCAAGATCTGTATTCGTGACAATACTAACAACGATACGCATAATATAGACTGGGTGCAAATACGTTTCGACCCTTCTTGCATCTTGCTTTGTAGTCCAATAATCACCATTTCCGTTGTGCAACGGAAACGGTCTCCAATTTCCAACCCGGGAACTCTTCCCAAAATACCTGCTACATTTAACTCCATATAGCTAATTTGTATTGCTTTGGAGGCCTTTGTAGCCTCTTTTTTCCTGTCATGTCTTTTATGGGGCTTTTTTACAATATTCATTAATATATAGGGGCTTTTATGCAATTTATGTATAAGGATTCAATGAAGGAGTTCTATTATTCTCGTTTTCACTTACAAATTTCTCTTTTATATATGACCCATGAGGTGAAAAAGAGTCCATCTCATTGTTCATGTTTCTATTTTCTAATGATATTATTCTACAGAAATCTCCTACATTTTATTTGAACAGAGAGGTTATTTTTGTATTTGTTGTCATTGATTATATATTATATTTTAGATGTTAAGAGTTTATTGTATATTTATTAATAAATTTAATATTAATATTGTGCATGAACTACATTGTTATACCATCAATATATTAAGTATATAGTAACATTATAATAATTGTATGTTAATATTATTGAATATATATTATATAATAATAAGATTAAAAAAATAGGAATAAAATGAGAGAAATAACTTGATCAATCACTTGTTGTTGGTTCCTTAAGCAAACGGGCCTCAAGATCCAAGCAAGCCTTTGAAAATATGAGAATAAACTGGCCCATGACTTTTCATCTATATTGCACGGACACGGACACGGGTGTCGTGTCCGACACGACATGGACACGGCGAATTTTAAAATTCATCATGACACGACACGTTTTATATATGTTTTATATGTGTATACAAGATATTTTATATTTTACATGTTTGTGTATGGACACTTGACATTAAATATTCAAAATTCACTTTAAATGTGTAGTCCCACAATTACTGGAATAGAAAAGTGAGATGAACTAGTCTCTAAAATACTAGGATGATGAAATAGTGCAATAATTGGGTTAACAAGCCCAATGTACGTGTTTGAGAAGTGTCATAATGATTTTTAATAATAAAATATTTGATACGCCATGTGATGTGTTCAACACGTGTCCAATGAGTGTCCGACATGGACACGACCGGGTTTTTGAAGTGTCCGCATAACATAACTTTTCATATATGGTACTTGTAATTATAATAGATCACACGATCAGTGATATGTATTGTTTTCATTAGATGGTCTATCATGCACCAGTTTTACGTGATCTCCTTCAGCCTCTTAAGTTGTTTCTGCGCAGGAAACAAGGAGGCAAGATTTGATATATATCTTGTATGGGAGCGGATCATACCCAACTGCGTAGCGGCATAAATTCTGCCCAAACACGTCTTCTACCATCATATTAGAGATCATGATAATCAAGCTTCTTAACTCTAACAGACATGTTAATCCAACTTCATCGGTTAATTCTAACTCTCTCCCCACGATTTCAGAATAGCAATTTGAGAAAGATCTCTCTCCATTAGTTTAATCCCCTCTCTGCCAGGGACAGAGCCAAGACTATTTTATAGGGGGGCCAGGACAAAATATACAAGGTGAAAAAACGTTTAAAATTATCATCATATTTTTTTCTAGAAAAACAAAAATAATGAGGAATTTGACAAACAACAACTCTATTTCTAGATCACATTTTCTTAAGAATAATTAAAAAGTCTAGCACTATTTAGCTATGATAAACTAGGATCATTATAATCTAATATACAATCTTAACAAAAAATATTAATGTGTTCTGGAATTATTTTATAGAACCAAAAACCAATTTTATTATATTAATTAATTCATTAATCATGATGACTATGCAACTTTTGATTAACGGTTATGATTATTGTTAGTACTCTAGGTCTTTCATCTCTTATTAGCATTGAGCTAATACTTACATGTTTGCTGATTAATACACGATAGTTATGGAGAGGTTACCTTGACTGAAACGGATCCAGCAAAAAAAAATATGATGGTCTTAAAATGTGATGAGAATAAAATGTTAATTTCTGTTTAATTGGCTTTTGCTATTATAACCTTCCCAACCACGATTTTTTTGCTTTTTTTCTTTTGTCTTTGATATCGCTAACACTAAACTGACTGCCCGGCCGTGCTAACAGAAAAATGATAAAAAAAGATGTTTGCACACACGTTAGAACCTCCAACCTATGACTTGCATAAACAGAATCTTTTCCACTAGACTAGACCACATGAGACTAAATATTTCACTTGAAGTTATAATACTTACATAATATGTTATATCAGAGACAAAACTTAAATATTTTCAAGGACCCTAATGTAATTTATAATGGCTCCCCTTGGCACCCCCTAACTCCGTCCCTGCTCTCTGCCCACGATTTTAGAAAGAAATTAGGGAACTAATGGTGAAAATCCCTCCATCTCCCCCCACTCATCATCCTTCCTTTTGTTCTCTCTCTATTCTCTCTTTATTCACCTTCATCGATTCACCTCATCTGTCAGAAGAAGCACAAGATCCAGGATTGAGAAGGTCCATTTATTTCTTTCTTTCTTGTTTGTTATACCTATCTTTTTTTTGTTTGAAATAACACGAGGTGCTTATTAAGACTATCTTTAATTAACTAAAAAGATTCAATTGATTAATTAATTACTGATGAGGTGAAATTGATATGTATTTTGTTTGGGATTAGATTATATATAGATGTTTGATGATGTTTCTTGGTGTTATCAGTTCTCTGATGGATTTCATTATCTAATTTCTCATCTCAAGGTATGTATATTCACCATTCTAGTTAGTTCTTCAATGCTGAATATGTAGATTAGGAAGTGTTCTCATTTGAAATTAACAAGTCATTTGGTGCAGGGATTTGTATTTGTGCTGAATTCATTTGTTAAGACGGGTTGTACGAGCTATTCATAAGTAACATCGACATTGCAAAGACCTGATTTTCCTACGGCTCTAATCTCCTTGATCTGTTTCGCCTTCCAGTAATTATTCACATGCATGGCCAAGATAGCTGGAAATAAATTCGGTGAATGAATTGAAGTCGTGGCTGGAAATAAAGTCGGTGAATGAATTGAAGCTGATCTTTTGTATATGCATCAAACATACATAAACTTGTACCTGTCTTGTATATATAATACGCATTGTACTTCATGGCATGTTTTTAGTACAGAGAATTCATAAGATATATTCTGAATAAATGTTGTTAATATACTCAGTCATACTGTCACAAATCTACATTTTCTTATTTCTGAATTTGTGCATTCGTACTTATCTCACATAAAAAGACATTCATTATACTTCACAAGATAATTTGAACTCAGCCAAATGTATAGTTTAGCTTTATATCATCATCTGATCTAAATAAATCTTACTTAAAAATAATACTAACTTGTTGCAATTTTAAGCACTACAAAAGAACAGCAAACAACAATAATAATATTTCATTGAAAAGTGCTTGTCTGAAAATAAGTTGAATTAAAACAAATGATACAACACAATTCAGTTGCTCAATATAGCAAATAAAGATAAAAAATTCAAACAACACTTGAATGCATGATCCAAAAGATAATTCTACAACTGCTGAGATTACATTTAACAAGTTGCTACAAAAATAAATCAATTCGGTTATATATATCATAGAAGATCTAACAAGCATTGCATCAAGTATCTCAGAAGCACATTTGTAACGATATGATCGCTGCTGCATTATATTTAAAAAATGTTTAGCAATTATGAAATCATGCTAAATATAAATAGACAAATGGATAAAAAATATTCTACAATATTTAAAATAAAAGAAATTATAAAATATATAGAACCAATAAAATATATAAAATAAAATACAAATAAATGATAAAAACATATAATAATAAAATGGATTTGCATTAATTTCCATGTCAGTTCAATTTAAGTATAAGATAATAAATAATTGATTCTGAAAATTCTAAAATTGAACTTCAGCCCTCATTTTTTTTTCTCAAATTACAACACTATTATTCTGCTGCTTCCGGCAAATAATAATGATTTAAATGGATTAAAATTTGTCCTAACTTGAGAAACTATAGCTTAGTGGATACTTCATCATAATTAAGGTTCAATCCAGATTTGAACGTGACTAATTTGGCCATAGTTCAGAATTTATTTATCAGAACAATTACACCAAAAATAACTCCTAGAATATAAACCAGAGAAGAAAATTATCACCTTTCTCCTGGAAATCAGTAGGGGCTTGCCCAAATGGAACGGAATCAATTGAGACATTGAGAGATAGAAATGATATTTATTTTTCGTCAGGTATATCGGATGAAACATAGACGTGGTTGTAATGAATTTTATGTTTTTTGTGATAATGAAAATTGTAAGGGGCTAATATGCAAATTTGTAAGGATTAGTTAGTCAGTGTGCCAAGTGGCAAATTAAAATTGATTGAGTTGTAATAGATAGAAGAGAGTTCGTTATGACACTAAGTCCATGAACCAAGTGTAGGGGATAAAGTAGGATGAGCCAAGTCAAAGTGTTGACTGGATCATGATATAAATAGGAGGGAAAGGGCGAGAGGGAACTCAGATTTGATGATTTGAATTGTGTAGTATCTGTTTGGTAATTCTCATCAATTATATCCTTGTTCCATTTTTTTTCTCTCTTTAATCCACACAAAATTCCACAATAAAATAGTCCCTGGTCTTCAAGATCGTGACAATTGTTATCCAGAGCTAAACAATCCACATATCAGATCCATGGTGAAGGGAGAAAAAGGAAGTCAGAGTGAAGAATATCAGCTGAGGGAGATCACTACGGAGAATTCCGATCAGATCTCACGAGTGTCTGACGAAATCAAGGTGATCCGCCATCAATTTGAAGAGATAAAAACGAGTAATGAACGTAGATTCGACAAATTAGAATCAATGATCACGTAATTGATGCTTCAGAAATCAGGATCAGGAGGATCCGGTCAGTACGGCCCGGATTACCTTCACCAGAATCAAAAGCAAAATCAAAATCATAACCAAAACCAAAACGATCCAGAAAAAAGAAGAAACGCATTAAAAAACAATCAAAATCAAGAAGGATCAAATAGAACAAACCGCGATGATCGCTATGAAGAAGAAGAGGTGTGGAGTCAGTATGAACCTCGTCAGACTAGTTTTTATCGCAATCGACCCCAATTCGAGCAATAGTATGATTTTACTCCCAAACCACATGTGGAGGTGCCATACTTCGATGGATCTAATGCCCGGAGTTGGATCAGAAAGTGTGAAGGATATCTCATGGTTTGCAAGGTTCAAACATGGCAACAAGTGGATCTAGCTTTACTGTATCTCAATGGCGAAGCTGAAGAGTGGTGCTTAGGATACTCGATATATCAAACACATCTCGATTGGTCTCAATTTACCTACGACCCGTGTCGGAGGTTCGATAACCACCTATTGAGGGGTCCGGTGGGTGAATTTCACACCCTGAGGCAAAAAGGAAGTGTATTATAGTACATATCTCAATTTGAGAGACTGAGAGGCCTAGTGCTGAAGGATTATCCGGTACTGGATGATCAATTTTTCTTAAAATATTTCATAGCAGCTTTAAAAGAGGAATTGAGGCCATTATTAGTGGTTTTAATACCATTAGTTCTCTATCAAGCGTATGAGAACGCTTATCATCATGAATTAAGCTTAGAGATGCAGAAGAAGAAGAATTTCAGTAAATCTATTGAATTCAATAAAAGAGGCGTTAAGGCGGATGCACCAGTAAAGAAGTTTGATAAACCTGTTAAGAATCCCGGTGAATGTTGGTACTGCCATGAGAAATATATTCCTAACCATTACTGTAAGGCAAGGAGAAAGGCACAGGCTGCTTTACACGCCATTGAAGGCAAAGAGGAGAAAGAAGATTCAAGTGATGAAGAAGAGGAGCCTAGCTTGAAGAGGGAGAAAATGCAGTAATGGAGTATTCATTTGTGCACTTAACTCGAATCCACTCAGCAAGACCATCATGATTCAAGGCATGTGTAGAAATTAAGAGGGGCTTGCCCTAATGGAACGGAATCAATTGAGGCATTGAGAGATAGAAATGATATTTATTTTTCGTCAGGTATATCGGATGAAACATAGACGTGGCACTGAAATTCATCGACATAGCAATGAGAGGAATTAGAGTTGAGGGATGAGTTGAAGGAAGGAAGATGAATCGTGGAAGAGAGAAAAAAGGGAAGGAAGGTGAATCATGGGAAAGGGATTGATTTTCACCATTATTTGCCTGCAAGAAATTTCCCTGATTTCTTTCCAAAATTGATCATGGATTTCTTTCTAAAACAGATCAAGGTATTGACGGACAGAGTTAGGATTAACGGATGGAGTTAGGTTATCAGACGGAGTTGAGTTTAACCGTCCCGTTAGAATTAGAAAACATGATGATCATGATTTGTAATCTAACGGTAGAGGATGCGATTGGGCAGAATTTTTGCCGCCACGCAGTTGGGCATGATCCGCTCCCATCTTGTACATACTATTTTATAACTTACACACTTTTAATAAAATGTCTATATATGTTATAACTTAAAAAAAAATGTTTATATATGTTATAACTTAAAAAAAAAAGGGAAGTCATTGTGTCACATTCTGATGGAGCGACTGTCACCTTCCCAGGGTCATCTAAAAAACATATTAATAATGTTTCGAATTTTTTATGGTTGTAACTTTTCTATATAAATTATTCAGACATATTTCTAACTTAATTTAAAAAAACAAAAATGTTTGTAACTCACACCTTCCAGATGAAATCCTAAACTACATTACATACAATTTTAGATATATTATATATTCAATTTAATTTAGGATATATTAAAATACTAAATAGTATTAAAAGTGAATTAATTAATTAATGATTTGAACAACGTGGCAGGCTGCTCAGTAAATTTTGAACAAGCAAACAACAAAATAATCACAAGCCAATGTTAAACGACTTGAAAACATATTGCATGCGTCTTTTGCCCGGTTTCTCTTTGTATTCAGCTGCTCATTGTATCCAGGGTGCTTAGTTACATAAACATGTACGACAAATATTTGCCCGGTTTGTTTTCCATGAGGGCAGAGACAACCAACAAAGTTTCCAACTTGTAGAGGCAATGTACTCTAAGAAAAATTCAGTGTCGTCTTCGTTGACGTTATGCTTTGTCGTTATTAATATGATCATAGTTATACTGCTATTATTTGTTATGAAATGTGAAATGATACTGATAAATGTAACTAACATATAATTTGTTATTATAAGATAAAATAAAATTTTGACTCGTCTAAAACTTTTTGTGTCGAGTACTTTTATTATATGTTTGGCTTCATAAATCTCTAGGGAAGTATATGTTTGGCTTTAGTTAGACTACTAAAATGCGACAAGTTGTCGCCATGTATGTCTTGCTGACAAGATACATTATTTCTTAAAAAACAAAAATACTTTTGTATTATATTTATGCATTTAAGTTTACTTACCGAATTTCCCTACCATACCACAATGTTAATTAGTCAATTAATCTTATCTTTGCATTTGCAGTTGTAATTATACTATTAGATCTCATGCATATATGATTTACCAACTTGCTTGAAAATATTTTTATGAAATTTCAAAATTTTATATATTATAAATATACATATCTATTGTATAACATGAAAAAATGATGCATGTGCCTAGACGCATTCTAATCTACTTATACACCGTTCTAATAAAATATTGTTCATAAACATATAACTAGCAACAAAGGAGGCACAATTATGGGAGGTAAATCACTAGAGTCTCACTAATAAAAGAATTATGTTTCTTTTTCTTCTATTTTGATTCTCCTTTCTCTTTTTTTCTAGTTTATCACTTGTAATAGACTCTAGAGACAATCTTGCTTTACATTCATAGGCTTAAAAATATTCCGGACGGTACCGTACCAGTAGTGTCAAAGCCCTGTTCTACAACATGAGTATGTATCTAAATTCTTTTACACTTTTTTTTAATAAAAAATGAAACTTCCAGTAGGCAATCGCCCGCTCGAGCTTAAAAAAAAAACATATGAGTCCTAAATGATATAAATGTCATCTATCCAAGCTCTCAATCTAAGAAAAGAAAATAATATTTCTACATTTCTTATGGTCATAACTTTTATACATAAATTTTCCGAAAAAAAATTCTAACAAACCTTTTGTACAAATCCTAAACTATAATCAATTATTATTTCTACTGTAACTAACTCCAGTCCAGTGCTTAAAATAGTCATCATTCCAAAATCAGCCCCAAAATTCACAATTTCCCTAAACATAGGCCCAACACTTTCCCTAGGCATGGTGCACAAGGTTTGAACAAGTTCCATTAGGTAGAGCAGTCATCTTTGGTTCATGATGGACCGGCTTCAGTCAATTATTTTTCATCAGCGCGGGAAGTGTGGATTAGCCTGATATGCTAATATAATGCACCATATTTTACACCAACAAACTAGCTTGATTAGTCATTTGTGAGTTCTTGATCAAGCTAAAGAAAAATCAAGATTCATTAGTGGAGAGATTAGATCCAATATTCAGATGGATTTTAGTTTGAGTGGTGAGTTTATTGAGAATTTTCAATTAGTTTTTAATCTTTTTCTCTCTTTTTTTTTAATTCAAATGATGATCTTAATCATAATCTTGTAGAAAATTGAAATTAGATTTTTAATCTTTTGTACTTTTATATTTTAAGAAGGTTTTGTTTTGTTTCAGATCATGGTTGAATTTTTTTTTGTAGAATTTTGTTTAATTTCTATTCTTGGCTTATTTATAGAATTAAAAAGAGGAATTAGATTATTTAATTGTTAGTTTCTTGTAGAAATTTTAGGCATTTCATAATGCAATTTATATATCTTTTTGTGATTTGCACTAAGTTTAGTTATTTTATTATAGAGATATTACGTTAAAATATTAGATTCGATGATAATCATGTATACAACTTTGACATTTGAAAGTCTTTAATCTTTTCTTGTTCTTGTCTTGCTTTTATACATGCACAATTCCTTTTCTTGTTCTTCTCTTGCTTTTATGCAGAAAATGTAATCAAGATAAAAATCTCAACTATGAACACAAAACATTAAAATTGGTTAAAATGGGAAAAACTGTTAACTTAATTAATCATGTTTATAGGCTTCTAACTAATAATTTATTAATCTACAACCAGTGTAAAAAAACTAAAATGTATGCAAGCAAGTTACACAGTCAAGGAGAGAACTAAAAATAAAAATTCGACAATAATCAACCTTTCAGGGTTACATCTACAAAAATTCCAACATTGTAAAAAACATAACAATATTAAAACTTAACTGACGAGGACTTAACCGCAACTTTGCAGATTTTGATTTCTCAGAGCTGTTCTTCGACTTTCGCTCCATCTTCACTGACGATCCCTTCTTCCACTCCGATGGTGAATTTTCACTCAATTTCTCCATTTTTCTACTTCCCTAAGCTCCCATTTTACTCATTTTTCCGTTTTACACATTGCTAAAGACTGCATTACTGTTTTCGCTCGTAAATACATGATTTCTTTTTAATTTTCTCCGTTTGGAGAGATTTTCCGCTTTGATTTGAAGGATTTTTTGTTTGGAAATTAGATAATTTTATTAATTGGTATTGGGGTTTGTAAATAAGAAATATCTAAGTTGATTTGGAAATCGTTTTATTGGTTTAACAGGTGAAGATGAAGATGAGGTCTTTTACGATGCGACTGGAAACGATTTGGATTCCACTGATGGTGGTATTAATGCTTCTCTTTTTTTTTTTTTTAAATTTGTTGAATTCGTGCTTAAAGTTAAAAAAATTCAAGTTTATCCAGTTAACTTAGAAATACATTAAGGCCTTATTATTCTATATCAAGCTGAGAAGAACAGTTAATTGATGAATCAATTAAGGATAATTTAGCCTACTTAACTTAATGGTTTCTGATAAGTTAATAAGAAAATGTATATTGCCAAATTACTGATTGAGTTAACCATAAGATAGAATAACTTAATCTATTGCGTTTCAGTAAATCAATCATGTTACTGTTAAAAAAAAGTAAATCAATCATGTTATTTATTCAAAAAAAAAAAAAAATCAATCATGTTAAAAAAAAAGTAAATCCATTAAGAAAAATTTAGTGTACTTAATAAATTGATAAGCAATTGAATGTTACCGAATTACTGATTGAGTTAATCATAAGAAAGGACAACTTAATCTATTGGCTTTTAGTAAATCAATCATGTACAAGAAAAAAAAGACAATCTATTATGTATTACCAAATTGCAGTAAGTTTCATTATCTGAAAATTAATAAATCATTTCATTTACAGATTTTGATGATGAGGATTCCTTCTTGGATTGCTGTGATTCATTTGTTGTGGCTGAGGGTAAACTTTTAAAATCTCATCTATTTTAGTTTACTCAAAAGTTGAATAAAAATCTTTATTTATGTAATTTGTTTACAGAAAAAAAAAATATATTCATTTCATTTATTAGTGTATATTGTTTTTTGTTTTAAAAATGTTGGTTTTTAATTTTAATGCAGAAAATGCTGAGGAAGAAGGGCAAGTGCAAGAGCAGGCTGTTATATCTGGTATTTATTTTGTTTTTTTATGCATATATTTTTTCCTAATTATATATTCTAAACCAATACAATTAAAACTAAGAATGTTAGTCTAGTACAAAAAGGAAAAACTATTCATTTCTCATAAGAATGTTAGTCTAGTACAGAAACTTATTTCTCAGAAAATTTTGAAAATTCTTCTTTATTGGCTAATATTCTTGTATCAATCTAGTAAATTTTGAAATGATTTGTGTCTTAATTTTGTTTTAACTTTTTTATTTTTATTCCTTTTTAGCAATCTCTATTTTTGTAACAGAATTACAGAATTACAGAATATGTTTTTTTATGATTTATTTATTTATTTATATTATTTTTATTTTAATGTGGGTTTTTAATTTAATGCAGAAAATGCAGAGGAAGAAGTGCCAGAGCAGGCTGATGCACAAGTTCAATCTGGTACTTATTTGTTTTTATTTTTATTTTTTACGCATATTTTTTTATTTAATTATCTATTATAAATCAGTACAATCACAAATTAAGCCTGTGAGTCTACTATCTCAGAAATGGTATTGAAGGAAATAAGTTGATAAAATAACATGCTTAAACTGGTACATAAATTTTTTACAAAAGACAAAGTTAAGGATACACAAACTTATTTCTAACTAGTATATTATAGTTAAGTACTATAAGAAACAATTGAAAATGTGCTTCACTCACTAGTATTATAGTATCAAACTAGTTTCAAACAAAACAAATCTGATGCATTAGTAAACTTTGGTATTTTTTTTTTAAATTGTAATAATTTGTGCCTCAATTTTGTTTTAATTTATGCAGAATTAAACGGGCCAGTTCATGAGATTGTGAGGCCTCGGGCTCAAGAAGAAGAATTCCCTCTTCTTATAGACAGTATGATATGAAATTAAATTAAAAAATATAATCTTGCTAAAATATGTGTATATGTATTATATTTACATTTTGTTGTTTTAATTATTAATGTAGGTCACGGCAATCTATTAATTCCAGAGAGCGTCGTTAGCCGTCTAGGTATATTCCAAACTTAATTTTCATTTTTTTATTAATTTTATTTTTTATTGATAGGCAATAAAATAAATAAATTAAATAAGTTTAGAATGCACCATCTAGGTATTTTCTAAACTTTTTTTTTTGCTTTTTACCAAAATAATAATATTATAATACATAATATTGAATAAATTAAAATAAAATAAAATAAAATAAAAATATGCAGGTACAGAAAGGTGGGTTGAGTGCATCGATCTCATATTATTCAGGCAACCTGCCCTAATTCAAGCGAATTGGGTTCTCTGTGACGATATGGATTTTGAAAATAAACTATATGAGTTTAATCACACGGGCCAAATATTAGAAGGTACATGACATCATATCATTTTTCTTTTATTTATTTATTTATTTATTTATTATTTATTAAATCTAAACATGGCTAAATTACAACATTAAATCAAATAAATGGTAAATATTGTCCAGTTTGGCAAATGGTAATAAAAGAGCAAAGATGAATTTACTAATTTAACGTTTAGGGTATTTAAAACCATACTAAAATATGAATAAAATAAACTTATTTCTTACGTAGTGTTATTTTTTTGTTTTTAATAGATACAGGAAATGCCAGGCTGGCACGTACTCAGAGCGGGCCGAGCCATGCTGCACCAGGTTTTCATTATTTTTTATTTATTTTGTTTGATATTTTTATTTTTTTGACCTAATGTTATTGTAAAGAAACTCTTTAAATCAGAGGTACATACTATACATGTCTTTTTCTAAATTTTAGTTTTGTTAGTAATGTAATTCTATAACTATTGAATTTATTGATATGAAGAAAATAAATTTAGTATTAAATTTATAGGAGTTTTTGTTTTTTGGCTAATTTGTTTGTAGTTGATAGTTATATCGTTTAAGTTGGTGTACAATAGTTTATAGTTTAAGTTGGTCTATCTTTTCAGATATTAATTTATAGTATAATAATTACAGTTTTGCATAATGACCCCTCACTCATCTTATTTTTTGTTAATGACTTTTCTTTCTAGAAATTATCGAAGAAGAAATTTTGACTCATGATTCATCATCTGCCAAAGGACCTGAAGGTAAATACTTTTTCTTTTATTTTCATTTCTTTTCTTTTCTTTTCTTTTTATTTTCTAAACCCTAAACCCTAAAAACCCAAACATAAACTGAAAAAAAAAAATTCAAATGTAGTACTAACCTTACGTGATTGATTGATACTACTTTATTGGTACCGGTACAAACCGGTACACAATTTATTCCGCTAATTCAAACACAAAATAAATAAATTAAATTAAAAAGAAAAACCATACCAAATTGACCCGTTTAAGCTTTTGTACCCTCTTAGAACACGCCAATATAACAAACTGAACCAAGAATTTCCACTATTAATATATTGTTATATTAATCTAAAATCCTAACTAACTTGAAGAATTTCGCTGACCTGTTTAAACTCCATCAAACCCGACCCATTAGTTAACTAGCTCTTTTACTGAACTTAAGCAAAAATACCCTCCATTTTTCACTAATTATTTTTGTTGTTTTATTTAATGCAGATCATGAGGCTGGCCCGGCCTCCACACCTCCAGGTACAGTAATTTATTTTAGTGTAAAAAAATAAACACAAAAAAATGCAAATGTATTATGACAGTGATTAATTCACTTAACAAAGTTCGTTCATATCAGAATACTTTTAATTTAGAAAGTTATTGAACTGTACTAATTGTTTTATTTGATTTTTTTTGTAGTCAAAAGAGAGAATTGGATCAAAAGAATGTACAAAAGGACTAAAAATTCGATTTTAAGAAAGAAAAATAAGGAAAAAAAGGAGGTTGGCTGCCAGCTCCATGTTATATGGTTCGTTTCCTCTTTTTCTTTTTTGTAATAATTTATTTATATGTAAAATGGAGATTGTTTTATTGTTATTATTATTATTGTTATTATTGTCATTATTGTTATTGTTATTATTATTATTATTATTATTATTATTATTATTACTATTATTATTCATCACAATTTTATTAATATAATTAATTGATTAATTTTGTTGATTTTTTTGTAATAGTTGTGGCTGCTTTGTGTTTTAGAGACTGGCATTTCATGATTTAGTAGTGTTTGTGCATAAAAAGGCATTAGTTTTGATAATATATTTAAATTTAATGGGTATAGAAAGGTAATTTTATGAGGGAGTTTGTAAATAACAATTAAATTTAATAACTATTATTGAGTTGTTACCTTTTAGTTATTTATGTAGAGCTTTTTACAATTTTCCCATTTTATAATACTAAGTTGCCAATAAATTGTGTTGATGCTCAAATGAATGTTTCTTTCCTATGTTATGTTAGTTTAATAAAGAATAGAACTTTCATAGCTTTGAGAGAAGGAAAATGCCTCTGAAATTAGGAACAAAATAGGGATTTCTGGATAAATTTTCTTGGATAAAGTCTTAAACTTTGTAACAGTAAATTTATAGGAAAAAATTTCAATTTCCCCTTAAATTCTATTGATCAATATGCCTTGGAATGCAGTAGTTTATGTCCATAATTTTTTCGATAATGAACTCTAGTATTTATTGCCTTATAATTAATAAAAATAATAGATTAAATTTCCCTTGTGTTTTATTTTATCTGTGAGTTGGAATGCAATGGTTCGTGTCCAGAAAATTAAATCTTAATTTTTGTTCCATAAGTTGTTAATTCTTTAAATATTGAACTCTAGTTCTCGAATTAACCCCAACCTCTTATTTTTCACCTACTTTTGAGTCTACTCAAAAGGTCACATCATTACTTTTATCTTGTCCGTTAGATCAATTTTTTTGTCGAATCTTAACCAATCATTTTCTCAAATTTATTATTAAAATATAAGCATATGATTGGTTGAATTAGTGTTTTCTGTTTCATACCCGATTTAGTGAGAACTGTTGTGAGTTTGTTTGTGACCATCAGATTAATCTTAATCAGATAGTTTCAATGAATCATGGTATAAAGTTATGTTCAATTCTTAATACTAATAGTTAATGAAGAGTTCACTCATTAAAATACAAATAATTTTTCTTTTCTTCTTTAAAAAATTATAATTCTTCATGAGATATTTTATTTCTAATGTTAAAAATGTCAAATATAAATTTGTTGGAATTTTCTCTTTATTTTGAGTTCCATATTGTTATGGTTTCAATTTTTTTCTTACTAAAATATATGAATATAGACTATATAAAAGAAGATGTACAAAAATTATGTGTTCATTAACTTATACCTTATTTTTCATCTTTCTTTGATCATTCTCAAAATACCTATTGTCAATTTTATCTCGGCTGTTGGATAAATTTTTTTTAAATATTAATTTTTCATTTAAATTATTACCACAATATCACATGTACCAATAGTTAATGAAGAGTTTACTCATTAAAATATAAATAATTTTTCTTTTCTTCTTTAAAAAATTATAATTCATAATGAAATATTTTATTTCTCATGTTAAAATCATCAAACATAAATTTGTTGGAAATTTCTCTTTATTTTGAGTTTCATATAAACTATATGAATGAAGATGTACAAAAATGATATGCTCATTAACTTATACCTTATACCTTATTTTTCATCTCTCTTTAAGCATTTTTAAGAGACCTATTGTCAATTTTATCTTGGCCGTTGGATCAATTTTTTTTGAAATCCAAGCTTTTCATATAAATTATTACCACAATATCACATTAAGACATATTGTTATGATTCGAATTTCATTTGTTCTTAATAAAATATGTGAATGTAGATTATATAAAAAAACATATAATAAAATAATAAGCTTATTTACTCTTATTATATTCTTTTACTTCTCTTTGAAAATTCTCAAGAGAACTATTATTAATTTTTTCCTCCGCCATCGAATCAAAAAATTTATCGGATCTTAGTTTTTAATTTAAATTATTATCATAATATCACTTGATTAGTTAGATTAATGTTCGAGTGTTATATTTCCGTTATGTTAGAACTATCATCTCAAATAAAATTTTAGAATATTGAAAACTATATTATATTACTTTATATGTTACGGGTTTCATAATAACATATGTGTAATCCATACCATTTTAACATATAAAAAAAATAAGAAAAATAGCGGTGACAATTTTTTTAAGAAAATGAGTAATGTTATATTTTCCTAAGTAGTATACATATTTTTCCCATATATATATATATATATATATATATAATATTAAATATAATTATTATATTTTATTTTTTTTAAAGTTAATCATCTATTATTTAATTTTATGTAGTTTGAACTAAAATCTTCGAAATAAATTATCTTGCATTTTATTTTTTCCGATCTCATTCATCTAAGCCTCGATTAATTCTTAATTTGTTTTTCTAATATAATATGTCGAGACATAATGACATAAGAAAAATTAAAAACAATAATTTTGAATTCTCATGTATTGTTTCGTACTATGGATTTACAAACTTTAATTTTGAATTTTCATAGTTACAAGTTATATATTATTAGATTGAAATAACTATTGAAATTAAAATAGTCGCCGCAAAGCGCAAACATTATCCTAGTGATAATTAATAGGCACCTCCTTAAATTGTCTATGATTAGAAGTATTGTATTGTAATATGTTTATTTCTATTTATCCAACTCTCCAAAACTCTTATATTAATTTTGTTTAAAACTATAAATAGTAAGTGATAACTGAATGTTTAAAAAGTACAAAGTTCAAAAGTAATATAAATTTACCTCAATGTTTAAATGAAAATTTTGGATTATAACAGTTACGTTTATTAAATGTTCTCTCTATATTTATTATTTCTTTAATTTTTTTTTTTGTTATTGTGAATTTGTAAGAAATAATGAGATTTTTTATTTTAAATAACAAGATTAAATCAAAAAATTGTTAAATTAATCACTAAGCCTTACTGGCAATATATATTTATCTTAAAATAATATTGCAGAATATGATATCTTAAATTTTTATTTCATATAGAAATGCACAATGCATGATACTAAATGATTAATCTTTCCCCAAAATGAGAAAAAAGACACATCACCATGTAGAAGTGCCAAAACTTGTTAACTCAAGCGGTAATACATATCGTCAATTATGATAGGGTCTCAAATTCGAGTCATGCTGAACGTATTTAGCAAAATCTACTAACTCAATGTGTTGTCTCAAAAAAAAAAAAAAAGAGAAAATAAGGTGTTACATAAAAACCAAGAAGTACGAAAAATCACAGTTTGCATCTTTTGAACCTCATATATATGAAAACATTAAGCTAGCTACTCTCTGATAAAATGATAAAGTTAGTCTCACAATTTTCTGTGAAATGAATGATTAAAATATAACTTAAGGAGCTGCTACTAGTACGACTCATTTTCTGAGATTTGAAAGTTATATTGACTAGTAAGCCACCTGCGTTCTAACTTCTAACATAAGTATCTTTAGTTAGAATTTGCATGATTATTGTCATGACTTTCAAGTTTAACTAACATAATTCTTGTACAATTGAACAAAAGGTGTGAATAATCATTCACATTTTTTGTGTTTAGGATCTCACGTACATAAAAGGTTACTCATACGACTTACTATGATAATAATGGTTAAAACTAATGTATGATTATTGTTGGAGCTATTTGTTGTTAAAATATTGGAGGAAACTAAATAAACTCTCAAAGTTTAGGTTTGTTAGTTTTGTCATCGTATAACTAGTGAATTAATTGACATGAACAAAATAAATTTAGTAGAAAAAAGAATGAAGCTTTTTGGAGTTAATTTTTTTGTAGAATAAACCTGAAATGAATGAATAGGGATATGAACAGAAATGATCACATTTGGTGCACAATAATATATAGTTTAAGTTTTTTTTTTTTTTCATAATGAGCCCTCACTTATCTGATTTTTTGTTTCTTTTTAGATATAATGTGATCATTCAGCTGCTGAAAGACTTTTTTTTGAAGGGAGCTGCTGAAGGACTTGAAGGTACATCTTTTTTAGTTTATTTTTATTATTGGAAATTTACAAAAAAAAACACCTTTCTTTTCTGAATATTACAAATAACCCCTTGTGTTTTTGTTTATTACAAATAACCCTCTCGTCAGAAATATTTTCTTTACAAATAACCCCCTTACATCAACTATTCCATCCATTTTATGGTTAGATTTTTAAAATGACTAAAACGCCCTCATCTATATTGAATATATTTAATTAGTAAATAAACTTAAAAAAAAAAAAATAATTAAATAGATATAAATTAAATAAAAATAGTTAAAAATAAAAAAATAATCAATTAAATTAATTAAATTAATTAAATATTAATAAAATTAATTAAAATAAATAAAAATTAAAAAAAGAATTAAAAAGAAAAAGTTAAAAAAATATAAATAAATAAAAATACAAATAATTAAATAAGTAAAATAAATAAATAATAAAATTAAAAATAATGTTGAAATAGGAAAAAATTACAAAAAAACCCTAACTTTACTGAATATTACAAAGTACAAAATAAAATTAAAATCAAACATAATAGAATAAAGATTAATTTTGAAAAATATAAAAAAATTAAAAAGAAAAACCATACCAAATGGACCCATTTAAGCTACCAAACTGACATGTTTAAGCTTTTGTACCCTATTAGAACAGGCCAATATAACAAACTGAACCAAGAATTTTCACTATTAATATATCAATTAATATATTGATATATTAATCTAAAATTATAACTAACTTGAAGAATTTTGTTGACCCGTTTTAACTCCATCAAACCCGACCCATTAGTTAACTAGCACTTTTACTGAACTTAAGCAAAAATACCCTCAATTTTTCACTAATTATTTTTATTGTTTTATTTAATGCAGATCATGAGGTGGGCCCGGCCTCCTCACTCCAGGTACATTAGTTTCTTTTATTATAATAAAATAAATATAAAAAATGCAAATGTACAATGACAGTGATTAATTCACTTAACAAAGTTCGTTCATATCAGAATTTTTTTAATTTAGAAAGATATTGAACTGTACTAATTATCGTATTTGATTTTTTTTGTAGTCAAAAGAGAGAATTGGATCAAAAGAATTTACAAAAGGACCAAAAAGTCGATTTTAAGAAAGAAAAATAAGGAAAAAAAAGGAGGTTGGCTGCCAGCTCCATGTTATATGGTTAGTTTCCTCTTTTTCTTTTTTGTAATAATTTATTTATATGCAAAAATGGGAGATTATTTTATTGTTATTATTATTATTGTTATTATTGTCATTATTGTTATTATTATTATTCATCACAATTTTATTAATATAATTAATTGATTCATTTTGTTGATTTTTATGTAATAGTTGTGGCCGCTTTGGGTGTTGACACTGGCATTTTGTTATTTAGCAGTGTTTGTGCATAAAAAGACATTAATTTTGATAATATTTTTAAATTTAATGGGTGTAGAAAGGTAATTTTATGATGGAGTATGTAAATAACAATTAAATTTAATAACTATTATTGAGTTTGTCTTTTAGTTATTTATGTAGAACTTTTTACAATTTTCCCATTTTATAATACTGATTTGCCAATAAACTGTGTTGATGCTCAAATGAATGTTTCTTTCCTATGTTATATGTTAGTTTAATAAAGAATAGAACTTGCATAGCTTTGAGAGAAGGAAAATGCATCTGAAATTACCAACAACATAGGGGTTTCTGGATAAATTTTCTTGAATAAAGTCTTAAACTTTGGAACTGTAAATTTATAGGAAAAAATTACAATTTCCCTGTAAGTTCTATTGATCAATATGCCTTGGAATGCAATAGTTTATGTCCATAAATACAAATCTAATTTTATTCCATATTAACTTCTTAATTCTTTCGATAATGAACTCTAGTATTTATTGCATTATAATTACTAAAAATAATAGATTCAATTTCCCTTTGTGTTTTATTTGATCTGTGACTTGGAATGCAATGGTTCGTGTCCAGAAATTCAAATTTTAATTTTTGTTCTATAAGTTGTTAATTCTTTAAATATTGAAGTCTAGTTCTTGAATGATAATTAATAGGCACCTCCTTAAATTGTCTATGATTAGAAGTATTGTATAGTAATATGTTTATTTCTATTTATCCAACTCTCCAAAACTCTTATATTAATTTTGTTTCAAACTATAAATAGTAAGTGATAACTGAATGTTTAAAAAGTACGTAGTTCAAAAGTAATATAAAGTTACCTGAATGTTTAAATGAAAATTTTGGATTATAACAGTTACGTTTTTTAAATGCTGTTTCTATATTTATTATTTCTTTAATTTATTTTTTTGTTATTGTGAATTTGTAAGAAATAATGAGATTTTTTATTTTAAATAACAAGATTAAATCAAAAAAATTGTTAAATTAATCACTAAGCCTTACTGGCAACATATATTTATCTTAAAATAACTTTGCAGAATATGATATCTTAAATTTCATTTCATATAGAAATGCGCAATGCATGATACTATTTGATTAATCTTTCTCCAAAATGAGAAAAAAAGCATATCGCCCTGTAAAAATGCCAAAATTTACTAGCTCAAGCGATAATGTACATCGCCAACTATGGTAGAGACTCAAGTTCGATTCATATCAAACGCATTTAGCAAAGTCTATTAACCCAATGAGTTGTCTAAAAAAAAATTGAGAAAAAAGGTGGTGCATAAAAGCCTAGTAGTATGAAAAATCACAGTTTGTATCTTTTGAACTTCATATATATGAATGCATTAAGCTAGTTACTCTCTGAAAAAATGAGAAAGCTAGCCTCACAATGTCTGTGAAATGAATGATTAAAATGTAACTTAAGGAGCTGCTACTAGTACGAATCATTTTCTGAGATTTAAAAGTTATATTGACTAGTAAGCCACATGCGTTCTAATATAAGTATCTTTAGTTTTTTTTTTCGAAAGATTATGTCGGAGATCCCACACTCTTAGGCCTAATATAAGTATCTTTAGTTAAATAAACAAGTGAGAATTTGCATGATTATTGTCATGACTTTTCAAGTTTAACTAACATAATTCTTGTACAATTGAAGAAAAGGTGTGACTAATCATTCACATTTTTTGTGTTTAGGATCTCACGTACATAAAAGGTTACTCATACGACTTACTATGATAATAATGGTTAAAACTAATGTATGATTATTGTTGGAGCTATTTGTTGTTAAAATGTTGGAGGAAACTAAATAAACTCTCAAAGTTTAAGTTTGTTAGTTATGTCATCGTATAACTAGTGAATTAATTGACATGAACAGAATAAATTTAGTACAAAAAAGAATGAAGCTTTTTGGAGTTAATTTGTTTGTAGAATAAACCTGAAATGAATGAATAGGGATATGAACAGAAATGATGACATTTGGTGCACAATAATATATAGTTTAAGTTGGTTTTTTTTGCATAATGAGCCCTCATTTTTTGTTTCTTTTTAGATATAATTGAAGAAGGGCTTCGAGTGATGATTGAGTTGCCGAAAGACTTTTTTTGAAGGAAGCTGCTGAAGGACTTGAAGGTACATCTTTATTTTATTTTATTTTATTTTATTTTCTTAACCCTAAGCCCTCATTTCTACCGAACACAATTTAACATATATTTAATAAAATCTTTCAACATAAAAATAAAAATAAAAAATAAATCCAAACATAAACTGAGAAAAAAAAATTCAAATGTACCAACCTTACCTAATTGATGCTATATTATTGGTGCTCGGTACTTCGTACCGCTAATGTACTCAAAACACAAAATAAATAATTAAAATTAAAAATAAAAAACTATATCAAATTGACCCATTTTGAGCAACCAAATTGGCCCATTTAAGCTACCAAGTTGACCCGAAGTCATTATAAAACCATAAAAACTATCTGTTTCTATTATACAAACAAGAATTATATTTAAATTTTAATCCTCTGTAATATAAAAAGGATAAACTAATAATAATAATAATAATAATAATGGCAGGTGATGACATGGCGATTTATGGTCCGGAAAATGATGTCATATCCAGCCAAAGGTATAATAACTATATTATTTTTTTATGTATATTTGTAACTACCAATTAATTACACTGGTTAATTAGGTAATGTTTTTTGGCAAGAAAAATGTGAGTGTATAGGACCTATCTGGTAGAAATATACCATTGTGACCTTAAATAAACCCTAAAAATAAGTTGAGAAAAAATTGGAAATATATCCGGTAGAAAACGTACCATTATGATATCATATAAACCTTTTTTTTTATTGTAAAAATCAATAACAATAAATTTTTTTCAATCTATTAGATTTTAATTTTTTTGATTTTGTGAAAAAAATATAAATTTGTTTTTTTTTTTATACAAGACATCTTATTTTGTAGTTTCGTAAAAATAATAAAATATTAATTTTTTCCTTGTATTACGCCCTCATAATCATGGGTCTTCTAGTTCTACTAAAATCATAATAAAATCATAATAAACAATATACATAACACCTAAAAACTAAAATCATAATTCATAATCAAAGGCCTCTTATAGTTGTATATACATACTAATACTAATATAAGGCTTGAATAGCTCAATTCATTCATTCATACTCAGAAAGACAGAAACCTCACCAAAACCTCAGAAACCTCTTCTCTCGCTCGAGCTCCATCCATGGCGGCCATGGCGAAGAAGAACAAATCGAAATCGAAATCGAAACCACAGAGCGAAGAGTCAATCATGGAAACCCTAGCGGACTTCACCAGCAAGGAGAACTGGGACAACTTCTTCTCCCTCCGCGGCTCCGGCGACTCCTTCGAGTGGTACGCAGACTGGCCGGAGCTGAAGCAGCCGTTGCTGTCGCAGCTCGGCGGAGCCTCAGATGGGATCTTCCAGATTCTCGTGCCTGGCTGCGGCAGCTCGAGACTGTCGGAGTTCGTGTACGACGCTGGATTTAAGCACGTGACCAACGTGGATTTCTCCAAGGTGGTTGTGAGTGACATGTTGAGGCGGTACGTGAGAACTCGGCCTGAGATGAAGTGGAGAATTATGGACATGACTGAGCTTCAGGTGAGAATGAAGAAGGAGAAGAAGGAGGGTTGGTTTGATTTAAATTTGTTTGATTGGTGTTTGTGTAATAATTTTGGATCTTTTAATCAGTGTTTTATTCTATTTAATTAAAATTAAGGGTCTTTTAACCAGTAATTTATTGCATTTAATCAAAGTTTATCATCTTTTAAACAGTATTTTGTTATTTTCAATTAAAAGTTAAAGTCTTTTAATCAATATTTTCTTGTATTTAATCAAAATAGGATATTTTAATCAGCAATATATTGTATTTAATTAAACTTACACGTAATAATGTACGATCTTTTAATTAAAATTCAGGGTCTTTTAATCAGTATTTTATTATATTTAATTAAATTTTTTTATCCTTTAATCAGTGTTGTATTATTTTATCATATTTAATTATTATTTCTTATCTTATAATCAGTTTCCAGATGAGACATTTGATGCGGTTCTTGACAAAGGAGGATTGGACGCTTTAATGGAGCCTGAAATTGGTACAAAATTGGGCATTAAATATCTTAACGAGGTAAATTTCGCTAAAAGCCCTTGTAAATTATTGAAATTGCATTATGCATTAAGAAATTATTTTTATTTTTTTATTTATTTTTATTAGGTGAAGAGGGTACTTAAGACTGGAGGGAAGTTTATTTGCCTCACATTGGCTGAATCTCATGTTTTAAGTGAGTAACCTTTTTTATGTTTTGCTTAATTATTATTATTATTATTTTTAATTAAAGTTACATTGAGAAATATTTCATTTTTGTTGGTTTAATCACTATTTTAGCAATTTCGTTCTTTATTTATTTGCTTTATGTTTTTGTTTTTTCATTGGTTTGTTTGGAGTTGAATTGCACAATTGAGGATACAATAATAAAATAATCTAAATTGGATTAATTGATGGGGAAAAATTGCACAAGGGTTAGTTGCACATTTGATTTGAGGGTTGATTATATTAATAACTTGCATATTTTGCTAAACTATGAGATATTTATTTTGGCATTTTTAATATAATTTTTTTCCTATGTTTATTTTGTAGGTTTGCTTTTGCCTGAATTTAGGTTTGGATTTGAGATGACTATTCAAGCCATACCAAACAAACTGTCAAATAAATCCAATTTTGAAACATTTATGGTCATAATGAAAAAGGAGAAATCATTTGTACCAAATCCAATAAAATCGCTTTTTGATAACTCGTCTCAAAATTCCAACACAAAGCAGGTACATTTTTTATTTTTAAAGAAATGAATAGTTAAAAATAAATCAAATTGAAGAAACATTTAAGCTTTTAGTTTTTACACAATGATAGTTCATTGATAGAAAATTGATTTAAATTGTTCAAAAGTCATAAAATTGAGCTCCACTTAATATGTTAATAAATGCTATATTCTAAGACTAAATTGGGGTTATGATATATAAACCCTGAATCAATTCCGTAATAAATGCAACTGAAAAAGAAAACTCAATCAGAGCCCAACATTCTTCTCTTTCTTCTTCAAAAATAACAAACTCAGTAAAATAGTTGAAAATAAATAAAAAAAAAGAAACAAAAATTAAATTGTTGCTAGAAAATTCATTGATAGAAAATTGTTCCAAAATTCATTAATAGAAAATTCATTTAATTTGTAGATTAACTACATAATAAATTGTTACAAAATCATAAAATTAAAACCTCTTTTATGTCAACATATCATATATTCTCCTAATTTAAGGTCAAACTTTACTTTTTTCCAGGCCAATTCTGTAATAAACGCAATTGAAAAAGAAAACTCAATCAGAACCCAACATTCACTAAAAGACGAATCAGGGGCGAAATTGGAATTTGAGGAAATAATTCCAGGCAGGCGATTTGAATTCATTCTTGGTGAAGAAGGAAAATCAATTTATTTATATAAAGCTGTTTTATTGGATTCCAAGATTCAATCTGAGCCGTTCGTTTATCAGTGTGGGATTTTCATCGTGCCTAAGGTCTGTAAAAATTTGAATTTATTATATTTTAATATATATTAAAATATTGAATTTTGTCGTCTGTTTGTCAATTTTTATAATTTTTGTGTCGGAGCCCTGAATTTTCAGTTTTAAATACCAATCGTTGGAATACTTTATACTATTATAAATTTCATAATAGTACCTTTTTAGAGTTTTTTTTGTCATGTCATAAATTTATATTGTAGAGAGAGAAAGAGAGTGATTTGATGATTTTTAGGGTTTCAGATAAGAGCGAATGAGTGGTTATTTGCGTCAGAAGAAGGACAGTGGGTTATTTTGGAGAGCTCTAAAGCCGCCCGTTTAATTATGGTAATTTTCTTTTTTCGATTATTAATTTATTATCGTAGTAAAAAATAATAAAAATGTAATTTTAACCAGTAATTGGATATACTTTGTTTCATTAACACTTGAAAGATGTTCTTTATATAATTCATGCAACGAAAGGAAAGAAAATAAAATAAAATAAAATAAAAGGAATGATGATCTTTTTTTCAATTATTAGTTTATTATCATAGTAAAAAATAATAAAAATAATAATTTGAACCAGTAATTGGATATTCCTTGATTCATTAACACTTGAAAGATGCTCTTTATATAATTCTTTCCTTGATTCATTAACACTTGAAAGATGCTCATGCACACGTGTGAAGAAAGAAAGAACATAAAATAAAATAAAAGGGACTCTTTATATTATGGACGTTTAGACAAATAGTACCAGTGAGGGTTATAAGTGCAAATATGTAAATTTTGGGAGGTCATATTTGCAAGTGTCACCAAATGTTTATATTTGTGGTTTTAGGTATTTTTGGATTCAAGACACATGCATGCTAGTATGGATATTATACAGGTATTTTCTTTCTTACAATTCTTATTATTTGGAGTATTGATTTAATAAATATCTTAGCGCTTTATTTAATTTTTTTATTTAATTTTATTTCACAGAAGGATTTATCTCCATTAGTTAGAAATTTGGCTCCTGGAAATTCTGAAGATGGAACTCAAATTCCGTATCTCTCTCTCTCTCTCTCTCTCTCTCTCTCTCTCTCTCTCTCTCTCTCTCTCTCTCTCATATTAGCATTATGCATATTTATAGTTGTACCTAGATTCATATTTTCATTTTTTTAGTTGTATTAATTGGGAAGATTCATAACTTGAACAAATTACATCATACATAAATTCTCTTAGTACCTTTATAATTTTCATTGCACTACGAAGAAATTTGTAGGCTATATATTAACCTAATTAATTCATTATCTTAACTTAAATACAATAAATATATAGTTATATTATTTTTGTTTGTATTCATTTTCTTCCTATTTGAATTTGGATGCAGATACATGATGGCTAGTGATGGAGTCAAAGAAAGAAACATTGTGCAACAGGTTAATTTTTTCCTTTATTTTAATACAAAAAATTAAATTTTCCGCTATTTAAATAATTTTATTTTTTTCATATGTATCTTATCTCATTTATTATCTGCATTTTATTTTCCTTAATCTGTTTATTCATTTATTTATCTGATAATTTCTTTACTCACTTCGTTTGATAACACACATCTCCGTAATTTCATTTTATATTAATTTATATTTTATTTATACAAGGTTGATTGTAAAACTTGTATTTCTTTTTTTATAATGCAAAAATAATTAAATTTTCCGCTATATAAATAATTTTCTGCTGGACTTGAATTGCCTGATTTTATTTTCTCATATAAATTTTATCTCAATTATAATCTCCATTTTATTTTCTCATATACATTTTATGTCAATGATAATCTCCATTTTATTTTCCTTTTTAATACGTTAATTTAACATTTATTTATATTAATTTTTTTTATACAAGGTCGATTCTAAAATTACCGGGCCTATAATCGTAGAAGACGTTACATACGAAAATGAAAACGAGGAAAATTTGCAAAAAAGTCCGAAAAATAAAACATATCGCCGTCTGGTCTTTGAGAGAAGTTTAGGGTTGATTCAGTCTGAAGCATTGTTAGTGAGAGAAAATAATGATGAAAAGAAAAATAATAGGTCTGTTTCAAATTCCAAAAAGAAAAAGGGCCAAAGGAAAAATGATGCTCATAAAGGTAGTTAGTTCTTTTGAAATGTTTTTTGGACCTTTTGGGAAATATGTTTGAAAATGAATCTTTGTTTGCCTGCTTTTTGGAGTTGTGATGATTGATAGATAATACTGTTTTCTATTTTCATATATAAAAATATATTATTTCATATATAGTTCACATACAATTATCAATTTGATATATAATCTCAAATAATCGTAAACTATCACATACAAGCCTGCGAAATGTAGGGTTATATATCAAAATAACATAAAAAATATTTTGTAAAATATCATATACAACCCTACAGAATGTACTGTTACATACCAAAATAACATCAAAATATCATGTATATTTTCCTATAAAACAAGAAAATAGCATAAACGCCCCTTTTCATAACAGCCTTAACAAAACAATAAATATCACGTGCAAACCATGATTTTCTCCCGTGAGAATTATAGTATTAAAAATACATTGTAAAAAAAAAAATTAATAACTCTTATTTATATCATTATAATTCGAATAAATGTAGAATCAAAGAATAAGTTAAAGATCGATCATACTTGTCTCGCCAGCTCATACCATAGCGGTATTATTTCCGGATTTTCTCTAATTGCTTCTTCTTTAGAAACAGCTTCACAAAATGAACAAAAGGTCAGAAACCCTAGTTTCATTTCCATTTTATTTATTCCTTCAAAATAATTTTATTATATTATCTTGTTTTTTATGCTTAATTCTGTTTCCTCTAAACTCTGACCTAGAAAGAGAAATTGAATCCTATCTAACACTTATCTATAATGATTTTAGTCTTTAAACTCTATTCATCATTATATTATTATTATTTTGAGAAATTCTTCAAAACCCCCCTAACTTTTCTCAATATTATCAAAAACCCCCCATCTTTTTTTATTCTTCAAAAAGCCCCTATAATTTGACTTGAATTTTTTTATAACCCCCTATGGGGTTAACTCTCACATTTTCCATCCAATATTTTTTCTTTTTACCAAAATGCCCCCGCTTAAATTATTTTCATATTTATGTTGAAAATAAAATATGAAATATTTTTCTACATAATATTTCATAATATTATTTTGATTATATTTTATGATATTATTTCAGGATTCATTATTTTATTTTATTATTATATTACTTAAAATGTTTTTCTCTTATTTTATACGTAAATTCAATTCTATTTTTAAATTAAAACAAAAACAATTTATTTTATGTAAATATTATTTTCTTGATTATTATTTATTATGATTTTATTTTTATTTTAGTACTCATTTATTTATATTAAATGTAAATATATAATTTTTATTTATTATTCTGGTTTTGAAAAAAAAAAGAATTTTGAAGATGGTATTTTGGTCCAAAAAATATCTATTGGATGGAAAATGTGAGAGTTAACCCCATAGGGGGTTATAAAAAAATTCAAGTCAAATTATAGGGGCTTTTTGAAGAATAAAAAAAGATAGGGGGTTTTTGATAATATTGAGAAAAGTCAGGGGCTTTTTGAAGAATTTCCCTATTATTTTTTTTATTTAGAGCATGATTATATGTGTCATTTATAGGTTAAAGTTGTAATAATTGGTTTAGGAGCTGGACTTTTACCGATGTTTCTTCATGGAAGCTTTCCATTTCTTCAAATTGAGGCAAGTCACAATTTACTTATTTTCATTTTTTTTATTTTTTATTTTCTTTTTGACCGAAAAATACATAAGTGAAATATTTAGCTTCAATTAAGCCCTTAGTTGTGTTATTAATTTAGTTCTTAATTAACTTTGAATTTTGCGATGAAATGAATACAGGTGGTGGAATTGGATCCTGTAGTGGTTGATTTGGCAAAAAAACACTTTGGATTTTTGGAGGATCAACAAATGAAGGTAATAATAATAATAAAGTTATTATTGTTAATATTATTACCAAATAATAATATAATTATTCACTGATAACAAAAATAACCTTTAACACTGACCCTTCCTTTGCTTCAACCTGTAATAATCTAAGAAAATTGCAAAAAAGCACCTGCATTATTCTCAAATTACAAAAAAGGCCTCCACTATTATATTGATTAAGAAGAGACTAAACTAACAGTGTTAGATCTAAACAAGCACTAGAGACTTTTTTGCAATTTAATCATAATACAGGGGCTCTTAAAAATTTCCCTACATGTTTTTAATCATTATTTCCTATTCATTAGGTTCATGTGGGTGATGGAATCAAATATTTAAGAGATATAACTTCAAGTGGGACCCACAACAAAGAAACAAGAATTCTTATAATTGATGCTGATTCATCTGATCTAAGGTTTTAAATAAATCAAATCAAATTAATTATCAATTTTATCCGCTTATTATTCGTATTGAATTGTTTTTTATTATTTTCAGTTCGGGGTTGACTTGTCCTCATCCGGACTTTCTAGAAGAATCTTTTCTTTTATCGGCAAAAGATTTTATTTCTGACGGTGGCATTTTCGTAATTAATTTAGTTTCTAGGTCTTCTGCGATAAGAGAAACTGTTATTTCTCGATTGAAAGCGGTGAAAATTAAAAAAAATTATATTTTTTTTACCTTTGCTATTTCTTTTAAAATAGTTTATATACCCTTTTAAAATAATAAATATCCTCTATACCTTTATAAGATAGTAAATATTTCTATTCTTTCCTAGTTTTGGTATTTCATAAAAAAATGAAAAGAGGGGTGTGTTGGGTATTTTTCACATTTTGTAGGGGCATGCAAGATATTTACATGTTGTAACATAAGTTGGTTGGTTTATGACTTTTTTTTTTTTGCAGATATTTGATTATTTATTTTCGCTTCATTTAGAGGAAGATGTAAATGAAGTATTATTCGCTTCAGCAACCGAAACAAAATTAGAGGCTGAAAATTTCGCGAAACTTGAGAAATTGATGAAATTTCCTTTGGAGAATTTACAAACCGATTTGAATAAAATCCAACGGCTGAAGTAATAGAGTGAAAGTTTGAAATTATTTTATTTGTTTGTTTAAGGAATTATGTGTTGTAATGTATTCTAATTTTATTATGATATTTAGTCTACACTTTAGTGATGTTTTGGTTTTAAGTTTGTTATTGCGATGGTGTTGATTTATTCTATTTTATCTGGATGAACTGCTTGTATCGAATGAATTGAATTGTTTTTTGGTTTATTGAGTTAAACTGAATAACAAAAAAAATATAATTATATTGTAATGATTTTTCTATTTTTGTAATAATAAATTGTAATAGGGTTAAAAGTATAAATTGTAATAAGTAGTTATGGTGTGTCACGTGGCAATAGTGGTATGGGTGAGGAATTAAAGGTTGGTTAAGAGTGAGAGTGTATGGACCATGTCCAAATAGAAAAAATAGGAAACACAAGTCAAATTGTGTGTTGACTAAATTGAGTATAAATAGGTGGGAGGGGGAAAGAGTAGAACTCAAAATATGTTTGATGAAATTTGAATAGTATCTGCTTGTATTTTCATCTTTTTCTTTATCGTTCATCTCAATTTTCCACTTAAAACCACAAAAATCCACAAAAATCTAAAAAAATAATCATTGATCACTCAAGAATCATGACAATTAGTATCAAAGCTCATCGAATCACTTACCTGAGTTTTCGCTATGGCAAAGGTGGTCAAAAATTATGACGATCAGATTCAAATCCTCAAACGAATCAAGATTGCAAGCAAAGAGGATCAATCAAGTTTCTGAAGATGTAAGAAGACAGTTCGATGAACTGAAATCTAGTAACGATCTCAAATTCGATCATATCAGAGAAATGTTCGCTGAGATGCATGCACAGAAGCATGGTAATGGCGGATCTGGCCATTCAGAAGTACACCGGGTTCGTCATCCTGATCCAGATCCAAAGAGAAATCAATGGAGGAGAAACAGTGATGCAGAAGGGAGTAAGAATGACAATCGAGACGATCGCTATGAAGAGAAAGAGGTCTGGAGCCATTACGATGGCAGCCAAACTGGTTTTTATAGAAATCGATCCCAAATTTGTTCGACATCAATTCGATTATGAACCAAAACCAAGGGTAGAGGTCCTGTATTTTGACGGCAACAACCCAAGGAGTTGGATCCGCCGCTGTGAGGGGTATTTCAAGGTATGCAAGGTTCAAGCATGGCAACACGTGGATCTAGCTTCACTATATCTTACTGGCGAAGCGGAAGAGTGGTGGTTAGGGTATTCTACGCATCAAACACAACTTGATTGGTTTCAGTTTACTTATGATCTGTGTCGGAGGTTTGATAACCACCTAATGAGGGGTCCGGTGGGTGAATTTCATACCCTAAGGCAGAAAGATAGTGTGTCAGAGTACCGATCTCAGTTCGAGAGACTGAGGGGTTTAGTGTTGAAGGATTATCCGGAGCTGGATGATCAATGTTTCTTAAATTGTTTCATCGTGACGTTAAAAGATGAATTGATGCCTCTAGTAGTGGTTTCAAGTCCAATTGATCTTTATCAGGCGTATGAAAATGCATATCACCACAAATTAAGTCTCGAATTATAGAAAAAAGCAGGGATGTTCAAACAATTCAGTTAATTTGGTTACCGAACCGAACCGGTCATTTTCGATTAAACCAGTTCGGCTTTTCGGTTTAATTCGTCCGGTTCGGTTTAAAACCTGGAACTGTTCGGCTTTCTCTTCTCGTTCCGGTTTATGTTTTTCTTAATCGGTTAAACCGATGAAACCGGTTTACTGTACATTCATGAACGGATTCAAAAACAATGAAGATATTCAAATATTATCTACACTTGGTCTACTAATTAAATGAAGTTTCCAAAGTTGTGTCTCTTACTCAATATGACTGAACATTTTTTCTTTAATTATATTCTAGGTCTATTTTATATTCAATAGTTTTGTGTCTCAGTGAAATGAATGTGGAATCCTATGTATTCTTCGATCTTCTATGCTTTGAATCATCATGTAGCATGTGCAGTGGATTGATCAAATGTACTTTGTACTACAAGTTACACAGGCAGCATATACTATATACATGTAGGGACGTAGAGGATCTTTTCTCAACATGGGAAATCACAACTCTACTAAAAACTATAGCTGTTATCTGCTCAAAAGTCTTATCAGCCGCATCTATACCATTTTTCAAAAACTTTACCTTATCTCTAGGAAAGAAAATAATAATGACAACAAAAGTAAAGCTTAAGACATCATTAATCTTCTTCTCCTTGCTGCTATTATTTCTTTCTTCAACAAGCTCTTTTTTATCTTCTCTATTCTCGTTTTTGACAGCTCTTTTGTTTTTCTTATTAACAAGTTTCTACTTATTTTTTTTTAAAACTCTATTTGATTTTTCAAGCACATATAAGTTCTTTGTTCTTCATCTTTTCATATATATTTTGTTTGTTTATGTCATTTTTTGATTCTTTTTAATCTTTTACTCAATTCTATGGAATATATTTTTCCTCTTAGAAATCTGAAGGTGGTATTAGTTTTCATTATTAAAACATGCAAGAATTTTTTTTGTTCGGTTTAATCCGAATTAACCGGTTTATTCGGTTCGGTTTTATTTCGGTTCAGAGCACTGATTTGATCGGTTCGGTTTTATATAAATCCGGTTCGGTTTAAATTCGGTTCAAGTAAAATCAGTTCGGGTTGGCCGAACCGACCGAATGAACACTCTTAGAAAAGAGGGAGGAATTTCAGTAAACTACTGAGTTCAGTAAAGTGGGAGCCAAGGCTGAGAGACCAGTAAAGAAATTCGATAAAACGGTGAAAAATCCAGGCGATTGTGGGTATTGTCATGAGAAATTCATGCCAGGCCACTACTGTGAAGCAAGAATAAAGGCTAAGGCGGGGGTTCACGCCATTGAGGGAGAAGAGGAAAAGAAGGCTAAATCTAGTGAAGAAGAAGAAAGGTCAGTGGACCAGTCGGAGTTTGAGGAGGGAGAAAATGTAGTGATAGATCTATTGATCTTGTGCACTGGACTCAAATCCCCTCAATCAGAGCATCAAATTAGAAGGGTTTTGGAAGAAGAGGAAGTTCACTGTCTTGATTGACAATGGGAGCTCCCACTCTTTCATCGATCCGAAATTCGCCAAATTGGCCGGCCTAAAACCGGCGATGATAAGGCCCTTATTGAATGCTGTAGCTAATGGCACGAAATTAGTGTGTGATTCGTATGTAATGAGGTGGGTTTCGAGTTGCAGGGAAGAGAGTACAAGGCGACTTTGAGATTGTTTGAGCTTGAGTCCGTTGAGATCGTGTTAGGGATGCACTGGATGAAGTTTTTCTGCAAGGTTACTTTCGATTATCAGCTCAGGCAGGTCGAATTAGTGAGGAAGGGTGAAGTGGTTGTTCCGAGCGAAGAGAAGAGTGTGAAGAAGATGAAGGGGAGCAGAGAGATTGAAGTGATAGAGGGGGATGAACTAGTGCCACTGATTTATGGGGACCATGTGGCATGGATGGCCACAGTAAAAAATCCAAGAAACGAGGTACCGGATAGTGAGTTAATGAAGCTGGATGAGTTTTCTGGATTAGGAGATCCAAAAACAGGAATCGAAAACCGATAAACTGAGTCCGAAGTGACTGGCTAGAACCCAGATTCTGATTTCTTGAAGCCTTTGGAGAAATTCAAATGTATATTTGAAGAGACAAAAATATTTCCACTCGAGCGAGCATACGACCACCAACTTACACTTGAAGAAGGGGCTAAGCGGGTGCAACTCCGGCCATACCGCTACTCCCACTATCAAAAAGAGGAGATCGAGAGATTTATTAAAGAAATGGTGGCAAGTGGCATTATTCGAGCTAGCAAGAGTCCGTTCGTGCCGCTCGTAATTTTAGTCGGCAAAAAGGATGGGACATGGAGGATGTGTGTCGACTATCGTCAACTCAATTCTGTCATGGTAAAAAATAAATTTCCAATTGCTCTTATTGACGATTTACTTAATGAATTAAGCGGTGTGAGGGTTTTTTTCGAAATTGGATTTACGCTCGAGCTACCACCAAATTCGAGTCGATGAAGGTGATATTTACAAGATGGCTTTTTACACGCATTCGGGTCATTTCGAATTTTTGGTGACTCCTTTTGGCCTCACAAATGCTCCCGCAACTTTTCAAGATCTCATGAATGATGTATTAGGGCCTTATTTGAGGAGGTTCGTGTTGGTATTTTTTGACGACATTTTAGTATATAGCAAAAGTGAAAGGGAGCATGTTGAGCATTTAAAGACGGTGTTTGAGGTGTTGCAACAACACCAACTTTACGTGAAAAGATCTAAGTGTTCTTTTGGAGTTACTCACATTGAGTATGTTGGGCATATTATTTCTTATAAAGGAGTGGCAACGAACCCTAGCAAGGTTGAAGCCATGATGACGTGGCCGAAACCTAGAACATTGAAACAATTACGAGAGTTTCTCGGGTTAACGGGGTAATCAAAAGTTTGTGCGAAATTATGGCCTTACGGCAAAACAGCTCACCGATTTATTGAAGAAGGACGGGTTCTTGTGGAGTGAAAGGGCGGACAAGACTTTTCAAGAGTTGAAGGAAGCCATGTATAAGGCTCTGGTTTTACGTTTACCCGAGTTTCAAAAGGAGTCTGTGATTGAGACCGATGCGAGCGGGACCAGTATTGGGGCGGTCCTCATGCAAGAAGGGCGGTCGATTACGTTTTTAAGCCAAGTCTTGAGGGTTAAAAATCAAGGAAGATTGACGTACGAGAAGGAATTATTAGCCGTTATGCTAGCGGTTGATAAGTGACGCCATTATTTGTTTGGACGGGAATTTATAATTAAAACGGATCATGAAATTTTGAAATTTCTTTTGGAGGGGAAGGCGAACACGCAATTGCAAAATCGTGGGTTAGCGAAAATGATGGGCATGAATTATCACATTTTTTTATAGAAAAGGAATTGAGAATAAGGCGGCGAACGCCTTGTCTCGAAGAGGGGGGGAATTAGAAATGCAAGAATATGAATGTGTGGCGATGAGTGCGGTGGTACAGGAGTGGTACAAGGAGGTCAAGGAGAGTTATAGGGAAGACGAGGAAATGCAAAATATTTTGGAAGGGTCAATGCTTAGTAATGGGGGTGATAGTGAATATTCGTTGCATAATAGATTGGTGCGCTTTAAAGGGCGGCTTTGTATCGGAAAAAATACGGGGTTGAAAGAAAAGCTTTTTTCGGGGGCGCATGATTCATCGGAAGTTGGACATTCGGGGGTTTTTAGCACGTATCAAAGGCTAAAAAGGATTTTCTTTTGGAAACAAATGAAGAAGGATGTTGAAGGGTTTGTGCAACAATGTGATACGTGCCAACCGAATAAAATTGAGCATGTGGTGAGTTCGGACTTATTGCAACAGTTGGAGATTCCCGATATGGCGTGGATGCATGTGAGCATGGACTTTATTGAGGGGTTGCCTAAGTCCAATGGTCGTGATTCAATTCTTGTAGTGGTGGATTGATTGACTAAATATGCATATTTTATGGGGTTGACTCATCCTTATATAGCTCAAATTGTGGCAAAAATATTTTTTGAGAATGTTTGCAAATTGCATGGAGTACCACGCATGATTGTGAGTGATCGGGATAAGATGTTCACGAGTACGTTTTGGAAAGAGTTGTTTCACATTCATGGGACGAGTTTGAATTTGAGTACTTCATATCACCCGCAAACCGACGGCCAAACAGAAAAGGTAAATCAATGTCTTGAGAATTATTTGCGTTATATGGTGCAAGATGTTCCAAAGAGGTGGGAAAATTGACTCGCGCAAGCAGAATGGTGGTATAATATCTCTTATCATAGCTCATTACAAATGAGCCCGTTTGAGGCTCTTTATGGTTACAAACCGAGTTCGGTGGAGTTGGAAATGCCCCCGAGTTCAAGAAACGCGGCGGTGGATGAATGGGGGAGAGAAAGGCACCAATCGTTACAATTGATCAAGGAAAATTTACAAAAGGCACAAGAAAGAATGAATCTTTATGCTGACAAAAATCGTTCGGAGAGGAGTTTCGAGAAGGGAGACATGGTTTTCTTGAAGTTGCAACCGTTTCGGTTTCTTTAGATCGAGGCACAAAAGTTCACTCGCGTTATTATGAGCCATTTGAGGTAATTGAGAAGGTGGGAACTGTGGCGTATCACCTCAAGTTACCGGTTGAGTCATTAATACATCCGGTCTTTCATGTTTCGCAACTAAAGAAGAAAATTGGAGACAAAAAGACGGTCACAAAAAGCTTGCTATTGATCGGACCCGAGGGGTTGTTTAAAGTTGCTCCCGTCGCTATTTTGAGGACATAAAGTTCATTTGTATCGGTCGGAGAATCTAAATTATGAAGTTCTCTCATCTAGGCAACAAAAATACAAGGCATATAAAAACATATAAATATTATGATAATCGTAAGCTAATATAACTTAGTTGAATTATGCATATTTTAAACAATTGCGAAGAGATAATACCATATCTAAAGTAAGTTATATTAGCTTACGATTATCATAATATTCAACTAAGAGTGTTATGGATTATCATAATATTGCCTGAAAAAACATTCTAATTCACGTAGAGTGTTATGGATGTCCTTATCTAAGAACCCACGTAATCCTACATGGAGCATTCTTTGTAGAAGAACATGATAATCGTGATTCTTCAATTTGGATAATTTATCATCTTTTGTACTAACACATTTTGAAATATCCATCAGGAAATTTTACGGATTCAAGAAATTCAAAAAAATCTTGTCTTTTTTGTTGTGATAATGTGTAACGAGCCGGTGATTTTACAAGTCTCTCCCCTTGTAAATGCAATTCCTTTCGTATGTTCATATCTTGCAAATCCAAGCGAGCCTTATGTGTATCCTTGGTTTTATCTTCTATTCACAACAATGTTTCTATTATATTGTCACAAATATTTTTCTCAAAATGCATAACATCAAGATTGTGACGCAACTTTAATTTATTCCAATAAGGTAGCTCAAAGAAAAAACTCCTTTTAGTCCAATTAGGTTCTTCTTTGCTACGCTTTCTCTTTTTATTACTTGGGTGTTTTCCAAATTTAATATTTCTTAATGGCTCCAATTGTGTTAATATATTTTCCATGGATATTTCAATTGGTTTGGAGGAGTACTCATGTTTACCATTAAATTTTGCACTTCTTCTCCATTGATGATTATTTTTCAAGTACCGCCTATGACCCATGTAAAAATTTTACTTCTTAATCCCTTAGAGAAAGTATCATCCTTGAAAACAGGAATGTCTTATACCCTTTTGTACAATGCCCCGATGTATCACCATATGCCGGAAAATCATGTATAGTCCATAGAACAGTTGCATGCATACAAAAATATTAGAGTCCTTAAAAACACATCTATGTCCTTTCCTGGTGACTTTGGACCAGGGATAAGTAAGGACAAAAAAAGGAACGGTTCTTTCATACATTTCCATGGTGGAAGATTATATGGAATAAGTATGACCGTCCACATACTATAATTGCCCATGTTATGTGGATTAAAACCATTAGTAGCTAATCCTAACCGCACATGGAGATGATCACTAGAAAAAAAAGGATATTGCTTATCAAAATCCATCCATGCCTCAGAATCAGATGGATGCATTAAATTATTATCATTTTTATTACCTCGACATTTGTGCCATTGCATATCTACGGCAATTTTTTTAGACATAAATAATCGTTGCAATCTCGGCTTTAATGGAAAATAGTGCAATACCTTATGCGCAATTTTTTTTTCCTATTTCGTCATTAACTTTCCACCTTGATTCCCCACATCTCATGTTCCGGATCAATTATGATTTTATGATGGTAGATCAAAAATGTACAAACTTTATGATTCTATTAACAAAAGGATACGTAGAAGTCGTGATGTGCAAGTTGATGAAGGAAACATGTGGTGTTGGAATACACAGATGGAGATTCATATGGGTGTTCATTCGATTCGGTTTATTCGGTAATCAAACCAAACCAGTCAATTTCGGTTAATTTGGTTTGGTTGTTCCATCAATTTGGTTCGGTTCGGTTCGGTTTAAAGTTTTGTGTTATTCGGCTAATTCGGTTCGGTTCGATTTTTATTTTGGAAAAACCGAATAAACCGAATCGACCGAATTATGTCAAATTACTAATTTATAATGATTTCATCATAATTTCTTAATTATATATATTAATATTAATTAGTATGGTCATTTGTTTAGTCTAAAAAATATGAATTTTGATATAAAATTGTTTAAGTTTCTTGTTGATTCGGTTCAATCAAATAAACCGAAATAAAATCCAGTTTATTCGGTTCGGTTCGAAATTCGGTTCAGTTCGGTTCAAGTCTGGTTCGGTTCGGTTTAATTCGGTTTGGTTTAATCCAGTTCGGTTTGGACCGAACCGACCGAATGAACACTCCTAGAGATTCCTCATGTAGAAGAAGAGGAAAAGGAAGAAGACCCGACCCCGCTGGTTCCAATAACACCAAGAAGGCCATCTCCGTCTTTATCCGATGATGAGATGAGGCGAAACCCAAGAATGAGGAGTTTACGTTATTTATATGAGGCGATAAGTGAGTTGCATTTGCTATGTCTTTTGACGGAAGGTGAAAATATAACTTTCGAAAAATGGTTGATGATAGTAAATGGTGAGCCTCTATGATGAAGAGATGCATTCGATTGTGAAAAACGATACTTGGAAAATTTTATCTTTAACCAAGGGTCATAAACCCATCGGAGTGAAGTGGGTTTATAAGGAAAAGGTGAGCGCACAAGTTGAAGACGAAAGATACAAAGCAAGACTTGTTACAAAATGTTATAATCAACAAGAAGGGATAGATTATGATGAAGTGTTTGCTCTAGTGGCTTGAATGGAAACCGTCCGACTTTTTATTTTGTTGGCGGCTCAATCGAAATGGCCTATTTATCAAATGGATGTCAAATTGGCATTTTTGAATGGTGTTCTTGAAGAAGAAGTTTATATCAAGCAACATCATGATTATGTCAAAACCGAAAAATAACATAAAGTATTGAAATTAAAGAATGTGTTATACGGATTAAAGCAAGTGTCTAGAGCATGAAACACACGAATTGATACATATTTTAAGGAGTGCAGGTTTATACAATGCCCGTATGAGCATGTATTATATGTGAAGGTGCAAGATAGAAATATTTTGCTTGTGGCTTTATATGTGGATGATTTAATTTATACAGAAAATAATCGTCATATGATTGATAATTTTAAGAAAGTCATGACACGTGAGTTTGAAATAAACCGATTTGGGGCTTATGTCATATTTTCTCGGTCTTTAAGTGAAGCAAAAGCAAAGATGGTATTTTCATTTCGCAAGAAGCTTACGCGAAAGAAATACTTCGAAGGTTTAAGATGGAGGACTGCAATCCGGTAAACACACCGGTTGAAAGCGGCATAAGATTATCTCATTTTGGCGAAAAAAAAGACAATTAATGCAAAGTTGTATAAGAGTTTAGTAGGAAGCTTATGGTATCTTACATGCATAAGACCGGATATTTTATATGGTGTCGACTTAGCAAGCCGGTATATGGAGGAACTCAAGTCTATACATTGGAATGCATTAAAACGAATTCTTCATTACATCCGAGGTACACTATCGCTTGGATTATTCTATTCACATACTAATAATTTTGTTCTTTCTGGATATTCGGATAGTGATTAGGGAGGAGACGTGCATGATAGAAAGAGTATTCCGGGTTTTGTGTTTTATATGGGTGACGGTGCATTTATGTGTTTTTCTAAGAAACAACAAATCGTTACGATATCAATTTGCGAGGCGGAGTACGTGGCAGCATCTTCATGCGTGTGTCATGCAATATAGTTAAGAAGGTTGTTAGATGAGATGAGTTTAGCTCAAAATGGAGCAACAAAGATTCGTGTTGACAACAAGTTGTCAATTGTATTGGCAAAGAATCCAGTGCATCATGAGATGAGTAAACATATTGATGTGCGATTTCATTTTATTCGAGAACATGTGAAGAATGGTGAAATGGAGATAACTCATGTGGTGAGTAAAGACCAAGTAGCTGATATCTTCAAGAAACCCGTTACGGTGGAACTTTTCAATAAGTTCAAGAATCTTCTCAGAATGCGAGATGAAAGAAAATATTAAATTTAAGGGGGGATGCTAAAATAATAATAAACTTAATATTTATTTAATAATTATATATAGTTATGTGTGAAAAACTGTATGTAGCTATGTGAGGAGTTATGTATGTGTGAAAAGATGTGTGTAGTTATGTGAGAAGTTGTGTGTGTATGAAATGATGTGTATGTGTGTGAAACGGTGTATTCAGAGGATAAGACTCTAAGAGGACATACCTCTATAAAAGAGTGCATTTTGTGTGTCATTTGTAAAAGAAGATTATGATTAGAAAATAAGAAAATAATTAAGAGAGAAAATTTGTTTCCTTCTTCTTCCTAATTTTATTTTTTCTAAAAAAAAAGAACCCGGACTCATTTCTTCCTCCTCCTTCCTCCTCTCTCTAAAAGATGACAATATAACTATTTCTTTTTTGCACTTTTTCGTCTCTTATTGCTCACCCGTGTATTTTTGTAGATAATTCCGGAGCCCATGATCTACCATTTGAGATCTCGTTCGCCTTGCTTTTGATCTGAGCAATGTCATCGCTCTTATGTGGCTATGCCCAAAATCAGTTACCTCCTTTTTTTGGTTCATTCAAAATAAATGGAGAGTACTAAGCCTGTACGGAGCTTGCGCCAGTTGGTATTCATTATTATTTAGTTCCTTATTTTTGCAATCCTTGCACGTAGAGATTTGTTTTGATAATTGGTAGGCTTTATAATAAAAAGAATGTGAAAATCCAGTCGTGCTTAATTATCTGATGAAAATCGAATGAAAATGTGAAGTTAGTTTATAAGAACAATTATATTTGTACTGTTAGACCGTGATTTATATTTATGCTGGTATATTTTTTCCTACTGTTAGCACAACAGAGGTACCACTTTACTTAGTTTTTTCTTTCATTTTTTGTTACACCTCAGAATCAAAATATGGATTGAAATATAACAACCGCAAAAAAACATTCAAATAAACATCCACAATTCAAAATAATATTTAAGTTCTTACATTTATTTAATCTTTAACAATAAATAAAAAATGAGACTATAAAGTTCTCCTTTATTCAACATTAATTATTAAACTATTTTTATTAAATATTGACGTCACTCCACCCGCAATCCCAAGCTACTGGTCCAAACATAGGTACAAAATAAAATATAAGAATGAGTACTAACTCAATAAGGTATAAAAAGAAATGCCCAGTCGCATACACCAAAAATAGAAGTTTATTAGAAAATAAAGTAATAATAATAACACAAATATCTATTAATTATAAAGATACTTTTTCTTCGGGATAATAGCTTAATTCAATTTTCACTTTACCACACACACACAACACACACTAGATCATGCTCCGTGACTTCGGGTCCCAGAGACTCTAATTCTTCCCTTGCGACTCTTTTAACTTCTCAATCTTCCTCTAGTATGAATTGTTCCTCACGCGAATCTAATTTATTAATTAATACTAATTACGACTCCATCTTGAAACTTGTATCAAACTATACATTTAACTCTTAATGATGATGATTACTAAAGATTTAAATTTTTGAACCTAGTATGCAGAAACTAATTGTGCCAATGCGTTCGGAATGTCCAGAAACATAGGAATCATAATTTATTTATAAAATTTGGAGTTATAGATTGAGAGTTATGAATAAAATAAATTTTCTAATAAAATGAGGTTGAAATAACGGTTTTGAAAATCCAAAGTTCGAATTTGTATCTGAAATCCAAATTAAGATACAAAGTTCAAATAACAGTATTTAAATTTTCAAAATCATAAAAATCCAGAATAGTTGAAACTATATGATCGAAATATACTTTAAATTCCTTTTATATCATTCAAACTAGTACTTACTGATAATTAGAAAACTCCATAAAAATATTTAGTCATAGCTTAACTTAGAAAATAATTAACATATGATAAAAAAATAATGACTAAATTAATTAACTAAATAATTCACTCTAAAGTAATTAAGAAATAAGTTAAAATAACAGAATATCAATGGATAAAATATTCTACTTGCATGACAAGAATATAGAACTACTAGTCAAAATATAACGATATGAAACTCCATATATCATGCTTTTTGGAATAAAATAATATAACTATTAATCATGAAATTATTCTTGACTTAATCCTAATGAAATGACGATGACGATGACAACAACAACAATGACAACAATAACAATAACAACAACGATGACAATAATAATAATAATAATAATAATAATAATAATAATAATAATAATAATAATAATAATAATAATAATAATAATAATAATAATAATAATAATAATAATAATAATAATGTGATTTCAAGTATTGGAAATTTCTTATTTTTCTTTGGTTTGTATTTGTTACAAAAATTAATGGGTAATTTCTTTTAGAAGAAAATATAAAATTTTATGCAATATGAATGATAATGAGCTTAGGAGGGGGAAGAAGAATAGGAGCCCTTAAATCACATCTTTCATAACCAAAGTCAGTCTTTTTTTATGTCTCTGAACAATATTGACATACTAGTGACTTGAGGTAAATAGAATCCAATCAATTGCATATTATTTTACATTTTGAATAATTTAGATCTTTGTTTTGAAGTTATGCTTTCGGTTTATCCTCTAAAGCATTAATCTAAACAAACGCTGCTAAAAAATGGAACTTGTTGGAGGATGTCTATAATTCCCAAAATCTTAATTTTTTTATGAAGGCATTTTAGAGATATAATAGCCATGAGGAGAAAAGTTTTATTTTTTTTATATAAAAAGATGGTAAAGAATGCATTTGGAGGATTTTTTTGGGGTCAAACAAACTTTACATTTTGTGTTTTATTTTCTTCACTGGAAAAGAAAGATAAACAACAGAAATAAATGGTGCATAGCATGGGCGCGTTCATCATGTTACTTTGATATGTTATTTTTTTTTGGATTTTTTCTGTACCACTCTATTTAAAAATAAATCAGCAAAATACCACTTATTTCGAAATAATTGAGTATCTATCATTTTCGCCACTAATAACGGAACAGATATTGTTTCGGAATTTTATAATTTTTCAAAAATGAGGTTAATTAGTGAAAAAATCGTGTTCCGCCACTACCACTAGCGGAACAGAAAAAAAATGCAAAAAAATAATTGTTTTCATGTTCCGCCACAGGCTGTAGCGGAACAGTATTTTTTTACACTAATTAACCATATTTAGCCAGCCAAATGGAGAATTTTTGAAAAAAACTGAAAATCTACATGTTCTGTCACTATAAGTGGCAGAAATAATAGATGCCCCATTTTTTTGAAATGAGTAGTATTTACTGAATTATTTTTGAACAGGATAATATATATAAAAAAAAAAGTCATTTTTCATAAAATAGAAAGAAATAAAGGGATGGTACATGGCATGGGCCCGTTCATCATACTTTGATATGTTACTTTTCTCACGGAATCCACAATGAACAAACAACAATATATAACATTGTTCTACATAAGTCAATCTCACACAAAAATTCACATAATATCAAAAGAATTAAAATTTTAGTGCTCTGTATTAAACTACACCTCTCTATCAGACGATACAAAAAGACAAATGAGGTGGTTCCTGGTAGAAGTTCGAAGTGCTCTCTCTCATAAGAGAGGGGGGTAGGGGTAACAAACTGAACCAATAAACCGAATAATTACCAAAATGTCATTATTTATTATATCATTTATTATTTACTTTTATCTGATTATTATTATTTTATTTTTTATTAATTATAATTTAATTAGAGAAATAACATATAACTAAAATAATATTTTTATAGTTAAATTTATTAATTAAATTATGTATATTATATTCATTAAATAATTCTTAAAAATGAGTTGAAATTTTTTTTCGTTAATTTAATGGCAAACTTGTTATGATTTAATTAAAATAGAAATTACAATAACTAAATAATAATAAAAATATAATTTTGTAAATAATAATATTTATTTTGAAGTTATTTAATATAAAGGTAGTAACATTTTATAATTAAATATAGTTGATTTATTAAACTAGTATTAAGAGTATATTAGTCATTTCATAGTTAAAAATAATACAAATAATTAGCATTCTTATGAATCTAAAATGAAATAACAAAAATATTTCTTTGTCACGGTAATGTATTTCTCCTTAGTAACATTCAGAAATGTAATTTTTATAGTAATATGATTTGTCATTTCATATGTACATTGTATTTCATGTCCCGATGTAACAATCAAACCATCTTCAACATATTACAAATTCTAAAATGAATAAATTTGAAATTAAATGGAGTAAATGAACAATAAAATTATTGAGGATAATAAATGAACGAATCAATTGTTGAGAGACGAACAAATAGACTTATGATCACTTTGTTTTCGCCAACTTTCAAATGAACCATTATTTCGCCAACTTGCTTTATTCCTATTTACTATTGGTCGTAGATTCAGTATGAATATAAAACTTTTTTCATGTACGCTAAAACAATACTGTATTTTGATGAACCAAGTCTACAGTAAAATATTAGAATATGGGCATTGGATCGCATGTCATGATGTAACTAAAAGACCCAGGGTAAGGTCTAAATACTCTTTGAATTTAATTAATGAAAAAAATGGTAAAATATCTTTCAAAAAAAAAAAAAAGTAGTAAAGGAGGCCGTTTCTTAGTGGTGAAGGAGATGTAGAGAGGACAAGTATACTTTTCCATAGTTTTTACCCCCACTTTATGCCAATTACGAGCTCTCCCACTTCTTTAAAACCTCCTTCAGTCTTAAGTTTGCCCTGCAATTCTCACTCTAATTTAAAAGCACGAGGAAAAAGATTGTGAAAGGAAGAAGAAGATTGAAAAAAAATCTAATTTAAAAGCACGAGGAAAAAGAAGGCCCATTGCAGAATCTGACAAGGGCATGGCGTCTGGTTCATGTATGAGCGGTACGGACCAGCTTGAGCTGACTCACGAAATGTCAGATCTCACCATAGGAGAGGACAACAGTGAAGCCGGTTGGGAAGTAATTTCAAAGAAGTCGAGAAACAGGAGCGGCTTCACCGCACGGACCCGGCCTGGTTTGACTCGACCGACTGCACCAGCAGGACCCACTAGGCCTGGTTTGACTCGACCTAGTGGACCATACAAAGCCCCCACTGCTCCAAATGCTCAGTCAGGCAGGGGCAACAACGGGTCGGGACGAGGGCCCGTTACTCCCGATCCGTGTAAGAAGACTGGGCAAGGAAACCCTAGGCCTCAGCTTCCTCAACCCGTTAACCCGCTTGTTCAGCCTCCTCTCGCACAAGGGTGGAACTGGTCTGGTCGGGTCCGGCCTGCAGGTCAACTTGGATACCCTTCTCAGTAATATTCGGATCCGGAACCCGATAATGCGTCTGATGATGTGGAGGAGGAGGACGACGATGATGACCTGGCTGATGACAGTGACAACTATGACTCGGACACCAGCCATAAGAGCTTCGGCACGCGCAAACAGAACAAGTGGTTCAAGACCATCTTTGATGAGATCGACAAGTACGTACCGCACTAAAAACATACGAATTATTTCTATTATTAATTTATTAATTTGATTTGTAATAATAATGTTGAGTTGACAGGTTGACTGTGGACGAGATAAATGGGCAGAAAAGGCACTGTCCAGCGTGCGCGAACGGTCCAGGGGCGATAGTGTGGTACAGCGGGCTGCAGCCATTGATGACTCACGCGAAGACCAAGGGGGCGAGAAGAGTGAAGCTGCATCGCGAGCTGGCAATTTTGTTGGAAGATGAGCTGAAGCGCAGGGGAACTTTGGTCATTCCAGGGGAGCAGTTCGGAAAGTGGAAGGGCCTCAACGAGAGCACCGCCGATCATCAGATCGTCTGCCGCCCCATGGTCGTCATCATGAACACGACACTCGGCAGGGATGACAACGACAAGGTAACATTCGTTCTAATCTAACTAAATTAAACTAACATTAGAATATAATATTAATTTTCATTTTATTGTGTGTGTGAAGGTCATTGGGATGGGGAACCAAGAATTGTTGGACTGCTTCAAAATGTACGCGGCAAAAAAGGCAAAACACTCGTACGGGCCGGAAGGGCACCGTGGGGTGAGTATGCTGATATTCAACTCTAATGCGACGGGATATTTAGAGGCAGAGCGTTTACACAAGCACTTTGAGAGCGAGGGGACCCACCGTGACACGTGGGATCGTAACCCAAGATTCTTCCTGGCAGGTGGCAAGCACCTACTCTACGACTTCCTCGCCGGGAAGGAGGATCTCGACATCTTCAATCAACACTGCCAAGGTAGGTATTCAATCAAGTCAATAATTACCATTTTGTCATTCCTTTGACTGGTCATTGTATTATTGATTCAAACTTTTTGGTCCTTGTACTTTATAGAATTGTTCATGGTTTGGTTAGTCCCTTACTCAAAAAGTTTTAAGGTGAAGGGATCAAAAAGTTCAAATCGGTAGTACGAGGACTAAATTGCAATCCAATTAAAAGTACATAGACTACCAGTGTATTATTTATACACGACTTCTTCCTTATTTATTTGTTTATTTGACTGGTGTCTGTGATATGATTTGTTTAGGGAAGAGGAAGACGAGGAGGCTGAAGTATGAGATGAAGTCGTACCAAGAGATGGTGGTGGGTGGGACGAGGCAGATGAATGAGGACAACCAGCAGCTGCACTGGCTGCAGCGCAAGGCGATGCAGCATGAGCAGCGCTCCAAAGTCATCGAGCAGTCCTTCGAGGTCGTCTCCAAGCGGCTCCACAACTCCGCCCGCGAGATCGACTTCGTCCGCGATCGCGCTCGGAAGCAACACGAGGAGAACAAGGAGGAGTTGGACCAGCAGGAGCACTTTTTCAAAGACTAGATCGAGATGTTTCAAAAGGCCATTGAGGATAAGGAGAGGGATTTCGAGAGTCTGCTGCAGAGTCAGAGAGGCGAGGCTACTGCTACACACTCATCTTCCAACGAGGATCAACATCTCAGGTTGGTTGTAGTTAGTATGCCATAGCTTAATATTATTATAATATTATCAGGTTTATTTATTATTATTAATTGTTGTCGTCACTGATGTCATAATAGGAAGGAGGAGATGGAGAGGTTCTTAGCGAGGCAGGATGAGGGAGTGGAGGAGTTTAAGAAGGAGAAAGATGAGCTCATACATAAATATGAGGATCAAAAGATGCTACTCAGGCGCGAGTATCTATCTAAAGAAGTGGAGCTCGAGAAGCAGCTAGATGCTTCCCTTACTGCCCTCATGGAAAAATACGAGGCCACCTTCCATGCTTATTCTTCATCTTCTTCTTAAAGTAACTAGAAATTCTATTAAAGTTAGGTTTGAAAAAATTTGTGGACCAAAATGCCCTTATTATTTCCATATTTAATTTTAATAATTATTGTTTATGTTTTATAATATTTTAAAAATCCCTGAATACTTAAACAATAATTAACATGGAAAAAATAAAGGATTGTTAAAGTATTTTAAAATAAATGATAGTTTACAAGAAAACAATAAATGCTTAAACAATATTTTAAAATATTTTAAGGGGTTATTAAATATTAGAAAACATAAAGGATAGTTATTAAATTTAAACATGGAAACATAAGGGTATTTTTTGTCCACAATTTTTTTAAACCCCAATATGTAACACCTATTTTTTTTTTTTAAATTGAAATCACTTTATGAAGGGTTTTTTGAGAATCTAAAAAGTGAGGGGCTTTTTAAAATGCTGAGAAAAGTTGGGATTTTTCCTTTTTTGAAAATTTTCTAGATTATAAGAGGGTTTTTTCAGGACATGATAAATCATTCTCATAATGCACTTGCACTAAACTTTTTTAATACATGCTCTCCATAGTGTTTGGTTCGGTCTGAATTTCGGTCTTTTCCTTGCTTGATTCAATTTGAACCGAATCATCCAAATAAAAATACCTCTAAAGAACTAATATATATGAATATGATCAAGGATCATTAATATTTGGAACAAAACAAGATCTTAAAATCTCGAAGTTGGTCAAATCTGAGATTTAATTTTCTTGTATCATACTTATTTCAATTCTTATATGTATACAAACCAAGATTTGAGCAATTTTTTCTAAGCTTTCCCGCTGGCATAATTTAATCGCAGCCTTTTCTCATATTGGATATCAAGCCATAATAAATGATAAATGTGACCAATACGCAACGTGTTCTCAGGTCTTCAGAATGCACCAAAGACATGGACCTATTGGGAAAAAGAGAAGCGAAATAAATAAAGTTATCCATGAATTAGTTGAATAACATTCACTCTAATTTGAATCATATTCATACTATATAATACATTTTACTTCGATGACCCAAGTAAAAAATTAGTCTTGTAACATTGTCTCCGTTTTTTTATTTTCAGTTTTGATTAAATTACACTAATATAGTTACTAATTTATACTTGACATAAGCAGCTTTTTTATTTATTTATTTTTTCAATTTGAATTTGGGAGCTTGACATTCAGGGAAATGGAGCAAGAGAAATCTTATTTTCGCCAAGCGACGTGGAAATGAAGTAGAAGATTAAGAAGTTGCTATTATGTGGAAAAAGAATTGTAATATTAACAAGATTTAAGAAGAATTAGAGCTGTGTATATAGAAATGGGTTTGCATATCGAAATTAGGGTTAATTTATGGTTGTATATATGGAAATGAATAAAATGTATGAAATGAGTTGTTAGTTGGTACGATTGTGTAATTGCATGAAATGAATTGATAGAAATAGATTATGTGCTGAATAAATTTGAATGAGATTGTATATTGAATGAAATGAGAGGAATTGGATATCAATGAAACTTGTTACAAAATTAAAATTATTATGGTTAAACTTCAAATTCAACAAGTATACATAATGAGATGGTACCAAATTCTAAAATACCAGTCATGCTTTTTATTATTAAAACCGAAAAAATATATATTAACATATTTGTTGAGTATCACTAATTTAATCCAAATTATATCTCCAACTAATTAATTTCCGCAAAAACTGATTAAGGCAAAACAAAACAAAAAACTATGAAGCCACAACTAAACTCATTACTAACCAAATTAATGCAAAAGATGTTGTGTTCTTTTAACTACTCCGCACAACTAAATACAAACTAAAAACTCGATTTATACAAATATTACTTGGTTCCACAAACCACAAACCCTAAACCAATCAAGCTTAAATCACAAACTCTAATCATCCAACTCTCTAAACCTTAACATTAAACCCTAACCATTGAAGGTAAAACCACAAAATCTAACAATCCAACCCTCTAAATCCTAAACCCTAACCATTCAAGCAAAAACCAAAAACCCTAGCCATTCAACCATAAACCCTAAACATAACATCAAGCTTCTCTTTACCCTCTTCTTCTATAGGTTCATCTTCATCAAGCTCTTCTTTATGTGTACTCTTCGAACCCGGATTATGCAAAACTATTACAAAATTAGATGTAAAATATTTAAAAAAATTGTATTATGTAAAACTATTATTACAAAATTATTTCAATAAAACTTGAGCAAAATTTTATATGCCCCTAAAAGTTGTCAAATATAGTCAATATGTTATTTTTCTTTCATTTGTACCCCTGCAAAATATCATATGCCAATATAAATTTTTAAAAAAAAATCTTCATTTGACTCTATTTTTGTACCCCTGCAACATGTTAATTTTCTTAATTTTTCTGTTTTCCTTAATTTTCATTAACACAACAATGAGGATCGAGACGGGCTGGAGATTAGCAAAAAGAGAGCCAAAAATAGCAACAAAAAAAAAAAAAAAAACAGAAAAAAGGGGACATTCAACATAAAAGTAAAAAGAGCACAAAACAGAAAATTTCTGCAAAAAAAAGAAAAATGCAAAATTCAAGAAATAAACCAATAAAATTCAGCAAAAATGAATAATTAAAACTAATTCACCTTAATTAATCCTAACTAGACCAAAATATAGCCCTTGGATTGAAACATTACCTGTAATCACAACCGTCTAATTTATACTTCCGGTAGCATATAATTTCCTTAATCCTAATTATCCCAAATTCAGCGATATTAAAATACAATTAACCCCAATTAGGTCAATTTAGACCATCAAAATCAGCTTCACTTAAACCGTAAGTAAAAAAATCAGTTAATTGAGTGGAACTTCACTAAAAGTTAGTCAAAATTCAGTAAAAATACCAAAAAAAATACCTTCATTGATGACGTACAGAAGCGAATAATTAAAAGAGGATTAAAGAGAAAAGTCCATTTTTGGCTCCTCAACTTTTTATTGGTTCCTTTTTGACCTCTCAACTATTGAATTAGTCTTTTTTTGGCCCTTCCATCCGTTAAATACTTACGTGTCCGTTAACTTGATACATAAGCGATAATTTGGCATGTATTTATTACTTGACAATTGTGACACGGTAATTATTTGAAAAAAATATATTTTTTTAATCCCCTCATTTATTTCTCTCGTATTCTTTCTATCTTATATTTTTTTCTAAAATTGTCCCTTAAGTTTGATTCGATATGAATTTTTAAATTAATTAATTTTTTTTCAAAAAAAATAAGATAGAAAGAATATGCGTGAAAGAAATGAGGGATTGAATTTTTTTATTTTTTTCAAATAATTACCATGTCATAATTGTCACGTCATAAATACATGCCATATTATCTCTTATGTGTCAAGTTAACGGACACATAAGCATTTAACGGATAAAAGGGCCAAAAAGAGACTAATTCAATAGTTAAGGGTCAAAAAGGGACCAATACAAAGTTGAGGGCAAAAAATGGACTAATTGAATAGTTGAAGAGCCAAAAATGGACTTTTCTCAGGAATAAAAGACTAAGATACGATACAAGAAGAGTATTACTCAACTCAAGAAAATAACCTTATTAATAATTATTGGTTGTCTCTTACAATAACTAATAGATCATTTATGTAGACAAAGCCTGAGGGTTACCAAAAGAAACCATTATCTTGTTACTAAATTTGCCATACAATACTACCTAATATAAAAGATAAAATAAGAAATAAAAAATACATGGTAATAACGAAATCCCCTTGCCAGGAAACCATATGCCTAAGAAATTTCCTTCGTAATTTGTAATTATGGAAGGTTGAATGTCTTCATTCGCTTCATCTGCGTGTAAACTCGTCCCGAGTTTATTTCTTCATCTTCATTATTTGGAGTGAGATCTTTAAAATTGAAAATTGCTAAGACTCCATAATTTTCTGGAGGCTTAATCTTGTAAGAGTTGTCATTGATGCGTTCAAGATCCTTGAAAGAGCCATCAGCATGAGTTTTGATTTTTCCAAGTCGGTTCGATGTGAAGAAGTCCTTACTGGCATGTATCCATGCTAAATTTCCTTCTTTGAACCTACCACGCTTACGCTGCCTCCTATTACTCCTTTGTTATCCGTATTATGTCGCATAATTCGATATCTCGAGGCATACCACTTCGCATCCTTAACAAATGGAAGTTCGGGAGGTATTTCATCTGGGATAAAGTCTTGCAGATCTTCAAGTAAATGTTTTGATTTTGTTGGATCACCCAACTTTCCATTTTGAGAGATAATCCATTTTACTACCTCAGATTCCTCAAATTTTTCATGAAATGGGGTTTTGATGAGAAAGATATTATTCTCTACAATAACTTAATTGGGTAGATCTTCAAATTTTAACGGTTTGGGTATCACCTTTTTTTCTTCATTCTCAAAAGAATAGATATTTGCAAAATCGTTATGAGAAAGTTTATGGTCATATTGCCAAGATCCATAATGGAGCAAGTGACATGTATGTTGGGAAATCCATAGCCATGTACGTTACATGCGCAGCGGAACCTATGGATTTAATCCGCCCTAGGATCTACGTTAAGGAAATAAAAGTATGAGATTAGCTATTAAAATTTATACCTCGGATCTTCCTGATCAGCGAGACGAAGAACGGATGTAGGTCTGAACTTTTCTGACTTGCAACCTTCTTCTTCCTGAAGCTTGACTCGCAAACCTCCTTGCTTCTCCTAGGGATGAAGATCGATTGCTCGTAAGTTCTCAAGATAGAGAACCTCTACTGGTATCCACGCGAACTCCAAACGCACCGAATAACCGGCTCGGCTAGACAAGTCCGGATATACTTTCCGAAAATCTCTTAAAACTTTCTCTCTCTTTTCTGTGTCATAGAGGGGCTCTAAGGCTACTGAATTGCGTGTATAATAGAGAGACTCTACCCTTCTATTTATACTAGAGAGAGAGACGAACGAGTGCTCAGTTACCATAACTAAAAAACTAATATGCGCCTATTCTGTTGCCAACGGAACTATTCCGTTGCCAACGGAATAGGTATTTCCATAACGGAATATTTGGCAGCTAAGGTTATTACAGTTTCCATGTCTATTCCGTTGGGAATGGAACTATTCCGTTCTCAAGAGAATGGCACTGTTTTGTTCAATCAATTATCCAATAATTGATTATTTCGTTCACCAATTTATACATCATATGTATAACTATTTTGAGGCATATTCATCCCGTACGAATGGAATTCATTGTGTGACCGTGTAGGTTCCATTTAACGCTGGCAATGACGTTCTAAAGATTATAAGTCATGAGTAACCTCTAGACTGATGTCATGACTACCCATATTAAATGAAATGATCAGCGATCATAAACCTATCTGAATAGATGTTTGCTTATTCCTTTTGTTTTACGATATATGTCTTGATCACAAGGCATGGAAGTATGTCATCCTTGAGTTTGATCAAAGTCTCTTTCCTGATCGAGAATTAGACTGAGTAAAATAAAATGATATTAACAACACATGTTAATCCATTTTGAGCATTGCCATGCATTTTCTTCAGTCCTAGTTCATCAGGGGACCTAGAGATATCTCCCTCATGACGAGAGGAACAAATCTCATCTTGGTCACTCACATTCCTTGTCATGATTCAGTGCATACCTAATGATGACCCTAATGATCATCCCATTACGGATGACGTAGGATCATATTAAAGTATGCAGTTACACATACAGGAATCCATGGTGACCTCAGGTCGTAGGAACAAGCACACTATTCATATGAGAATCACTAATGATATATACATGCATATTCTCATAGTGTGGCCAGTCCAGTACGTGTTCTCTAACACGTACCTATATTCCAGACTTGACATATCCATGTCCATGATCAGCAGAACATGATCATCCAGCCTGCGAATATACTAGTGTGGATATGTAGCTTCTTGCCTTAAGTATGTCTATCTCTGTAAACATCCTACATATCACTAGGGACAGTTTAGATTGTCATTCGTTGGTTCACAGTTCTACTATCAAAATCATGTATTCTGATGACGTGAACCTGAAGTGTCATTCTTGGTTGATATAAGATTTACATTCACAACCCATACACACAGATATATAAGAAACAACCTTTATTGAATAAATAATAATGTCTTAATACATAATCTATTTCCTAGCACAAATACATTTGTCTTAGGGCACTAATCCTACAGTCTCCCACTTACACTAGGCCAACTCTAAGCATCTTATGCCCATTGACCTAACATGACCCTCATGCTTTGCTTGCGGGAGTGATTTAGTTAATGGATCGGCGACATTGTCGTCCGATGGCACTCTACACATTTTAGCATCACCCCTTTTGTATAATCTCTCTGATTAGATCGAAGCGTCGCAGTATGTGCTTTTACTTTTGGTGAGATCTCAGTTCCTTTGTTTATGCGATCGCTCCATTGTTGTCACAATATAGATCCACTGATTCCGAGATGCTCGGAACTACTCTTAGCTCCTCCAAAAAGTTCTTTATCCAAACAGTTTCTTTTGCCGCTTCTACAGCGGCTATATACTCTGCTTCCGTTGATGAATCTGCTACAATACATTGCTTGGAACTCTTCCATGTCATTGCACCTCCATTTAGGCAAAATAAATAAACTGATTGCGACCTAAAGTCATATGAGTCTGTCTGGAAGCTTGCGTCGGTGTAATCCTTTACAACAAACTCGTCTTCCATACCTCCATAGACTATGAACAGGTCCTTAGTTCTTCGTAAGTACTTAAGGATTTTTGTAACAGGTATCCAGTAACTTTCACCTGGATTAGACTGAAACCTGCTTGTTGCGCTCAATGAGTATGACACATCTGGTCTAGTACATATCATGGCATACATGATAGATCCTATAGCCGAAGCATATGGGATATTATCCATGCATCTTCGTTCCTGCTCATTTGTAGGACAATGTGTCTTACTGAGAGAAACACCATGTGACAAGGGCAAAAATCCTTTCTTGGATTCTTGCATTCTGAACCATTTCATGACCTTGTCTATGTATGTAATTTGACTCAGACCTATAAGCCTTCTAGATCTATCTCTATAGATACTTATTCGTAGCACGTAGGAGGCTTCTCCTAGGTCTTTCATCGAGAAATTATCTCCCAATTATTTCTTGATGTTTAATAATGTTGGTACGTCATTTCCCATGAGTAATATGTCATCTATGTAAAGCACAAGGAATACTACGGTGCTCTCACAGAACTTCATGTAAACACAAGGCTCACCTTCACTTTTGGTAAAACCAAAACTTTTGATGACTTCATCAAAACAACGATTCCTGCTTCGAGACGCTTGCTTCAATCCGTAGATGGATTTCTGAAGCTTGCAAAGCTTACCAGAATTCTTAGGATCGACAAAACCCTCGGGTTGCATCATACGCATGTCCTCGGTCAGATTTCTGTTTAGGAAAGCTATTTTGACATCCAGTTGCCATATTTCATAGTCATAATATGCTGCTATGGCTAATAGAATTCTGATGGATTTAAGCATAGCTACAGGTGAAAGTTTCTTCATAGTCAATACCATGAACTTGTTTGAAACCTTTCGCCACAAGCCTTGCTTTGTAGGTTTGTACCTTTCCATCCACGCCAGTCTTCTTCTTGAAGACCCACTTACATCCGATGGCCTTCAAGCCTTCGGATGGGTCAATCAAATTCCAAACTTGATTGTCTTGCATGGAATGCATCTCGGCTCTCATGACCTCTAACCATTTCTTGAGAGTCGGGACTCTTCATAGCATCTTGGTAGGACGTTGGTTCATCATCTATGAATGTCACATCATCATCATTAGACATGAGAAATCTGTATCTCTAGAGCTCATGATGAATCCTACTAGATCTACGTTGAGTCTGTTGTGTTTCAAGCTCGCCAACTCTTTGAGAGCTTGTTTGGTCTTCCGTCACAAGTTCTGTAACCGTAGGTGAGTCTCGAATTTCTTCGAGTTGTACTTTACTCCCACTGCTTCTCATGGAGACAAATTCTCTTTCTAAGAAAGCATCATTGCGGGCAACAAACACTTTGTTTTCCGATGGGAGGTAAAAGTAACATCTTCTTGTCTCTTTAGAATATCCCACGAACAGACACTTATCAGATTTGGGTCTGAGCTTATCGGAAGCTTGACGTTTGACATAAGCCTCACATCCCCAAATCTTAAGAAAAGATAACTTGGGGTTATTTCCCGTTCATATCTCATATGGTGTCTTTTGAATCGGCTTTGATGGAATTTTGTTCAGTGTGAATGCAGCTGTCTCAAGAGCATAACCCCAGAAAGACGTTGAAAGATTCATTTGACTCATCATCGATCGAACCATATCCAATAAGGTTTGATTCCTCCTTTCAGACACTCCATTCAACTAAGGAGTTACTGGAGGAGTCAGTTGTGAAACTATTCCACATTCTCTGAGATGATCCTCAAATTCCTGACTTAGATATTCGCCTTCTCGATCAGATTGAAGTTCTTTAATCTTCTTGCCAAGTTGATTTTGTACTTTATTCTTAAATTCCTTACACACTTCAAAGGATTCAGACTTGTGCTTCATTAGGTAGACATAACCATATCTACTGAAGTCGTCCGTGAATGTTATGAAGTAACGATACCCACCTCTAGCCGGCGTACTCATTGGTCCACATACATCAGTATGTATGAGTTCTAATAAGTCGTTGACCCTTTCACCAACTTTTGTGAAGAGTTTCTTAGTCATCTTGCCAAGTAAACAAAACTCGCACGTCTCAAATGATTCTAAATCAAATGAGTCAAAAAGTCCATGAGAGTGGAGTTTAGAAATGCGTTTCTCATTTATATGGCCTAAGCGACTGTGCCAGAGATATGTCGTATTTGAGTCATTCGGTTTAAATTATTTAGTGTTAATGTTATATACGGACTTATAATTCTCTTTCTTAAGATCTAGCACGTAAAGACCTCTTTCTAATATAACATTTCCATAAAAAAGATTATCCTTTAAGATAGAACAATTATTATTCTCAATAATAAATTGATAACCATCCAAAGCTAGACTAGAAATAGAAATAATACTTCTGGTCATAGCAGGTACAAAATAACAATTATTAAGTACTAATACAAGTCCACTAGGCAAAGTCAATAAATAAGTTCCTACGGCTAATGCAGCAACTCTTGCTCCATTTCCCACACGCAGGTCGACTTCGCCCTTAGCTAATTTTCTACTCTTTTATAGTCTCTGCACATCATTACAAATGTGAGTACCACATCAGGTATCCAATACCCAAGATTGAGGAGTAAGTGAATTAGTTTCAATAACAAAAATACCTGAAGTGGTAGTCACACTACCCTTCTTGATTTCGTCCTGATAGAGTTTGCAGTTTCTCTTCCAATGACCAACCTTGTTGCAATGGAAGTAAACTCGCTCTTTGTCTTTCTTGATCTTAGGTTTGGACAACACCTTGCCTTTACCCTTGCCCTTGTTCCCGGTCTTCTTACCCTTCTTCTTGTGAACCATTAAGACGTCTTTGACAACATTTGTCTTCATGTCCTCCTGTGTGTTCTTAAGCATCATATGCAACTCGGTGATGGATTTTTTCATCTGATGCATATTATAGTTCATGATGAATTGCTTAAAACTAGGAGGCAACAACCCGAGAATTATGTCAACAGTCAATTCTCTGGGCATAGCTGAACTAAGCCTCTCCAATTGATCAAGATAGCTCTTCATCTTGAGTACATGAGCACTCACAGATGAACCTTCAACCATCTTCGTGTCAGTCAGAGAGAAGGTCGCTTTGTAGCGCTCAACTCTAGCCTGCTCTTGGAATATTTCCTTGAGAGTTACGATCATATCGTAAGCACTTATGTCCTCTAGTTGCTTCTGAAGCTCGGAGGTCATGGTCGCTAGCACGAGACAAGCTATCTCCGTGTCATCTTTGACATATTTAGAATATGCATCTCGGGCAGCCCTTGCTGCTCCCTGTTCTGGTTCCTCTGGGTAAGCCTCTTCTATGACATATCCTCTGGGTAAGCCTCTTCTATGACATACGGTTTATTGTCAGCCTTGAGAACAATTCTCAGGTTTCTAAACCTGTCAAGGAAGTTAGACCCATTGAGCTTATCCTTCTTAAGGATAGATCGCAAATTCAACCCAGTTAAATTGTTATTATTTGCCATTATTCTACAAGTTAAAATATAAAGTCCCATTATTATTTATTCATTGAGGTTGTTTTGTTTTGGTGTTTCTTATATTCTACTCCCACTATTTTCTTTAAATCAATCACCTTCAGTAGTATTGATTCGGAATCTTCAATTAAATGAAGTTTTATAGTGAGTCAAGATCCGTATTTCATTGAGCAGTAAGTGAGTTTCAGCGCAACCCTTAATGCTCAACTATTTAGGTAGGAACACTTTCCAATTGCATCATATGCAACTCTTTCCTTTTATAGAATGAGTATCTTATACTCGGTGTATTATCCCATCTTGTGCCCCGAGCCCAAGTCCGACTTGCTTGCTCAGTTAAGTTTAACCATGTATGAGTATCGGCAAAGCAGTTTCTAGTACACTCAGCTCAGGCATGACCTATGCTAGTCACTACTTCCCGCGTGCCCCTTTCCATAGACAGTCCCCCACACGCCCAGCTCCGGCATGACCCATGTGGAAAACTGTCTGAGTACTGAGAGTTACAGTGACATGGGAGGCACTTCATTACTTAATATTCTGAAGGATTTTGTTTTAGATTTTTAAAAATAAACATCACAGAAACTAAGTTAAATATGGTATGAGCCTATTCCTCACGAGCGATCATGAGGTTCCTAATCCTAGATCTACCTTATAGATTGCAGGAGTAATCTTCAACGAACCCTTCGTTGTGTGTGTGCGAAGATCCAATGCCATCTTTCGAAGATTGTGCCAAGATTATTACCTTGCAGTCTTGATATAATATCTACCCTAACAACTATCTTATTGCTAGAAAAAATAATTTACAATTTTGGACAACTCACAGGTTGCTATAATTACAACTTTGGACAACTCACGGTTTCCATAAATATTAAATAAAATTACAAGCATTCACACACAAGATTACATCACAGAACAATCACAGATCTAAAGCTCATACCATATCTAAATATTTAAATTCCATGAATAACAAAAATTAGGGTTTTTCGCAAAACCAGCATTATTCCGTTGGGAACGGAACGGAATAACACTGAAAATCATGAATTTCCTGCTTTATTCCGTTCTCAATGGAACTATTCCGTCGGGAACAGAAACGTGCTAGAAATTCGTTTTTCCTTTTGTTTTAGTTCCGTTTCCAAAACAGATTTCGAAAAACTATTTTTCGAAACTCTAGGAAATCATAATATTCAATATTATATTCTCAGAAACTATTTCCGTGATGTTTTTGAAATAATATTTTCAAAACCCTAAGATTTATTTTACTAGAATTTCAAAAATTTTAAATATATAATCGGCGATTATTTCCTTAACGAACGCTCTGATGCCGCAATTGGGAAATCCATAGCCATGTACGTTACATGCGCAGCGGAACCTATGGATTTAACCCGCCTTAGGATCTACGTTAAGGGAATAAAAGTACGATATTAGCTATTAAAATTTATACCTCGGATCTTCCTGATCTGCGAGACGAAGAACGGATGTAGGTCTGAACTTTTCTGACTTGCAACCTTCTTCTTCCTGAAGCTTGACTCGCGAACCTCCTTGCTTCTCCTAGGGATGAAGATCTACTCGTATCCACGCGAACTCCAGAAGCACGGAATAACCGGCTCGGCTAGACAAGTCCGGATATACTTTCGAAAATCTCTTAAAACTTTCTTTCTCTTTTCTGTGTAATAGACGGCCTCTAAGGCTACTGAATTGTGTGCATAATAGAGTGAGTCTACCCTTCTATTTATACTAGAGAAAGAGACGAATGATTGCTCAGTTACCATAACTAAAAATCTAATCTGCGCCTGTTCCGTTGCCAACGGAATAGGTATTTCCATAACGGAATACTTAGCAACTAAGGTTATTACAGTTTCCATGTCTCTTCCGTTGGGAACAGAACTATTCCGTTGCCAAGATAATGGCACTGTTTTGTTCAATCAATTATCCAATAATTGATTATTTCGTTCACCAATTTGTACATCATATGTATAACTATTTTTTAGGCATATTCATCCCGTACGAATGAAATTCATTGTGTGACCGTGTAGGTTCCATTTAACGCTGGCAATGACCTTCTAAAGATCGTAAGTCATGAGTAACCTCTAGACTGATGTCATGACTACCCATATTAATTGAAATGATCAGCGATCATAAACCTATCTGAATAGACATTTGCTTCTTCCTTTTGTTCTACGATATATGTCTTGATCACAACGCATGGAAGTGTGTCATCCTTGAGTTTGATCAAAGTATCTTTCCTGATTGAGAATTAGACTGAATAAATACAAAATGATATTAACCACACATGTTAATCAATTTTGAGCATTCCATGCATTTCCTTCAGTCGTAGTTCATCAGGGGGCCTAGAGATATCTCCCTCATGACGAGAGGAACAAATCTCATCTTGGTCACTCACATTCCTCGTCATGATTCAGTGCATACCTAATGATGACCTTAATGATCATCCCATTACGGATGACATAGGATCATATTAAAGTATGCAGTTCCACATACAGGAATCCATGGTGACCTCACGTCGTAGGAACAAGCATACTATTCATATGAGAATCACTAATGACATATACCATGCATATTCTCATAGTGTAGTCAGTCCAGTACGTGTTCTCTAACACGTTCCTATATTCCAGACTTGACATCTCTATGTCTATGATCAGTAGAACATAATCATCCAGCCTGCGAATGTACTAGTGTGGATATGTAGCTTCTTACCTGAAATATATCTATCTCTATAAACATCCTACATATCACTAGGGACAATTTAGAATGTCATTCGTTGGTTAACAGCTCTACTATCAGAATCACATATTCTGATGACGTGAACCCAAAGTGTCATTTTTGGTTGATATAAGATTTACATTCACAACTCATACACACAGATATATAAGAAACAACCTTTATTGAATAAATTATAATGTCTTAATACATAATCCATTTCCTAGCACAAATACATATTGAAGTTGTACCTTGTCTCTAATATCTTTACGAAGCCCTCAGAGATCACGCAATCTCTGTTTTTCGGGTTCGCATACTCCACACTTCATCATGAGGAAGTCGAACTCTTCTGTATAATCGCTAACAGTGCGATCATCCTGTTTTACATCTTGGAGTTGATTAAAAGCCTCCTGCAAGTAGCTGTCAGGTAGAAATTTCTAACGGAGTTCTCTTTTCATCTTCTCCCAGGAATGAATTTTCGTATTGCCTTCTCTCGCTCGTCGTTGTTTTACTTGCTCCCACCAGATTGAGGCATGCTTCGTTAGTCGGATTGCCACAATCTTAACCTTCTCTTCGTCAGACACCTATTTGTAGTCAAACGTGCGTTCAACTGTATGGAGCCAATCAACGAACTCGTCAGGTTGCATGCATCCTTCAAAAATTGGGATAACAATTTTCACATCAATAAACTTATGGTGGTGCTCTCTCCGATGACGACGAGGTGAAGGAGAGAACTCTTCGCTGCAATTGGCGGATCGGTTGTTGTGGAAGGGGTTGATGTTGTCATCAGAACTGCTTGAAAATCCGTGCCTCGATCGGCGGTCGCGGGTTCAATCAGAGTTGTTGCTCGGGATACTGTGTCTCGGTCGGCGTTCGCGGTGACAATCAGCGATCTCCATTGACGCAAGGCACTCTTGGAGTTGTTGTATCTGACTTTTCATCTCTTCGACCATGTGATCATTCGCATCAGCTTCTGAAACCTGATGGGCGGCGGCATTACATCCTTTTCGTTGACGAGCGGTGGCCATTGAACCTGCTCTGATACCAAATGATGGCGTACGGAAGCGAATAATTGAAAGAGGAATAAAAGACTAAAATATGATATAAGAGGAGTATTACTCAATTCAAGAAAATAACTTTATTATATAGACAAGACCTGAGAAGTTGCCAAAAGAAACCATTATCTTGTTACTAAATTTGTCATACAATACTACCTAATATAAAAAATAAAATAAAAAATACAAATATATATAGTAATAACGAAATCTCTTTGCCAAGAAATCTTATATCTAAGAAATCTCTTTTCTAATTTATAATTATGGAAGGTTAAACGCCTTCATTCATGAGAGAGAGAGAGAGAGAAGAGAGGGGCGTGTGGTCTGTCGCGTCAGCCAACATTACGAGAGAGATAAGAGATCCGGAGAGTGGCTTTTCATAGGTCCTCTTAAATGATAGCGTCTCATTTTTTCGTTTGCTTTCCAAAGTTGAGATGTATTTGGAATCTCAAATTTATTATCTTTTTTTTCCAACTAATATATCTGAGAAAAATGCAGCTTTTCCATATCCTTCATCAGCAAAATATCCGCTGCCCATCGGAGGGATTACATGTTTTTTAGTTGCACCAGTTAAACCCCCCCCAAAAAAAACATAATAGATAGGAGTAGTCAGTGCTGGAATCACTGATTTTGGACAATATCCTATTAAAATTAACATATTGGAATACTTCATGATCATGTACAATTTAAGTTGTTTATCAATTATCATTCAACAAGAAATAGAGTTCATTGTTGAAAGATATAAGAAAACATGGAATAAAAGTTAAGATTTATATTTCTAGGCATTAACTATTGCATCCCAAGTCACATCGATCAAATAAAACTTAAGAGTTAAATTTTTCATGCAAGATTACTATTCATTGATCAACGAAGCAAAGAGGGATTGCGGTCAGAAAGAGTGGCCGAGGAAATCGATTGTTTGGTCAGGGAAAAATCAGGGAAAAGTTCCGATCATGATGGATGATCGGTTGCGTCAGGAAGAATTCAGGAAAAGAGTTCTGGAAAAAAGATTGGCCGGTGGAAGTTACGAAGTGTCACAAAAAGAAGACAGTTCATAAAAAAACTTCAGGAAAAAAGTAGAATCAGAGAGCTGTGAGAGAGAAAATCAGGTTAGGGGGAGACAGAAGCAAGAAAGAGCGAGAGAGAGAAGCCGGAAAGCCATGTGGAAGAGGAAAGGAGAGGAGATTGAAGAGAGAAAATAGGGGATTTACTGTTGGAGTGAGGTGGAGAAGGATTCGCCTCACATTTTGCAAAACCAAAGGTAAAGTACTTTAAAATATTTGAAATTTTAGACACATACAAAAAATCCATATTTCATACAATTATATAATGCTAATTTTTAAACATAAACAGATCAACTTCAAATCTAGACCGCGAAAAACTAACTAAAATTTCACCTCCTAAAAAATCTAAAAGTTAAAATAAAAACTAAATACCTTCCGGCCGGTCGATTGGATCGTAAGCTGCATTAATTATAAATATTATATAATTATATAAGCAACAAAAAGAATATAAATATTATATAATTAACTAAAAATTAGTATAATTTTTATATTTTTTTATTTAAGTAAATTGCCTGCAATATCATATACGGTCCAGTTTCCAGCGTGAGGACGGTTGAATAAGTCAACCGCCCATTCTGGCACAATAATTTTTTGCTCACGAAAATCAAATTCTACAATAAAATAAAATAAAATTATATTTTACATGTTTAATAACAAAAAAAAGTATTAGATGTTAAATAACCAGAAAAAAAATGAAAGAAAAAGTGATGTACCTTCTTGGATTTCAATCAGAAACATCATCCAGAAAAGTCCCTTCTTCAGCAATGTCTAGAAAAAAATGAAACAAATAAAAATTATATTTTTTTCATTTTTATATAAATAAACCAAAAAATAATGAAATGAAGTTCTAATACCTTGTGTAACATGGATTGCTGGGTATACTAGACCGCCAAGTCCTGAATTAAGTAAAATAAAAATAATATTAGTTCAAGAATGGTATTTTCAGATTTTATAAAGGTTAATATATAAAAATAATGATATTAGTGAATGTTAGGTGCCATTAACTTTTCTCCTTTTTATTTTGTTTTTTAATTCCTTTTTATTTTGTTTTTTAACTAATATTTTGTGAATATTTTCACTTTTATTTCTAACATTTCTTTTTAGAAATATATTTAATAAATAATGGGTTCATACTGAAGTAATGATTCAAATAATGGTAAGTCACAAATTACGACATTTTTTTTATATAAATAAACCAAAAATGAATGAAAATGAAGTTCAAATACCTTGTGTAACATGGACAGCTGGGAATTAAGTGAAATAAAAAAAGATATTATTTCAAAAATGGTCAGATTTTATCAATGTTTAATATATAAAAAGAATGATATTAGTGAATGTTGGGTGCCATTAATTTTTTCCCTTTATTTTTAAATTCCTTTAGCATCCCAATACAGTAATTGTACATACTGTATTGCATGAATACTTTTATTTTCACCTTTTATTTCTTAATAGGGCCAACCTCTAAATCAGATAATTCAACCTTTTTGTATTACTAATGTGATTTCAATTTGCTTTCCTATTTACTTTCCTAATTTATTTGATGTATAATCTAATTACTTGTTTTGTCAGAAATTATGAGTAAATATGTATCAGTTTGGACAGATACCATATTACTACAAGACTAAAAATAAACAATTCATTCAACACACCTTCTTTATACAACAGATAGATATCAACTAAGAGAATATTTTTAAACAATACAGACAGTATATGAAATTAGGGCAATCTAATTTGATATTATACCTTCTTCAAAAATATAAACGTTTTGTTCATTTTCTGCTTCTGCTACCACTTGATGCACTGGACCACTAGATTCTGCATTGATTAAAAATAAATAAGACACAAATTATTACAATTAAAAAATTATTTGTTTATGATAATTAATTGGGAAAAAAAAAATGCATAATAAAGCAAAAAAAAATGAAAAATTAAATACATACCAGATCTGATTTGCACTTCTTTCTCAGCATGTTCTGCATTAAATTAAAAACCAACATAAAAAAAAAGGAAAAAAAAAAGTAATATACACAAATAACAAAAAACATAATTCTAGAAATATTCTTAAAAATAAAAAGCTAAACTAGATAAGATTTCAAAAATTTACCATCAGAGAGACAACAAAAGAATCAGTCTCACAGTCCAAAAGAATCAGATAAAAAGTCGTCATCACAATCTGTAAATGAATTTGTTTATTAATTTTCAGATTTTGTAGGGATGATTTTGCAAAGAGATCAACTATTGAACTAATTGCTATTTTCTAACTAACTCAAATAGTAATATTTTAATAATTCAATTGTAGCAATGTAAACAGATTTAATAAAACCAAGTAGCTTAAGTTAACTGAACCTTAATTAAAGTTATCTACTTAACTGGATAAACTGCATATTGCTAGTTTAAGAAAGAAATTCAATTCAAGTTCATTATACCTTCAATGCAGTCCTCCAAATCGTCTCCACTCGCATCCATAAACACTTCATCATCTGTTAAAACCATGAAAAAATTTACTTAACCACTTCAGGCTTGCAAAATAAAGTCAAATTATCACTTACTGAACTTCCAAAGAAAAATCGATAAAATACAGCTTGATAGAGTGTAAAGAGAAACAATAAAAGGCGAAATCATTAAATTAACTGCTTCGAAATAAAATAAAATAAAATAAAATAAACAGAATAAACTAAGGATTTACAAGCAAAATTATCACTGTTTCGATGTGAAGAAGAAAAAATCGGTGGACTGAGAGCTCAGAAAAGGAGAACAATGGAAATATTCGGGTTTATTTAGCAAAGAATCAGTGAGCTGAGAGCTCAAAAAAGGAGAAAATGGAAACTTACCATCACGGTGTGTGTCGCAATCGTCAGTGAAGAAGAAGAAAGTGTGCGAATAGAATTTGAATTTGCACATAAAAAATGACTTATATTTGCATTTCACGATATATTGAAATATCCATGACTCGAGAATTTGAATTTGCATTTCAAAAATGACTTGCATTAGCAGCATATCAAGAATAATTTGAAATTTTCTTAGCTCAAGAATTTGAATTTGAATATAAAAAATGAGTTGCATTTGCATATTAAGAATAATTTGAAATGTTCTTGCCTCAAGAACTTGCATATCATGAATAATTTGCATCTGAATTTGCCATCAAGAATAATAACAGACTTTCAGAGATCAACGGCTAAGATTGGAAAATACAACAGCCGTTGTAAATGCCATAGAGATCATGTACAAACTGAAGGGCCAATGATCCATCATGTGGCCTAATCTCAATCACTCATTAATATCTCAAGATTAGATCTGCACCATTAGATAACTAGTTAGATCAGTTAGAGATGTAAGATCCGCTAACCAAACATGATCAGTTTTGTACTGCTATAAATAGCATTGTATACTTCTGTGTAAATCATCAATCAAATAATGAAATCATTCTCTCATTATCTTGTCTATTGTCTCTATTATTTCTTACAATATGGTATCAAGCCACTAAAGAGCTAAAGCTCATTTCAAGATCCAATTTCTTCTTCCTTCTCTATTTCTGCTAAATCCAGAAATTTTTTTTCCCTTCTTTTCCCCCTTTTATTCCAAATCTGAATCAAATCAGATAAATTCACTTCTTGCTTCCTCAAAATTGGCCTCAAGAAGCCTTCTTTTTACCTTCATAATACAAATTATGTCTTCTTTATTCTTCTTATAATCTGAATTCACTCAATCCTTTGTCTGATTCACAATCAGATTCAATTCTGCTCCACAAATTACAGATCAAGAATCTCTCTTTTTCTTTCTTTCTTGATTCAATCCTTGCCCAATCTTCTTCCTTCTACATTCTAATTTCGTTTCCTTTTTCTCAAGAACTTCTTTTTTTTTTCAAATGGCTCAATCCGATCAAAAGTCTATTGCCTTCAGTCAATCCATTCAAATCAAATTAGACAAATCAAATTTTTTAGTCTGGCAATCTCAAATTCTTCCCGTCATTAAAGGGCATGACCTCATGCATCATCTCGATCTATCTATTTCACCGCCGGCACCTGAAATTCTTGAAACCGGCACAAACAACACCATTAAATCAAAGCCAAATCCCGAATTTCTCGCGTGGGAACAACAAGATCATCTCATTCTCGCGTTTTCTTATCTCTTTTCTTACAGAAACTCTCATGACAGAAGTCAAGACATGTACTACAGCAAACGAGCTGTGGAAATCAATCAAAAGTTGTTATTCCTCCCAGTCCCTAATTCGAGCTGTAGACCTCCGGCGACAACTGTTAACTATTCAACGAGGTAACACTTCTTGCTCAAGAGTTTCTGTCGAAGATCAAGAAGCTCGCCGACTTGCTTGGCACGATTGGAGATCCCGTCAGTTACCGAGAGATGCACATTTACACTTTCACCGGAATCGGCAATGATTTCAACCCGGTACTCGCATCGCTTCAAGAACGAAGTTCACCTCCGTCAGTTTTTGAGCTTCAAGCTATTCTCAACTATGAAGCGTTTCTTCAGCAACGACATGGTTCTTCTTCAGCCACTGTATTAATCAGTCAAACTTTTACCAGGCCAAATCTTAATCAAAACCAAAATTACCCATGAATCTTCGGCCAAGGCCCAGTACATCATTTTCAAACCCAACCCAGTAGCTTAAACCGAAATCAAAATCCATATAATTCCAACAATTCTCAGCCGAAAATAAAAAGAAAAAGAATTTTCACTACAATCAAGAATTTTAACCCAAACTTTAATCCGAATTTTGTCCCAAACCAAAATATAACTTTCAACTTCCATTCTACTCCATTTGTTGTTCAACACCCTAATCAATTCCAGCCGAGACCTCCCTTTATTCCTAACAAACCCGTTTGTCAAATTTGAAGCAAAGGCAACCATACTGCAACAATTTGCTACCATTGTTTTGATGCCAACTATCAATCCACCTTTCCCTCTCAACCTCCACCAGCAAGATCTCAAACCTTTCTTGTTCATGCCTCTCCATACTCTTTTTAAACCTCTTCTCAACCATATTATAATCCTCTTCAATTCCCTCAATCTCCCTACATTCAACCACCGCATGAATGGTTTTTGGACTCCGAAGCAACGCATCACATTACCTCCGATATAAACAACCTTAGCTCCTACTCTCCATATCAAGGTTCAAATCAAGTTATTGTTGGTAATGGCAAGGGCTTACAACTTCATAATATTGGCACCACCTATTTACCTTCAAACAACAATCCACTTACTCTTAAAAATGTTCTTCATGTTTCCTTGATAACCAAAAACCTTATTAGTATATCTAAACTTGCAGAAGATAACAATGTAATTTGCGAATTTAACCCCTATATTTGTTCAATTAAGGACCCCACAACCAAGGCAACTCTCATGCAAGCTCCTCGCATTGATGGGCTCTACCGACTACAACCTTCCGCTCAAGACCCTTCTCAAGCTTCTCCTATTATTTTTATTTCTGAAATTTTTGCAAATAAGTTGCATGAACGTTTATGTCATACGTCGGTCGATGTGATTGCTTATTTAGCAAAAAACAATCACATTAAACTTTCTAGCAAGTCCTTTTTGGATTGTGTTAATTGTAATAAGTGTAAATCTCACAAGTTACCTTTCAAATTAAATGAATACATCTCTAGTACGCCTCTTGACTTAATCCATACCGATGTGTGAGGTCCCTCACCTGTCACCTATGTGGAAGGATTTCGTTATTATGTCCACTTTATCGATGACTCCTCACGCTTCTCTTGGATCTTTTTCCTCCATAACAAATCAGATGTCTCTATTGCCTTTTCCAAATTCAAAGCGTTGGCCGAAAACCTTTTCTCTTCTACTATCAAACAAGTACAAAGTGACGGGGGCTCATAATTCTTCTTTCTCGACAAACTATATCCTCAAATCCACCATCAAAAATTGTGTCCTTATACGCCGGAGCAAAATGGTGTAGCCGAACGAAAACACCGTCACGTTTATGAGCTAAGTATGTCAGCCATATCACAAGCTTCTATTCCAATGGAGTATTGGCCCTAAATATTCAACTCCACCGTCTTTGTCATCAATCGCCTTCCTACTCTTCATTTTCCCCATAAATCACCCTTCGAGTGATTATTCGGAAATCCTCCTGACTACTCCTTCTTCAAAACACTCGGGTGCCAATGCTTCCCCTACCTCAAACCTTACACAACCGATAAACTCCAGTTTCGCTCCACCGAGTGTGTCCTTCTTGGCTATAGTACCACTCACAAAGGTTACCGATGCCTCGATCTTATCACTCGACGAATCTACATTTCCCGCCACGTGAAATTCAACGAAAACATCTTCCCGTTCACCATGCAACAAATCCCCTCTTCCTCTCATTCTCCTCCATCTTCTTCTCCCTTAACACTCTCCATTCTCCCGACCAACAATTCCACTCAATCAACTACCGACGATTCTCAACCACCAACTTCCGCTCCCACTCTTGAACCCTCTACTATCGCTCCTACACATTCTATGACCACTCGCTCTCGAACCAACTATAGAAGGCCTCGTGACTTCTCTGACTTTGTCACCTACACAGCTCAAACCTCTCAAACCAGTGAGCCCACGACCTTTCAATCCACCAACCAGACACCCGAATGGCGCGACGCTATGGCAACTGAGACCAATGCGTTATTGCAAAATAACACTTGGTCGCTTCAACCCCCTCCCATAAATGGCAATATAATCCCTTGCAAATGGATTTTCAAGATCAAGCGTAACGCGCAAGGTGACATCGAACGTTACAAAGCTTGCCTCGTGGCTAAAGGCTTCACACAAGAAGAAGGCATCGACTACGACGAGACTTTCAGTCCTATTGTAAAACCCACCACTATTCGTCTCATCATCTCTATTGCCGCCTCCAAAGGATGGATCATAAACCAATTAGATGTTAACAATGCTTTCTTACATGGTGATCTTAGTAGTGAGGAAGTCTACATGCAGCAGCTTCCGAGCTTCGTCGACAAACACCTACCCAATCATGTATGTCGCTTGAACAAAGCCTTATATGGCCTCAAACAAGCACCCCGTGCTTGGTTTCACAAACTTTCTTCTTCTCTCCTTAACCTTGGTTTCCAACCCTCTCAATCGGACCCCTCTCTTTTCATCCGACGCTTAGCACAAGAAGTAACATGGGTGCTAGTCTACGTAGATGATATACTCATCACGGAAAAAACTTCCTCTACCATCCAATCCATCATCTCCTCCCTCAATGCTCAATTCTCTCTAAAAAAGCTTGGCCCTCTTCATTATGTCCTTGGTATTCAATGTCAACACACCTCTTATGGATGCCACCTCTCGCAAGCTTAATATATCGCTAACATTCTACACAAAGCTAACATGGACCTAGCCAAACCCTGCAACTCTCCCATGGCTGTGGGAGAATCCGTCTCAAAATTTCGAGGCACTCCACTTCCCGATCCAACTAACTATCGGAGTACTGTTGGGGCATTACAATATGCCACCATCACAAGACTTGATATTTCCTTTGTAGTCAACAAAGTTAGCCAATTCATGGACAAACCAACAGACTATCACTGGTCCTTGGTCAAAGGTATTCTTCACTATCTTAAAGGCACCCTCACACATGGTCTCCAACTTAAAAAATCGGCGGACCTCACCATTCATGCTTACTCCGACGCTGACTGGGCAGGTTGCCCTGATGATCGACGGTCCAGCACAGGCTTTTGTATCTTTCTCGGGCCAAACCTTATCTCTTGATCGTCAAAAAAACAACCTACCGTCTCTCGCTCCAATACTGAAGCCGAGTATAAAGCTCTCGCCTGTGCCACCGGTGAAGTCACATGGCTCCAGTGTTTGCACTTAAAACTCATGTCTCCTGCGTTGTTCGCTCATTTTATACAAAAAAAACTCGGATAGATTTTTCATAAAGAATGATAGTAAATAATACTAAATTATTCAATTACAAACCAAAATTTGTTTTCAATTTAAAACATTTCTCCACAATCTTTGTTTGCACTTAAAACTCATGTTTCATGAGTTTGTTCGCTCGTTGTATCCAAAAAAACTCGCATTGATTTTTCGTAAAGAATGATAGTAAATATTAAATTATTCAAATGCAAACCAATATATGTGTTCAGTTTAAAATATTTCTCCACAATCTTTGTTTGCACTTAAAACTCATGTTTCATGCGTTTGTTCGCTCATTTTATACAAAAAAAACTCGGATTGATTTTTCATAAAGAATGATAGTAAATACAAAATTATTCAAATGCAAACATCTTCCATTCCCGAACCAAATATATTGAGATCGACTATCATTTTGTACGAGAGAAAGTAGCAATTCGCGAAATCCTTGTTCGGTTCATATGCTCGAGAGACCAACTTGCTGATGGCCTTATCAAGTCTCTTCCCTCCACCCGTTTTGAGTTCTTACGAGACAAGCTCGCCGTCTCTTCATCTCCGTCGGACTTGCGGGGGGCTAATAACAGGCTTTCAGAAATCAACGGCTAAGATTGGAAAATACAACAGCCGTTGTAAATGCCATAGACATCATGTACAAACTGAAGGGCCAATGGTCCATCATGTGGCCTAATCTCAATCACTCATTCATATCTTCAGATTAGATCTGCACCATTAGATAACTAGTTAGTTAGATCAGTTAGAGATGTAAGATCCAATAACCAAACATGATCCGTTTTGTACTGCTATAAATAGCACTGTATACTTCTATGTAAATCATCAATCAAATAATGAAATCATTCTCTCATTATCTTGTCTATTGCCTCTATTATTTCTTACAATAAAGAATAATTTCAAATGTTCTAACCTCAAGAATTTGCATATCAAAGAAAAATAATTTGCATATCAAACAAAAAACTAATAATTCAAATATTTCATCAAAAATTTGATTTGAAAATTAACTAACGTACCACACAAAGCCATTGTGCTCTCCCAAATTCCCTGCTCTCCACTGAAATAAATCTTGTTTTTCTTTCAGTTGAGAAGAGAAGGAAATAATAGATTGATTAAGTATGAGATTTTATGGGTGTGAAGAGTTAGAGATTTATATCGTATCTTCTATCTCCTGTTTCGCGCTTAGGAACAATTCATGAAGCTGAAGAAACTTTAGGTGAAACTGGTGTATCATGGACCATCCAATGATAATAGAACATGTCAGTGATGTTTCTACGTGATTTGTTCTCATTGAGAAGTACCAAGTGTACGAAAATAATGGGCCAGTTGTATCTTATAGTTTATTAGAAGCTTGAGGCCCCTTTAATCCATTTTTAACTTTTGGGGCTTAAAAAGATCATAATGTATATTATAGATACATAGAACAAGCCCTAAAGAATTTATAGAAAAAATAATTGATGATTGTTGATTGATATTTTGATAAAATAAAAATAAATGAAATGTTACAATAAAACCAAAAAGAAGAGAAAGTGTTCGCAGTGCTAAACCGAAGTCGATGAAGTTTTTTTTTTTACTATTGAGAGAATCTAAAAAATAAGGATTTAATAATATTAAGAAAAGTTAGGGAGCTTTTAAAGAATGGGGGAGTTTCATATTTACCTTTCCAAAGTTTAAATATCATATTTATCCTTCCAAAAATAGAAATATCATATTTATGCTTCTAAATTTCAAAAATATCAAATTACCCAAGAAATGAATTCCATCCCTTTTCCGTCAAAACTTATATTTTTAACATATGAAATTTCACTTGTGTTCTTGGAATCTTCCTCTCTCCCCTTAACAAATACTCAAGACAATACTAGTTACATAACCTATTTTATCAAACACAACTCTCTCTCTCTCTCTCTCTCTCTCAGACCCACACACACATTCAGTATCTTTAACTTAATTAACAGGTACTTGCCTAAAATATGAAAAGTTAGACACAATTAAAGTTGCATTATATTCATTAATAGATTTGTCACACAGCGGAACCAAATTAGAGGAAAGGGCTAGTTTATTAATTACATCTTGAGTTGTGAATGCAAATTTAAGCTACTTAAATTTAAGTTATTTAACTACTAGCACCATATAAGCTTAAACATCTTTCAAGATAATATGGTGTGAGTTGGTTAGGATGTGTCAATTAATATGCTAAGCTATATAGTTCAAACAACGGTAATAACAAATCCAGTAATCCGAGAATTCAAGTCACTCGAGTCTTAAACTGGCGGGCGGGAAAAAAAAAAGGAGGGGCAAATTGGTAATCGCAATAATTCGCCGTATAATAATAATTTGCTATATAATAATAGTAGGGGAGGAGAAATGAACATAAGAGGAGTAAGAAGAAGCAACGCGGACAAACGGTAATTAATTTTATTTTATCAAATCATATGTTTTGTTTGTTAATTTTATATTGGCTTCTAATATTTCCCAATTATGTTAGTTTATAATATTAATGTGATGTAATTTGTTTATTTTATTAGCCTTTGCATGATGGAATATTGCCGCCTTTTCCGACCGGTACCGATACGGGAAGTAATTATACTGGGATGTTTAATCGGTACCATAAAGTTAATTTTGGGAGGTGAAAAGAGTAGTGTAGTTCATTTATTGTCTTAATGTAATGCATTTCTATGTCTCATATCCAAAAATGGTACCTGGTAGAAAAAAAGGTTCATATAGCTAAACAGAGCAATTGTAAGTGGTTTGGATGAATGCATGAAGCATGATTCGTTTTGAATATTTTATTGCTTTGCATTTTTTTTTCTTGCTCCTGTTGCAGAGGCACCAAAATAAGAATATAAATTCCAGCAGTTTATTAAATGAAATTTCTCTTTTTAAGCCCTTAAAACCTACAAATTTTAAATTTCATGCCTAGTTGAATTATGAGATTGTTTAGCAAGATCCGATACAAGATAATTGACCTTAAAATTGTATCATGTTGGTCTATTTGTGGCGTATGAAATATTTCATTTGATATTTTGAAGTCGTATAATAAGAATATATATTTCAAGCAGTTTATTAAATTATTTTTTCTCTGTTTAACCCTTTAAAACCTTGCATTTTCCATGGCTAAGCTGAATTATGGGTGGTGATATTTTGAGAGCGTGTTTCTTAGTTTGAAATCAGAGAGAGAAATATTTCCAACTAATCCCATTTTATCCTTCATGATATTTGGACTAAATATTATAGATATGATTATCAAAAATTACTTGCCAAAAATAAAATTGCACCGTGGAACCTTTTTTAAGAAGGAAAATGACAAACAAAATTTGTTCTAATTAGAACATAACAAAAAATAAATATTTTTTTATTTATATTACAATCAATTATGTAATGTTTTCTTTATTCCAAAGTAATCTTTTTTTGTTAATTTTTTAGCCAATAAACTTCTATTTGTTACCCCTATTTTTTAGTAGTCCATTACACTTCACTTGATAGATTTCATGTTTTTTAGGGAAGATAGATTTCATTTTTGAAAATGATTGTTTTTTTTCATATTTAGCTAAGTTATATGTATAGTTTGTTAGTTTATATTTTATTTATTCATAACATGAAATTTAATAATTTTTGTCACTCTAATATGGTAGCATGTATTATTCAAATTTTTTGATTCTTTTAATGGTATTGTATATATGCACTAAATGAATGGAGTACTCACAACCGGAATGGAAGGTAATCTTTCCATCTTTAATTATAGGATAGCATGCCATATAAGTTATATAGTAATTAATGAGGATTATAGTAATTAATGAAAATTAGGAAGGATAAAATTGGGGTGATGATTAGGACAGCAATATTTTTTATTTTTTATTAGTGCAGGAAATGGAAAATTGAATTTACTCTTTTACCCTTTCATTAATGAGATGAATAGTTAGCTGTTTATGGCATTTTATGAGGTGTTATTGCTAGTGATTAATTCAACAATGTATAATATGGAAACACTGAAAATTCTTTCATTTGAATTGATTTTGATCAAATAAAAAATATACGTTTCTTTTTTTTACTAAATTCTTCTATTTCAACAAATCCATGCCCGGTAGATGTATATTTCTTTTTTTTACTAGATTCTTCTATTTCAACAAATCCATGCCCGGTAGATTCTTTTTTGAATTAATGTCATATTATCTTCTTATTTCTGTCTAAATGAAATAAATTTAGAAAAAGTTTTCCATATTATTTTTATTCTTAGGTAAATGAAATAAAATCATAAAAAAAATTCATGTAAGCATCATTTTTATTTAAATATAAAATAAAATCATAAATTTTGTCCATTTTATTAAATGAAATAAATTAATCGCACAATACGTATTGTCAAGGTTTAATTTATTATTTTCTACTTCTATCTTTTTATCCATATTTCTCTTGTTTTAGTAGGTTCATTTTATTAAGGAAATAATTAATATATAATATTCTACAGGAGAGAGAGTAGAGAAAAGTTTAAATATGAATTTTGTTTTCCTTCCTTTATCAAATTCATTCATGTCCAAATCATTTCCCTAAAATTGGTCATTAGTTCAAAATATCTCTCTCTTTCTGCTTTCAAAATATCACCGACCCTGAATTATGGGGTTGTTTAACAATATCAGTTTATAAGATAATTTACCTTAAAAACTGTATGATGCTGCTCTATTTGTGATATGAAATATTTTCAGTTGATGTTTGGAAGTTAGGCCAAACAAGAAAAAAACTCCATAAAGTTGATTTGAATTTGGTAGGAAATAATTATACTTTTCCTAATAATTACTCAAGCTGGCATCCATCCATCCACAAACTATTTTTAGCAATCCTTTCAGAAAAAGAGAAACTAGAAAAGTCACCAAAAATGGTGAAAATTGTGTGGAACTAGAACATGCCAAGTAAACCAATTAATGAGATAATATGTTCTTGTTTGCTGCTTGGTCCACATTGGACCAGTTCCAAATAATAGTTTATCAGATAAGAAAAGCTAATAATGAACTCTTGGCCATTTATCACCAATTTAATATAAGGGGCAAAACAGTAATTTCTTGCAACTAACACAGAACAAAAGAGGTTATATAACGGGGTGATTTAGACAGAGAACAGAGAATCATCAAGGAAAATGACGCTTTTATCCTTAATATTATAAGAGGTCCTTAACAGCTCTTTTGGAAAGCACATTTTTCTATTAAATGCATTCATTAATTAATAAATTAAATATGGAAGATTGGAACAAAACATTACTCATACTCATTCTAGAAGAATTCAGACCCCTAAAACTAAATATTACACGTTACATTTGTATTTTAAATTCATTTCTTACTCATTTCTTCTAATATATAAAGCTTATTAATTGATTTTATAATGCAAATAATGACTCGATAAACCAACATTATCTATCTATCTATCTATATATATATATATATATTAATTTTAATTATTTGTTAATTTTGTTTCTATTTTATTTTCATTCATTCAGCCAGCATCTAAGAGGGCCGAACAAAGAAAATTCAAACAACTTTCCGAAGCGTGGCGAGGTCCTCACTAGCTTGAATAAATGATGCATTATTTTTGACAAAATTAATTTATAAAATAAATCCATTTGTATTAATAAATATGAATATCTCAAAAAATAAAAAAATAAAAATTATAATAAATTAAACAACATGAATAATATATTAGTAACATTCATATTCAGCAATAAAAAAAATATTAAAAAATATTTTTTAATTTTCACATTCGTTTGCAATTAACCAAATATATTTCTTTGATAAATCTTCATTCGGAAGACTTATTTTTTACTTAGCACTATTTTGAAAAATAATTAATAAAATAGCATTGGTTTGAAAATATTTGCAAAATTAGCACTCCCGCCAAGCTTTTTGGCAGAACATAAGTTTTTTTTTATTCTGGCAATTAGCAGCTTTAAAACATCTTAATTAGGTTAAAAAATATTGTTCCGCTAAAGAGTTAAAATTTAGCAAGTAAATTTAGCATTAAAACATCTTAACAAGTTAAAATTTTAATTTTCAGCATTAACTATAAATTTAGCAGGTAAATTAACCAAAAAATAAAAATATTACTTGTTCCGCCAAGATTTTTGGTGGAACAGACCATTTTATATTTTTTTGCCCAAACAGCCATAAAAATTTAGCAAAAAAAAATTCACTGTTCCGAAATACTGTTGGGCGGAACAGTTTTTTTTTTAATTACCTTACTATTCTGGAGTTCAAGTTGAAAATTAAATTTTTTTTACCTGTTCTGCCAAAGAGTTTGGCAGAACATTATTTTTTACCTTAGTTGAGAAATTTTTAAGGAAAATAAAAAAAAAAATCATGCTCCGTTAAAATCCTCGGCGGAACAGACCGCCAGAAAACCTGGCGGAACTGCTAGTTTTTTAATAATTTTCAAAACAATGCTATTTGCTGAATTATTTTTCAAACAATTGCTATCATATTAATATAAATATATTTAAGGATTTCATTCACTAGATAATAATAATAATAATAATAATAATAATAATAATAATAATAATAATAATAATAATAATAATAATAATAATAATAATAATAATAATAATAATAATAATAATAATAATAATAATAATATAATCTATTTAACAAAATTGAATTTTGATCGAAAAATAAAAATCATTTGCCTTTTCTTATGAATGACAATAAATCTGAATAGTTAGAACAATTATGTTGGAAAGAGAAAATTCAACAATAAAGTGTGTTATATTTGCCTTTTTTATTCAATTTATTGACACAAATAAATAAGGGTAAAATAGTCATTTTGCTATAATTTTTCCTGCTCATATCAAATGCGTTCTTGTCCATATCATTTCCCTTAAAAAATAATAATAACTAATGTTTTTTATTTTGAAGTTCATAAATATAATATCAATATGGATTTTCAAACTTCAATTATGTTACAGAAATTTGAATTTTTTTTCAAAGTAGCACTTTTTTGAACAATAATCAATCAGATGGCATTATTTTGTAAATAATTGGGTATCTAGCACTTCCGCCAGACCTTCTGACGGAACTGAAGTAGTTCCGCTAGAGGGTCTGGCGAAACTAGTGATTTTTTTTTTTTTTTGTTGATCCCAGCAATTTGACACCCATAAACACGCTTAATTAAGGAAAAAAGCCAGTTCCGCCATAGGGTCTGGCGGAACTAGGTAAAATTTATTTTTTCAGGTTAAACTCTTAATTTAGAAGGTCAATTAGCTCAAAAAATTACGAATTCAGCAGTTCCGCCAGACCTTCTGGCGGAACCTCCTATTTCATATTTTTTTTTTTTTGCCTCTAAAGAGCCATGAAAATGTAGCAAACAAAAAAAAAAAAAAATACTATTCATAGTTCCGCCAGAGGTTATGGCGGAACTATGAACAGTATTTTTTTTTTTGCTAAATTTTCATGGCTGGTTAGAGGGAAAAAAATATATAAAATGGAGGTTCCGCAAGAGGTTCTGGCGGAACTTCTGGTTCCGCCAGAGTGTCTGGCGAAACTGATGAATTCGTAATTTTTTGAGCTAATTGGCCTTCTAAATTACGAGTTTAACCTGAAAAAATAAATTTTACCTAGTTCTGCCAGACCCTATTGCGGAACTGGTTTTTTTCCTTAATTAAGCATGTTTACGGGTTCCAAATGGTTAGGATCAACAAAAATAAAAAAATCACTAGTTCCGCCAGAGGTTCTGGCAGAACTACTTCAGTTCTGCCAGACTCTCTGGCGGAAGTGCTAGATACCCAATTATTTGCAAAATAGTGTCATCTAATTAATTATTCTTAAAAAAAAATGCTATTATGCAAAATAATTCTCATTTGCACAAAAGCAATTAAACCCAGAATCTCAAGTTATTATATTCATGAATTCGCAATTCTGAAACTGAATCCTTTCCAAACAAAGAACTCGAGTTCCATGTTCAAATGAGTTTGCTTAGAAGGATAATCATCCTAATACTGGCACGCTTCGACCAAAACAGAATACAAATAACCAATAGTATGGAACCATGAAACCTTTAGCCGATGCGTCGTTCTTTTGGCGCTCAAAATGTTGGGCAAGTCATTATGAGGACTGATACATTCATGTGTAAACTGCCTGCCATGTTAGATTGACTAGGATAATGCTTGCGCTTTACGGCGAGTATTTCAATCTAATAAAATATAATTTATAATTATGAAAATTCAAAATTAAAGTTTGTAAATTCATAGTGCATAAATAATACATGAGAACTCACAATTATTGTTTTTAATTATCTTATGTCATCATGTCTTGATATATTATATTAGAAAAATAAATTAAGTATTAATCATGCTTTAGATGAATGAGATCATAAAAAATAAAATACAAGATAATTTATTTTGAAGATTTTAGTTGAAACTATATAAGATTAAATTATAGATGATTAACTTTAAAAAAATAAAAAATAATAATTATATATAATATTATATATATGGAAAAAATATGTATATTACATAGAAAAATATAACATTACTCATTTTCTTCAAAAATTTGTCGGCGCTATTTTTTTTTTTTTTTTTTTTTGATGTTCAAATTATTATGAAACCGATAATAAATTAAGTAATATAATACAGTTTTCAATATTATGAAATTTTGTTTGAGATGATAGTCCTCACATAACGAGAGATATAACACTGAATATTAATCTAACTAATCATGTGATATTATGATAATAATTCAAATTAAAAGCAAAGATTTGATAAATTTTTTGATTTGACGGCGGAGAGAAAATTTATAATTGTTATCTTAAAAAATTTCAAAGAGGAGTAAAAGAATATGATAAGAATAAATGAGTTTATCATTTTATTTACATGCTCTTTTATATAGTTTATATTCACATATTTTATCAAGAAAAATAAAATTGGAATCATAACAATATGTCTTTACTTTGATATTTATGTTTATTCAATTTAACATATAAATAAGACAAATGTGATATAATAATTTATAGTAACATGTTATTTTTTCTTCTTGATATTCTGACTTATTCATTTATTTTGAATTTATATATAATTTTGATAAAACATTTTGGTATGATTCAGAAGTATTCATAAAAAATAATACTTTATGATAACCAATTATATCATAAAATGTTAATTTTTCTCAATTATTTTTGTCTTGATATTTATTTATTTATTAGTTTAAATTTAACAAAATTAAATATGGAAAATAAGAAACTTATTATAGATTTGGGCCCGTTTTGATGGAGGATCAGGTAATGTATAAGCCTCTTATTCCTCTATTTCTTGTTAAACACCATATAAAATTAGAACCTGATATGTCACGACGCAATATAGCACGTCAAAAACACGACAACACTATATATAGCTTATTAACAGTATAATAACTATATATATAATTTATTTTTTATAACAATATATACATAAACAGTGAAAACAATATATAAAAAATAAAATAGTATATTAAAACGGTATATAAAAATTTTAAAAGTAAAAAAAATACATAAAAAATAAAAACAGTATATAGAAAAAAATAATATATTGAAAAATGAATATATATATATATATATATATATATATATATATATATATATATATATATATATATGGGTGTGGCTAAACATACGTATGCACAACATACGTTTTTTTGCCACACCCAAAATACGTATTAAAAAAATAAAAATAAAAATTTCAACCGTACGGATGTAATATATATGTTATGAATATGTTGGAGATTAATTTTCATAAAAATCAAAATATTATAACATTGCCATCATATATCATCAAAAATATGCAGCACTATTCAAAACATATATCGGAATAATAGTTTGATGATACATTATGGCAATGATATATTATTCTGATTCCTGTGAAAATTAATCCACAACATATTCATAACATATATATTAGATCCATACGGTTGAAATTTGAATTTTTACTTTTTATAACCACTTTACGGGTATTTTAAAAAACATATGTTCGAACATATGTATGTTGTTTAGCATCTCCCATATATATATATATATATATATATATATATATATATATATATATATATATATATATATATATATATCCGTCGTGATTCGGCGTACTACAGTGCCCTCATGATATCAAACTTCCCTATAAATTTTAAGGAATAAAGAGGTGTAAAGAGCGAAAGGTGTGTATAAGTATTTTCAATAAATTTTAATTTATAAATAATATATAAAGTAAATCATAAATAGTAATAATTAATCATTTGGTTCAAAATTTAGTTACAAATTAAATAGACCTAAATTTTATGTTATAGTTAACAACACCATATGGGTAAAAGAAATTTAATTAACTTCATAGCTGTTTAGAGTCCTTCAAAATATTCATAAAACATATGGGGTTTTTGGAATATATTTTTGGGGAGATTTTGTTAAATTTAATTTAGGACGTGTTGTAAGCGTACCGAAGAAATAGTGATTTATATACTCTGTTTTTTGCACAAACGCCCTTGTATTCTGCTGGAATTTCAAAAAAGGCCCTAATTTTATTGACTTGGCAACAAAAAACCTTAAATTCTTAAATAATTTGAAATAGAGACTCCTTGATATTTGTTTTCCACTAGTGTTGTTGTTAATTGACTCATCTAAATCTATTTAGTTCTATGTATGAGCTCATATTTTGAAGAAATTTGTTTATTAATTTAATTTTGATAATGAAAGGTAGTTGAATGAAAAATATTTAATATAGTAGAGCTTGAGACTATACTATATTCTGTTCAATCTTATCTAGCACTTATAGATCTAAGTCAGTGGTAAATGTCTTTTAGTTTCTTGTTCAAGAAAGAAGGGAATAATTTGCAGTTTTGAATATTTATGTTCTTTTTGTTCAAAGGAAGCACTTTCGGCCTTTTCTCTTTTTCCTTTCTGTTTCCACACGTGTAGGAGACAAGAAGCAACATGAAAGTTGCTTCATGTTACTTCATTTTATGACATGGTGAAAATGAATTCTAGTTTTTTCCTTTTTCTTATAAGTTTATACCAGCACAAAAGGACCATTTTTAGGCAAGAAGCAACAAAAAAGTTGCTTCATGTTACTTCATTTTATGACACTGTGAAAAGGAAGTTCTAGTTTTTCCCCTTTCATTCCTTCTGGGGCTTTCTACGGCACCACAAATTTGCTCCCCAACCTTCTCTATGTGGACTTCGCTTCCCACTTAATTCACTGAAAAACGAATTCCACTTGTCACTTTTTTTTTATTTTTTTATGAGTCTTACTTATCACTACAGTCCTAGCTATATCGTGATGAGTGGGAGACAAATTTGTAGCAAACTAGAATTTTTCTTTCTTTAAGTTCAAACAAGCACAAAAGGACCATTTTTCGTAAGTGTTTTTCTCAATGGGGATTTGCATGGATTTGTCTTGTCAATTGTAATAGAGAAGTCTGGACAATAAACTTTTGTTAAAAGGGACGTGACTTATGCGCCAAAAATGTTGTGATGTTGATCAGTTAACAATTTTAATATTTATCTCAAACTCATGTATGTATTGTTTCATTTCTATATATTGTTTAATGATGTATATATTTTATTTGATATAACTATATATTGTTTTACGTACCAGTATTATATAGTAACTATATACTATTTTAACTCCTATATATTATTTTACAAACATATTTATTGCTTTTATGAATCGATATGTCGTTTCTGTACTGTACTGCTTTTATAAATCTATAAAGAGAGTATATATTAATATGCTTTTATTTCTTCTTATTATAAATCTATAAAAAGAAGACTCAACCTTAAACAAAAAGTATTAATTGAATTCTCATGTTCCTCAATATAGGTACAGATGACTCGCACAAGTCAAATGGGTCAAAATCAAATGCAGACCAATATATAGTTGGTAACTTGGTACTTAGTAGTACAAAAATGAAGACAATGTCTAGTGTTTATTTTATTTTATCGCAAGTGTGATGAGTAAGGATAGGTTTAAAAATCAGAGATAATTCTTAATGATCAAATTTTATTTTAATTTTTAATGATCATTTTTTTATTCTTGGCTTATTTTATTTAATTGTTCTTTTCAATTTAAAAAAAGATTAAAAAAAAGGTAGGATCCAAGTAATTATCTCCCCAGATTGTGCCTCCTCGGCTCCCGTCCAAGGAAAGACTACCACGTTTCCATAGAATTGAAAGACAATTGAAATCTTTCGGAGCTTCCGATTCTATGCATTGCTCAGCTTCCATATCTTGCTCACAAAATTAGGAGCTCCAAAATGATTCTCACTAAATCCAACCTCTAATTATTTTATTTAGTAGCTTTATATGGTTATCAGTGAATTTCTTATGTAATATATTATTGGGATATAAGAATATAATATTTAAAATCTAAAATATATTTTTATGATATAAAGGTATATTGTCTCTTTTTTGCGGAGATATCTCTTTATTAATCTCATCATTTATATATATATGATGAGAATTGTACCTTCGATTATTTTATCATTTCTTTTCTCTTATTTAGAATGTAAGGTATTGTGATGAATATAAATATATGATGTTTAGAATGTAAGATATATTATTGGGAATATAAAGGTATAATGTTTAGAATCTAAGGTATATTATTGTAAATACAAACGTATAAATAAAATTCAAAATAAACCTATGAAACTTTGTGAATAAATGATAATATTGTTAAATAAAGGTTGCGCCTTTGTAATTATGTAGGCATTAATTTGATAACTTTTATATTATGCTTATATAAACAATAAGGCTCAAATTTACTAACTTCTGAATTACAGCATCAGCACATCCTGAAAATAATTTACCATGTTGTGAAAAGAAAAGTCTATGGTGAAAGAAAATAATTAATGTTTTAATTGGTTTATAATTTACCATGTTGTCAGAGAAAAGTCTATGGTTTATACAGTTTGGTTGGTGCTAAAATGGTTCAAAACCAAGACTGGCATTAAATTGTAACAATGTCATGATGGGACTGAAATATGAGATGCATGAACCTTGTACCAGTTATGCAGCCATCTCTCTGAGTCCCATGATAATTATATTGTCTTTACTTAGAGAAACAAACATGAAGAAAGTCTGACGATGGATGGCTAGTGTCGTCTTGGTATAATCAGTACTCATTAGTCACTAGACAATTTTTATCTAAAATTGGGATATAAAAGTATAATATTTAAAATTTAAGACACAGTATTATAATATAAATGTATATATTATTATTATTTTTTTAAGATTTCTTTATTAATCTTACCATCTATATATGCATGATGAGAATTGTATCTTCGACTATTTTAATATTTCTTTTTTCTTATTTAGAATGTAAGGTATTGTGGTGAATATAAGATATATTGTTGGGAATAAAAGATATAATGTTTAGAATCTAAGATATATTATTGTAAATATAAAGATATAAATAAAAACCAAATAAAACTATGAAACTTTGGGCTGAAAGATATGTGAGTTCGAGAGCCAACAATATGGGCCGGTTGAAATTTTAGACAAAAATATATTGAAGTCACTAGAATCTAATAAAAAAATATTCAAATGTATGAGTTGGTTTTCAATTTGGGCTCTCATTTTTATTGAGAGTCAATAGGAGTCAAATAAGATGAGATGTTCAAATCTTTTTCCAAAAAGATAAGTTTCTAATTCTACACATGGAATGGAAGAGAGATAAGAAAAAACAAACAAACTATATTAATTGTAAGAGAAATTATTCGGAGTGCCCAGCTTTTGGAGTGTCCATGAGCGTCCATCATATAATTTTAGTTATACACATATATATTTGTACTTGGATAAACTTTTTGTGTTTACAAATATACATTTTTGAAAATATAAGTTTTTGTAATTTCACTATGCCTTTATGTTTACAAAAATATTTTTTTATAATATTATCATACTTTTTATAATCGGATGTTGCTGAACGCTTCAAAATGCTGATACTCTATATCTGAATCCTAATTATAATCATGTCATTTAATTTTTGGACAATGTCCAAAGAATGTCTTACCCTGCAGTTCTTACCCGTGGAAGATTTGGACAATTCAATTGATAGGTTGGCCGGTTGGGCAAAGAAACAAGTATTTTGACCCAAAAAATAAGTAAATGAAAACGAAAAAACAGTATATAGAGACAATAAATAGTATATAAATTTAAATAAATAATATATAAAATTTATTGTTTAAATTCAAAAACAATATATATGTAAAATAATGAAAATAATATATAGAGAATAAAAATATATATTAAAAAACCGAAAAAATAATCTACTGTTATGTTCTAGGCATGCTCAAGTCCAGGGAAGGGATCAGAAATTTTTGATAGAGGGGGTCAAAATTTTAGTTATTTTACCATGCTTTAAACCTACTTGTAAATATAAATTTCTTTATTATATATATTAGTAAGAAAAATTTAATACAATCCTAATAATAATAATTTACAATTAATTAATATAACTACTAGATATCCAGGTCAGGCTAGACCTGGAATCTTTTCTCAAAAAAAAAAAAAAAAAAAAAATACAATCCTAATAGAACAATGAATATTGCATCCTAAGAATGAAACTTTTATTTTGAAAAAGAAATATTACATGTTCACAAATTGAGTATTTTAACATATCATTGTGTATTGAATGTTTAAAGAGATAATAATATCTGAAATATAAATATTATATATTTTCACACAACCTATTCCAAAAAAAAATTTAGAATGCAAAAACATAATATTAGCCATCAATAAGATTTGTGCACATATGTAATAGTGTATTATTTCTCAAGTTATAAGGAAATTATTAATGTTTTTATGTCAGGTAACATTATTGATTCATTATTGCTAAATGTAAGAATTGTTTGAGTAGTGAGTACTTTGTACTTATTATGAAAGTTTAATAACTCAGTTACATGATTTTATTCATAGGAAAAATTCAAGTATGATTGTATTATCTTGAAATATGCATTTATAGCAAACGTTGGTGCACTTGGAATACGATTTATCGTGTAAACTTAATTACTGAAGACGATATTTAATTGTCATATTATATAAGGAGTGTATTAAATAAGAAACACCAAGCATAGGCGGGACCAAGGTCCTGCTTGCCCTCGTTTCTTTGTCTTTGTCTCTGTCCATGCTCATCACGTTTTCAGACTTACCTAATAATTAATTATTACATGACATCTGCTAATAAAGTTTAATTATATATATATATATATATATATATATATATATATATATATATATATATATATATATTTATATGTTATATGACAAAGCCACCATACATTTGAAGAAAATTAATATAATGAAGGAACAAATAATTGATTTTTACGACATCATCTTATTTTATTCTCATACGTCACTCATTCATGTTTTCTTGATTGATTGCAATTGCAACCAATTTTATATTCTATTTACATATTTGTACTCTTTATTTAATTAAAGTAAAAAATTGGGACCAATCAAATTTAATAAGTTGTCAATGAATTTGAAATGATCAACATGATATTATTCAAAATAAAACAACAACAACAACAATAATAATAATAAGCTTATTCTAGTTGTATATGTGACGTGAGCATGGCCGGAGCTGGGACTTAATGTTGGTGGGAGGCGGCATACTTTTTTTGGCAAATAATTAAACGGCTAGGCTTTTGTGCATTTCTTGATTTTTTTTAGTTAGTATTAGAGTATATTGTGTCAAGTTAACAGATCTTATATATTAAATTTTATCTAAACTATATTATATATATAATGAGAAATCATCTTTTATTGTTCTTTTGTGACGAGCATATCCTGACATACAGTTTTGAAATGAGATAAATCCGGCTCACTTATGACAAATAACACAAAATGAAATAATTGATATGGAACAGCACTTGTATATCTAATGCCATTTTTTTTTTTTAAGCTTCGGGAGGCGATTGCCTCTCTGAGATTCTATTAAATAAAATTAAAAAAGTTATAATGTTTTAAAAAAATGAAAATAAACAGTATATACAAAAATCCATTCAGTAAAATAATATATATTTTAAAAAATAAAAACAGTATATAAAAACATATAAGCTAAAAACAAACAGTATATAAAAATTCATTCGGTAAACAATATATATTTAAAAAAAATGAAAACAATATATAGCATATATAGAAATGCGAGAAAATAATATATAATTTCAATCCGTCGCTACAGAATCACTACAGTACCCCGTTGTGATTTCTCATTTCCCAATAAAAAAAATCCTATTGTTTAGGAATCCTATCCCCAACACTTGTATAACTCATGCCATTCTTATTTAAAACTAAATAGAATCATAAATAATTTACTACTCTGCTCTCCTGAAGACAATATTATCTAAGGACAATAAGTTTGGACCTATGTTTGCTTTTTGCATAGTTTTTTGGTTTTACTGATATGATGACCTTTTCTTGTTTCTTATATATTATGTGCCTTCAATCTCTTTTTTGAAGCAATGTGCCTTCAATCTCACTCTATATTATATGAAAGGGGCCAAATATTAATTTAGGACTAAAGTCTAAAATATCAGTGACTAGTAATGTATTTTCAGGGGGAGCCAAAAGCCAAGGCCCACTTAAATCCACCCTGGATGTGAGATTATTTATAATATTTATGGATGACACTTTTCTATTTTTATGAATTGATAAATAATAAGATGCTTTGTTCAACACTTCTTTTATATTTTTTTACACCGAAAGCTTGTAAAGATAATTTCATTTATGTTATGGAGACTAGAAATGTGATGATCCTCGACTCAGAAAACTCGAGTTAATATTTGTTTGGAATAGTTTTCAAAGGCCCATTTATTTTTCTGAATATTATGAAAACCCCCTCTATTTTTTACTGTCAAAATTTTATAAAGTGGATTGACTTGTTTTACGCCTATAGTGTTAGTATTAGCATAAATTATAGTTAAATTTTATTTTAGACAAAAATACCCTTCATCTAAGTTATTTATGTTTTCCATATTTAATTTATTAAATATAATATAATAAAAAAAATCCAGACACATGTAAAAATAATAATAATTTATGATATAACAACTTATAATAAAATTAGGTGGTGATTTCAGTGTGAGATTACCGTTTATTTTCTTATTAATTAAATGGTAAGACTTGTATATTTACCGCCTAATTCTCATTTATTTAGGAGGTGAATACTTTCTCTATATTTTATATGAAACTTAACATTAACAGTATACTTTATAAGGAATACAAATTTAATTCAACATTTTAGGGAATTTCTTGAGCATCTAAAAAATACAGGTGTTTTCATAATATTCATAAAATACAGGGGTGTTACAAAAAATCCCATATTTTTTATTTTCATGAACCGATATTACTGAAAAATCCAGAAAATGAGTGGTCCACACAAAAAAATGAGATTTTCAGTAGTATTTTGTTTATATTAATGAAAACAAAAGAAAACAATTTTCATTTTTTAAAATAAGAACCAATACGGTGATTTAACGTTTTATTTCCTCGTCATTTTTGAAAATTTCATGCCCATATTACTATATATTAATTTTAAAAAAATATTGCGAATAATTTCATGAATATTTTTGACAAAAATGACAACTTGAGGTATATCATGCAAAATTTTGATAAAGACATTCTTGCCACCGCGAAACAGATGTATCTGGAATAATAAGAAAATAAGAAAAATGTGAAAGCATGACGGACTAGAGTACATAAAAAATGTGACGGAATTTATATATATTATTTTTTCCATTTTTCAATATTAATTTTTTATATATTTTTTTCATTATTTTACGTATATATGATTTACACAAAATGAATTTTATATACTATTTTTTAATTTTATATATTGTTTATTGTCTATGTATATTGTTTTTTTTTTTTTGAAAAAACAGAAGATCGTGCTACCCGATGGGAAATAATATATATAAGATAGAACCATCAACCAGTCATGCTGGTTCAAGTCCCGTTAAATAATATAGAACTTGTTATATTGTCATGGCTATATGTGATATTTTGGTGTTTTCATATTACATAAATGAAAATGCATCTGTAAATTTGTACAAGAAATAGTTTATTGTTTACAATTATTTAAATCTGCATTAATTTGAAGAATGCAAATGAAAGGGGAATATATATGGACTGAAAAAGTCAAATCGTTTTATATTAATTCCTTCAACTATATAATTATGGCTAATAATGCCCCCCCGCCAAGAACAATAAGTGATACATTAATTGAAATCTTCAGGTATACTGATAAATGATAGTTAGTTATTCGTGATAGGTGAATAATACGATGCGGGTTACGTTCGTGGATAATTCTTATTGAACGTTTTCTAAATCAGTTGGTAAAATTATTCATCGATTCAATTCATAATTCGGAATAATTCGGTATATGTAAATATAAGTTTTTTTATTTATAAATCTTTTTAAAAATAGTATTATTATTTGATAAAAATTTGGAAAATACAGATTAAATTTTTATCTTGTAAAAAATTCACGAATGAATGCATATTACTGAAATAGAGATACGAACTTTGCGTTTTTTTTATTAGAAAAATACATGTTTAATACTGTACATATCATTAATTAATTAGTTTATCTTGTGAAAAATTCACGAATTGAACAACCAATGCACGTTATACATTGTATATTAAAAGTACTATTGTACATATCATTACCAAATGTATTTTTCAACTCCGGCCGATATCAGGTAGAAAAATATCTCCAGTTATAATTATAAGTGCCATTTTGTATATATAATTGATTGGTTTGACGACTTCAAACCTTGGCGCTCGTCAACGGTACTACTCTCTCTCTCTCTCTCTCTCTGAAGGAGAGAAAGAACTGGTCTTAAGTACCGCGTCTAAGGAGATACTTTCATCTTCTCTATAAAAGACCAAGAAGGGGAAAACAGAGAAGCATCTTATCATTCTACTCATTTTGGGTAGGAGCAATTCAATTCAATTCAGTCCAGTTCAATTCAATTCAAGTTCAATTCAATTGAAGCGAGTCATGTCGGTGAGTGACCCCTTTTTAATTGGGTATTAATTTTGTTATTCTAATTTGGTCAAATTTTTGGTTAGTGAATTTGAGTATTGATTTCATGGTTGGTGCTGACTTTAAGATTCGTTTGGATTTGGGTTTTGCTATCTTAGCTTTCAATTTGGAAATTTTGGAAGTATAAATTTATGTAAATCTCTTTGAGATGATAAGCCAAAAAAGAAGGCTTTTAAATTATCTCCAAACAAAAATCAGGCTTTCCTCTGTTTTAACTCACAATTTTTTCACATGCTTGTAGGCTTTTTGAGAAAAAAAAATCATTATGTTATGTTCAATTTCTCATTAAGTAGAATATACATACGCTAAAGTAATTACGCCTCAACTTTGAGAAAAAAAATGAGAGAGAGAGAGAGAGAGAGAATCAAATTTAAATAAACCAACTATTCATCACAATTTTCTATTTTTCTTTCAATTTAGGACACTTACATCCAATCAAATTTACATAAACCAACTGTTCATCACATTTTTCTACATTTTCTTTCAATTCAGGACGCTTACATCCCTCCATTTCCGACCGGCAACAACTCTTCATCCGAAGCAAACTACACTCAAGCTTTCGAAAAAGCTCGCGAGAACCGCAACAAACAAACGGGTCCCATTGAACCCGAACCCGTTAAGCCCAAAACTCCTCAACACCACCACTCATCCAAACCCAAACCCGTTAATCCGAATCTCTCATTAATCAATCAAGGCAGCGGTAGTTCCAAATCCGGTGGTTCGAACAACAGTAGTTCCAAATCCGGTAGTTCGTACAACGGTAGTTCCAGATCCGCGCACAGCGGTAGTTCCAGATCCAGTCATCCGAGTCATCCGAGTCCTAAACCAGCGAGAAGCAGAAGGGAGAAGAAGGAGGGGCAAATTGGGAGTTGCAGTAATTCGCCGTATAATAATAATATGGGTTATAATTCACCGTATAATAATAATTCTCCGTATAATAATAATGCGGGGAGGAAAAGTGAACATGGGAGGAGTAAGAAGAAGCAAGGCGGACAAACGGTAATTAATTTAATTTTGTCATAAAATATTTTTATTTATTTATGTGTTTAATATTTATTATTTTGAATTGAATAAAAGAATTTATACAAAAAATATCATGATGAATATTTAAATATTTGGGTTTAGAAAATAAAAAATTGTTATAATGTTAAAGTTAAAACTAGTAGGAGTAAAGAAATTCAAATCCACTTAATAGGATTTTTTCAATATTCAAAAAAGTTAGGGGTTGAAAAGTTTCTCTTATTTATAATATTAATGTGATGTAATTTTATTTTATTTTATTAGCCTTTGCACGATGGAATATTGCCGCCTTTTCCAACCGGCACCGACACCGGAAGTAATTATACGGAAATGTTTAATCGGTACCATAAAGATAACATGTCGCCTAATGCTCCTGTTGTGCAGAATAATCAACCCACCAGTGAAATTCCAACTCATAAAACGGTATATTCAAGATTAAAATTATTTATTTGTTTAGTATAATATTATCATTGAGTTGATTTGTTCTTTCTTTTTGGAGAAAAAATATATTTGAAAAGATGAATTTGTTGCATGATTAAATATAAAAAAGCAAACATAAACCTGATCTTCATCTTTTTTTTGTCCGTACTAAATTAAAACAGAATTATTTCTTTTTTGTTAATAATTAGACTTTTCTTTTTCAGGGATGCTGTTGTATACTGTAAAACACTTTCGACAGAGTGAAATCAATCGAATCAAGACAAAAGGTCTAATCGTATAATCAATATTCTCTCTCTCTCTCTCTAGATAGAGTCTGGTGCAGTTTTTGTGTAATATGTTCTGAATTTCTTTGTGCGAGTTAAGAGTAATTTCCATTCTATTTGTTATTGCATATATATTATGTTGTGCTTGATTCAGAAGCACAAAATATGATGATGTAATGTAAACTGAGTATCAATTTTATTATTCCCGACGAAATTATTTTTAAATTTCTTTCTAAACAAAATACAAAAATGCATATATATTATTACATTCTGAATCTGAATGTAACCGTGACACAACATGTTAGTCGTACTAAGCGACATACACGAAATAAAATATAATTTATAACTCATCATACATTTATGTTCTAATAAAAATAATAAACTAATCTCGTTGCTCAATAATCATGACTTCTTAAACTTATTACTCGTGAGAAATTAATGTGGCGGTCACAGCATCTAGAGATGGTTGTGCGCGGCACTTTTAATTTTTCTGGTGGCCATGACATCTCGAACCGTGTGGGAAACTTAAATGATTACTACAACCTATCTCTTAATATTTCGTCAATCATTATCACTCATTAAAATTATATATCATTTTGTTTAATTTGCTTGATGAACTCTAACTGGAATTGACTTTGACAATACTATATTCGAATTGTGAGAAGTGATAATGTTTTGAGTAAACTTCAAACTTTACTAATGACTTTGGGCCAACCCGCATAGAAACCATAATTTAATCAAAGTAGAATTGAGATAATCTACTTACTTCACAAAACACTAATTAACATTTCTCGATAGAAAGACACAATATGAGGATGCTATACACGTGAAGCTCAAGACCTTCTTGATTGTGATGTGTCTATTTTTCTACGTGTTCCCATCAGATGCAAGTGGGAATATATATATGCAGAGAGAATGGAGGAAATAAAACACAGCTCATGCTCTGGCTTTTCCCCTCCAATATTCCTGAAGAAACGACAAGGCAATAAATCAATTGGGGTTTCCTCTCTCATTAATTTCTACTTAGCATACACACGATAGGCCAATATGACAAATATACTAAAATATACTCAATATTATTATTAAATCAAAATTTCAAGTTATAACATATACTCTCGATGTATTTTTACTCATATATATTCAATATATTTGGCATTATAAATTTTTACTCAAATATTTACTCAATAATATCCAGCAAGTTTGGAAATCAAAGTTACTATTTACAAATCCCTCACGACAAGATATAACCTTTTTACAGAAAAATAAGTTCCCTCTATAATCAAAATAGCATTTTCATTTCTAAAGACTATACTGAGTTTATCACTAATTTATGATTAAATAGCGTGTCATGCAACATCGCAATCATCTGCCCTAACGCAGCCAAAACAGCCTACAAAGCTGTTAAAAAAAAATCAACAAAATTGGTCAATATTCGTAAGATATTGTACAAAAAAAAATAATAAACATATCCTCATTTTTATTTAGTAATTTTAATGAACACAAACACAACTTAACATTTTTTTGGAACATTCAATATTCTATTAACAGAGCATGTTTAAAAAACCGAGAATTTTGAGATGAATATTAATATAAATAATAATAAATAAGAAAAGAGGAATGAAACCTGTCAAATGAAAACTTGGCTCGGGCCCGCCTGTAAATTTTCTTAATCCACTTGTCCTTTTTTACTATAACAGATTTAAATAAAATATTAAGCTAAAGATAATATAACTTTGATTGAAGCTTCATATGTATGTGGTAATAATCCTGTCTTTACAGCTCACTTTCTTTTTGTTTTTAAATTGCAATTGTTTTTATTAGATTACGCAATAAAAAACATTAAAGCAAAAAAAATACAAATTGATATACATGTAGGAGATGTAATCTGTCCCTCCTCTGATCTATCCATTGCATCATAACCTGCATTAAATAAAGCAATAATAAAAAATATAAATTAGCGTAATTAACAAAGATACAGTCTAATTAACAAAGATGGGCCAGCACATTTTCAATCTAAGGACTTAACTGGTAAATAAAATTCTTCAATTTAGCTCAAATAGATTAACGGCATACAAAATCTTAAACGGCTCAATTTGGCTAATAATTTCTATATGTTTTTTTTAGTATTTTTTTTAATTTCTTAGTTTTACCTGCAATATCATAAACGGTCCACTTGCCAGCATGTGGAAGGCAGAATAAATCAACTGCCCATTCAGGTACATCAATCTCTTGCAGAATCTAACTCATCTATATTAAATAACAAAAATATAACAAACATTTATTAACAAAAATAAGTTCAAGAATTGAAGTTGGGCCATGATTACTTGGCTGTTTTTGTTTTTCCATAAATATATTTCCAATTTTCTTTCTAGATTTATTTTTTTGGGTTTATTTGTTATAATAATTGCGTATTTCTACCTAGTAAGTAAAATTATTTGCAATCATGTACTTAATATAGGTCAACTTTAATCGATATTTAACACTTCGAGACAAACTGGGAAATTTCTTTGACAAAAAGACTTTTATCTTAAAAAAATGAGCAGTGTGATTATATTTGTAGTTTGAAAAGGTTATATATACGGAAAAAAACAATAGAGATGTTTGTACCTCCTGTATTGGAGACTTTTTTTTTGAAATGGATAAAAAAAATAAATTAATTTAAAAAATAACCTAGTTTTCAAATTATTTGTGAAAATAGACATTTCGCCCTCATACCTGAGCGAAAATCAGTTAATTTCGCCCAGAACATGGGCGAAAATATATATTTTTCTCATTTCTCTGCTAATCGTTGTTAATAAGGTAAAAACAGTTTTTTTCGCCCAGATATGGGGCGAAAGTTGAAAAAAATTAATTTTTCTACCTAAATTGAGGTTAAATAAGATATTTTGACAAAAAAATAAATAAATAAATTGAAAAATTATAATTTTCGCCCAGAGTGGGGCGAAAATAGGTTTTTTAATTTTTTTTTTGCGCTAATGATGGGAAAATAAGAAAATACATATTTTCGCCCATGTACTGGGCGGAATTGAATTTCGCCCAGATATGAGACAAAATGTCCATTTTCACAAATAATTTAGAAACTAGGCTATTTTCTTAAATAATTTGTTTTTTTTGTTCATTTCAAAAAAAAAGTCTGTATTGGATATGTCATCATTTTCCATACCACAAAACATCATATCATCACCTCTCATAATAAATGCCATTACTTTACAATAGTTTATAATTTTAGGGAAATTTACAAAAAAGCCCCTGCATTATGTCTTAATTGCAAAAAAGCCCCTGCCTTATTGGAAATTGCATTATTGCTTAAATTGCAAAAAAATCCCTACCGTTAGATTGAAATTAACACCGTTAGTTTCAGTTGTTTAATCACTTCAAAATTATTTTTTTTAATATTAATTAACATTTTATCTAAAAATTATATTTCTTAAAAAATATTTTTAAATCTATTTTTAAGAAAAAAATCGAAAAAAATTTTATTATTGAAAAAACTTTTGTTTCGGGAACATATATTTTTAATAAAACAGTTTACTGAAAAATAAAATTTATTTTTTTAAATATTAAAAAAATACTTTTTCATAATTATTTTTAAAATACTTTCTCTACAAGAATGTTAATTTTCATTTAAAAAATAATTTTGAAGTGATTAAACTACTGAAACTAATGGCGTTAGCTTCAATATAACGGTAGGAGCTTTCTTGCAATTTTAGCAATAATGCAGGGGCTTTTTTGCAATTTCGAACAAGGCAGGGACTTTTTTGCAATTAAGGCATAACATAGGGGCTTTTTTGCAAATTTCCCATAATTTTATTCTTCCACTGGAAATAATTTATTATGATTTAGTGTCAGAATTTTTCAGCACTTGAATTAAAAAAATAATGAGAATTTGATGTACCGTCACTCGAATTAAATACTCCGTTAAATATCAAACGCCTCTTCTTCTTCTTCAACTTCTAAAAAGATGGTCATGATAAAAAATAAACAAATTAATCACAAAAAGACTCCTTTTCTTTCTTCTACTAAATCAGTCAACCAAAGTACAGAATGTACTCTTATTTTTAAACACTTTTGACAGCAAAATGAAATGTAATTAATATAACATTTTGCAAAAATACCACAAATGTTTCGAACTTTAGGCAGGTACTAAATATAAATCCGTATTTCACAGACAATTAAATAGTACTGATTTTGAAACTTCTATGGATCAATTAAATAATACTAAATTTTACATCTTGAAAAATCCAAAAAATAAAAATAAAAAATGACATACCTTGGTAAGCTGCAGTCTGTCCTTCCGGTCGATCCATAGGATCATAAGCTGCATTAAGTAAAGCAACAAAACAAAACATTTACATAATGTAATTAACTAAAATTTGTTAAAACTTTATTAATTTCCTTTCTCTTATTTATTTTAAATACATTACTGGTACCAATTTTATACCTGCAATATCATACACGGTCCAGTTTCCAGCGTGAGGAAGATTGAATAAGTCAACCGCCCATTCGGGCACATTTATTTCTTGCTCGCGAAAATCAAATTCTATATTAACAATAACCAAAAAATTTATATTTTTACATGTTTAATAACAACAAAAAAAATATTAGATGTTAAATAACTAGAAAAAAAATGTGATATTAATAACAACCTTCTTGGATCTCGTCAGAAACATCATCCAAAAAAGTCCCTTCTACTTCAGCAATGTCTATAAATTAAGGCATTTATTTTATTTTTACTTTTATATAAATAAACCAAAAAAGAATGAAAATGAAGTTCAAATACCTTGTGGAACATAGCCAGCTGGGTATACTAGACCGCCAAGTCCTGCATTAAATAAAAAATATATATATATATATTTCTTCAAGGTTAAATATCGACAAAAAATGGTGTCGATAAAATCTAAATTTTCCCCTTTTATTTTGCACTATACTGTATTGCATGAATTCTTTTATTTTTCATCTTTTATTTCTAAATAGGGCCAAACTCTGTGTCAGATAATTCAATATTTTTGAATATTAAATAAAAAATGGGTTTAGTTCATACTGAAGTAATGAATAATGATTCAAGCATTGGGTTGTGTACTTTTTGTTATTCCTATTGTGATTTCAATTTGCTGTCCGATTTACATTTCCGATTTATTTGATTTATAATTATTTGTTTTGTCAGAAACTACTATTGTCAATACGTATCAGTTTGGACAGATACCATATTACTACTAGCCTCAAAATAAATAATTCCACATAACTTCTTTATACAATAGAAAATATCAATTAAGAGAATATTTTAAAACAATATAGACAGTATATGAAATTAGGGCAATCTAATTTGATATTGTACCTTCTTCAAGAATATACGCGTTTTCTTCATTTTCTGCTTCAAAGCACTGGACCGCTACATTCAACATTGACTAAAACAAAAAATAAGATACAAATTATTACAATTAAAAAATTATTTGTTTATAGTAATTAATTGGGCAAAAAAATATACAGAATAAAACAAAAAAAAGTGAAAATCAAATACTTACCATATCTGATTTGCAGTTCTTCCTCCTCAGCATATTCTGCATTAAATTAAAAACCAACATTAAAAAAGAAAAGCAATATACACAAATAACAAAAAATATTATTCTAGAAATGCTCTTAAAAATAAAAAAACTTAAACTAGATAGATTTTAAAATTTTACCATCAGTGACAACAAAAGAATCAGTCTCACAGTCTAAAAAGAGATCTTCATCACAATATGTAAATGAATTTGTTAAATGATTTTCAGATTATGTAGGGGTGATTTGCAAAGGGACCATCCATTGAACTAATTGCTATTTTTAAATTAACTCAATCAATAATGTAGTAATAATTCAATTGTAGCAATGTAAACAGATATATTAAAACCAAGTAGCTTAAGTTAACTAAATCTTAATTAAAGTTATCTACTTAACTGGATAATCTACTTAACTAGTTTAACAAAGAAATTCAATGAACTAGAACAAATTTGATGCATTTCAAGTTCATTATACCTTCAATGGAGTCCTCCAACTCGTCTCCACTCGCATCCAGAAACACTTCCTCATGTGTTAAATCGACAAAATGATCAAAAACTTTACTTAATTCACTTCATATTCGCCAAAAAAAACTGTCAAATTTGAAATTACTGAACATTCCCACTGAAATCACAAAACACTAAAATCACATCTGTATTGTAAATAGCAACAAAATGGGAAAATCATCAAATTAACTGCTTCGAAATTGGATAAACGGAATAAACTAAGGATTTAGGAGAAAAACTCACCGTCACAGTTTGTATCGCCAGTGAAGAAGAAGAATGTGTGCGAGTCGAAGAATAACTCCTCGCAAGCGAAATCAGAACCTGGCAAATTGAAATTAAGTCCTCGTAAGTTTGGTTTTACGCATTGTTTTTATTTTAGGTATGATCATGTAAAGTTTATAGTTGAAGTTCCCACTGGTTTTCCCTTTCTTGGATATTTTTCTCGTATACTTTCTTTTTCGTGCATAACCTTGTAAGAATCAGTATTCTGTTCCAGAGTTTGCATCTTGATTGTATGTTGCACATGATCGTTGTAAAAACAAAAGCAATTTATTTAGATTGTAAGCAATAATATGGAGTTTTCCATTATGAACTAGGTAACACATCACACAAGTTTGCATTTCAAGAATAAAAAAAATTCTAAGAACCAAGCAAAATCATAATTTGAAGAGCTTGCATATCAAGAACAACAACTTGAAATGTTGGTAATTACTCAAGAATTTGCATTTTCAAGATGTATTGAAAAGTTCATAACTCAAGAATTTGAATTTGCATATAAAAAATGATTTGCATTTGCATATCAAGAATAATTTGAAATGTTCTTGCTTCAAGAACTTGCATATCAAGAATAATCTCAAATGTTCTTACCTCAAGAATTTGCATATCAAAGAAAAATAATTGCACATCAAACAAAAAACTAATAATTCGCATATCGCATCAAAAATCTAACTTGAAAATAAATTAACGTACCACTCAAAGCCATTGTGCTCTCTCAAATTCCCTGCTATCCCCTGAAAACAAATCTTGTTTTTCTTTCAGTCGAGAGAGAAGAAAATAATAGATTGATTAAGTGTGAGATTTTCTGGCTGTGAAGAGTTGGAGATTTATATCATATCTCCTGTCTCTTGTTTCCCGCGCATGAACGGCTTATGAAGCTGAAATAAACTTAGGTGGAACTGGTGTATCATGGACCAGCTAATGAGAATAATGGGCCGGTTTGTTCTATCTATGTGATTTGTTTTCATTGAGAGGAACCAAGTGTAGCAATATAATAGGCCTGTTTTATGCTTATTAGAAGCTAGAGGCCTGTTTCATACATTTTCTAACTTTTGGGGCTTAAAAAAAGCATAATGTATATTGTAGATACATATAATAAGCCCAAAATAATTTATAGAAGAATTAATTGAAGAGTGGTATTTTGATCCAAAAATAAATAAATGGAATGTTAAATGTAAAATTAGTAAGGTTAAAGAAAATGAAAACATAATAGTTCTAAAAAAATAAGGATTTTTTTAATATTGAGAAAAGTTAGGGGGTTGTAAGAATTTTCCTAAAAGAAATGTGTAAAGTGTATACCAAATAAATTATATAAGATTATCAATATATATATATATATATATATATATATATATATATATATATATATATATATATATATATATATATTATATAAGATTGTCAAATAAAATTATATAAGGAACACTTATAAAAATAACGTATATTTATATCATTATTAGACTTAAGTAAATAAGTATTTAAGAAACATTATAAAAATAATTTTATAATGATTAACAATAAATTTGAAAATTGGAAGTGAAGTAGCAAGTTTCCTTATATTTTGGTTACACGCTTCTCAAGTTTAAATCTTTACCCTTGTGAAAAGACAAAGCAATCTTTATTAAAGTTATAAGTTTTGTAATCTTGCTCAGCCGGTTTGTTGGAGAATTCCATGAATTAACATGAGTGCTTTTGATTTGATTATTGAATCTTAAAAGCATAGTTTAGAAAAAAAAAGTCCAATTCATAAATAAACAAATTGATGAAGAGAGTAATTATGAATTTCCAAATACTTTGATATAGACATTTTTTTTGACAGGAACTAAATTACTTATCTTTGTGTACAAATTTATAACTATATTTTATCACTATCATGATGATTTTGGATAAGACTATAAATATAACTTCAAATTCTTGGTATAGCTTAAGTAAAATTTAATTTGTCAATAATTATATATATTTTTTTTTGTAATTGTATAATTATTTTTTTTTTGTAATTGTATCATTATGTTTTATTTATTAATAAGTTTATATTACAAAAAAATACATTTAAAAAAAAAGTTTATATTACAAAAAAATGAAGCAGTCATTTTTTTTTTCTATTTTTGACAAGTACATGGAAGATTTGCTAACTTTCTCCCACAGTACTTGAGAGAAATCTCCAATTAATTAGCTAGCAAATAATGATAAAACTATCGACATCTTATTTACAACAGTTGGCACTGTTGAAAAAATTGTTCTTATCTAATAGTGTAGCTATATAAATATTATAAAGCACTGATAACACTTGATAAATTTGAACAATTGACCGAATTTAATTGGAAACACGAGAAGTATTTCATTCTCTAATAAACTTTCTCGTACACTATAGTTAGTATAAAACGTTTTACTCGATTTTCTTCATTAAAGTATTATTTTATATTATATATACATAATTATATAAGAGCACATCATATAGTGTAATAACATCACCACTATGATAGTCTAGTGATAATGTACTAATTCTATCTATTCATAAATGACACGTTCGAGTTCGAATCCCGCGTCCAGCAGAATTGATTTAAAAAAAACATTCACTTGTAGTTCTCCATTAAAAAAAAATATAGTGTAATGATATGAACACAATAACCAACTACAAGTTTGACACAAACATGTAGTTGACACCTAAGACTTTGTGTCCAATTTGTGATTATTCTTTGCATCAATATCATTTTCATAACATATTATATTAAACAAAAATAAAATCACAAAATTGTAAATAAACTGTATTTGAAAATTTTTAAAAAAATAATTTTCAATTTTTTAGTCTTTTAATGAATTTAATAAAAAAATGAATTTTGTTAAACAAAATATCACCAAACAAAGAAAATAAAGGTTGTATTTTACATGCTACTAACCAATTGGCACCTAAAACAAAAAGTTTATATTAATAAACATTACAATAATAAATCGTATAAAATTATAAATATTAAAAAACTTGTTCATTTTTTTTAGAAAGATTTGCATGAATAGGTTGTATTTTACATGCTACTAACCAATTGGCACCTAAAACAAAAAGTTTATATTAATAAACATTACAATAATAAATCGTATAAAATTATAAAATATTAAAAAACTTGTTCATTTTTTTTAGAAAGATTTGCATAGATCTGTTGCATTTTACATGCTAACCAATTGGCACCTAAAACAAAAAGTTTATATTAATAAATATTACAATACCAAATCGTATAAAAATTATAAAATATTAAAAAACTTGTTCATTTTTTTAAAAAAGATTTGCATGAATAGGTTGTATTTTACATGCTAACCAATTGGCACCTAAAACAAAAAGTTCATATTAATAAATATGACAATACTAAATCGTATAAAAATTATAAAATATTAAAAAACTTGTTCATTTTTTTTAGAAAGATTTGCATGAATAGATTGTATTTTACATGCTAACCAGTTGGCAACTAAAACAAAAAGTTCATATTAATAAACATTACAATACTAAATCGTATAAAAATTATAAAATATTAAAAAACTTGTTCATTTTTTTAGAAAGATTTGCATGAATAGATTGTATTTTACATGCTAACCAGTTGGCACCTAAAACAAAAAGTTCATATTAATAAACATTACAATACTAAATCGTATAAAAATTATAAAATATTAAAAAACTTGTTCATTTTTTTAGAAAGATTTACATGGATCTGGTTAAACAATAAATCTTACCAAACATAGAAAATAGAAGTTGCATGTCACAGATCACCATTATATACACAAATTGTATAACATTATGTAATAAACATTACAATACTAAATCGTATAAAAATTATAAAATATTAAAAAACTTGTTCATTTTTTTTAGAAAGATTTGCATGAATCTGGTTAAACAATAAATTTTACCAAACAAAGAAAATAGAAGTTGCATTTCACATACCACCATTATATACACAAATTGTATAACATTATGTAATTACAATACTAAATCGTATAAAAATTATAAAATATTAAAAAACTTGTTCATTTTTTTTAGAAAGATTTACATGAATCTGGTTAAACAATAAATCTTACCAAACATAGAAAATAGATGTTGCATTTCACATCCCACCATTATATACACAAATTGTATAACATTATGTTGTTAAAAATGAAATATTAAACCGTATAAAAAGTATACAAGTTAAAAAATTATTTCTTCATTTTTTTAGAAAGATTTGCATGAATCTGGTTAAACAATAATCTTACCAAACAAAGAAAACAGAAGTTGTATTTCAGAATTCACATGCCACCACTACCAATTGGCACCTAAACAAACACCCAACAAAGCTAGTAATTAATTACATCTCTCTTTCTTTCTCTCAACTCCATTTCTTCTCTCCTTCATAAATTTCACTCCTAAACCTCTCCTAAATCAAAGAATTTTCTCTAATGGCTTTAAGGGCGATCCCTCTTTACTCGAGCACCAATTCTTCATTCAAGGTCAACAATGTGAGATCTCTCTCTGCTCCCAGAGTGTCCATGGCTGCTAGTGTGAATTCCAAATCAAGGTTGGTACATTTTTTTTTTCGTTTTTATATTCATTGCCCTGTTTGTTTGTCTTTCGGGTTAAAATTGAATTTGGGTTTTAGTTTTTGCTGAATTTGTTTATTGGGTTTGGTTATTTTTCTCTGATTTAAGTATACAATGCTGGAATGGGTGGGTTGTAACAGTTGATAAATTTGAGCTAATAGTTGATTATCTCGTAATTTATGTTTAATTATAGTGTCATTTTGTAGAATAGATCTTTGATCAATTGCATGTGATTGCTTATTTTTCGTTTAGTCTTCCAATTTAGGAGTGATATTTTTTGGATATATACTGATTTGGTTATAATGTTTTATAATTGATTGATTATTGGTTCTCTAAATATCAGCTGTGTAATGTCTGATTTTGATTGTAATTTATAATTGTTATTTGAAACACTACTACAGGACTTGCAAGCTGTATTGTCATAATATTTGTGGAACTGTGTTGAATAATAGGAATAATATTATTCTTTTTGTGCATGCATTTAATATCACCGTAAATATAATATGTTTTTCTTGACTTTGTAAATCTCATATACTAAAAGTAGCATGCATGAATTTTATTCTCCAATAATACCCTACCAATAAAAAATTACATTCATATTGAGCATCTTTTAATCATTATAATATAGATCAAGTTTTGCATGAGATGATCTGAACTATTTTTTAGATAAATTGGCAGATTTGTAGAAATACAGAATATCAGTATATTGTGATTGGTTGATATTTATCTAAAAAATATTTCGTATATACAAGTTGGAATATTTATATTTTCGCTGCTGTTTTTTTTTTGGGGGCTTTTATGAAATTTTACCAGTAATATATAATTTTTTGGGGCTACATTATTGACTCAATTGAATTGTATATCGTCACCTAACTATTCACTTTCTTAAAATATATGTGGTCACTGGCCTTTCTAAATTGTTTTATTTAATTTTGCAATCATTCTTTTTTAATCCTTTTTTCCCAAGTTATTCTTTTATTTTTTTAATGTTGCTGATTTTTCTAGTTGAGTCTATTTTTGTCGCTACTTGAGCCATATGGAAATATAATAAAGTTAGAGATTCATGCATGCAAGTTCTTTATAGTTCATATAGCTATTTTATTTGTAGTTTTCTCCTATTTGGCGAAAAATTCCACTACTATGACACATCATCTAAATTTAGAAAGATTTAAATTTGAATGATATTGACTTGATGTACTTTTTTATTTGTTTTTGTATATTGTTGTATCTTGTTCATACAATTTGATTTTCCTACTAGTATACAAAATAAGAACCAATTAATTTCTGTTTTTTTTCTCCTTTTTGTTCTGTGTGAATTGTAAAGTAAACTTGATTGGTATTTTAACGGGTATGAACTTAGGGAAATTTCATATATGCCTTTCCAAAAACTCAAAAATGCTGAATTTACCCCTTCAAACTGCTAGTCTGCAAAATTTCAATTTTTACCTTCTAAAACTCAAAATCAAGAAAATTGATAGAGTATATTTGGGCATTTTGAGTTATCAGAATAGTATATATGAAATTCTGGCAAATCCTAAAATTCAAAATCTATGAAATGATAGTTTTGGAGATATAAATTTGTTACACTGATTTTCGGAAGCATATACTCAGAAATCGAAATTACTAATTTTCATTCTGGATGGGTAAAATTGTCATTTTGATTTTTTTAGGAGTGCATATACGAAATTCCACCAGGATTGAGTCTTCAATAAAATAACATGCAACCCAAAACTCAAAATATCAAATTCACCCTTCCAAAAATCAGAAATCCATCAAATTTGACATTTATACTTTCAGAAGGGTGAAATTGATATTTGAGCTTTCAGAAGGGCATGCATGAATTCTAGCTTGGATTCTTTGTCTATACCATTATTAAATATTATTACATTCCATGCAATCATATATAAAACTCAATTTTTCTTTCCTCTGACAGGACTGAAACTCCATATATTAGAAGGATACATATGTAATTCTGACATTTAAAAGTCCCAAAATTTTATATCTATCAAATCGTAGTTTTGCTGGCAAAATTTTGTCACCCCGATTTTCCAACCAATCTTAAATCCCTCAAAATTCTTTCCAAACTCCATTCTACTTTAAATTTCAATTCCAGTTTCTAATTTCTTCTGACAGGATCGAGACCCCTCAAACAAAAAAGCCGTTCATGCCGCCGCGCGAGATCCACACGCAAGTCACGCACTCGATGCCGCCACAGAAGATCGAGCTGTTCAAATCGCTCGAGTCCTGGGCCGAGTTGACGATTTTGCCCTACTTGAAGCCCGTGGAGAAGTCCTGGCAGCCGCAGGACTTTTTGCCCGATCCCTCCTCCGAAAGTTTTTACGATGAGGTCCTTTCTTGCCTTGGATAATAATAATAATAATAATAATAATAATAATAATAATAATGATGATGATGATGATGATGATGAGGATGAGGAAAAAGCTCACTTTTGCCCCCTGAACTCTTCGAAAATGTTCAAGCTAAATGTTCAAGTTGCCCCTTGAACTTCAATTTTGTGGAAGTTGCATAATAAATAAATAATTACAAATAATAATAATAATAATAATAATAATAATAATAATAATAATAATAATAATAATAATAATAATAATAATAATAATAATAATAATAATAATATATTATTATTGTTATTATTAGTTTAATATTTATTGTTAGGGTCACATGCAGCATTAGTTCTTGTATTTCGATTGGATTGCAGATTAGTGCCTATGCTATTGGTTTGAACTTTTCGGCCCATGTACTTTATAGAAATACGCATGATTAGTCTCTATACACGAAGTACTAAATTGTAATCCAATTAAAGTACATGGACTAACAGTGCATATATCCCTAATAATAAATAAATTAATTAATAAATAATAATGAATAATAATATAATAAATAAATAATAACAAATAATAATAAAAGCAATAATAATAGGATGACTAAAATACGTAGCTAAGTATTTTTGAGGTCTTCTACTTAGAGGGTTTCATCCATTGGATTTGCATTGAGATTCGTGTTTCATGATATGCACAATTTTTCATGAATCTTATCTCAAATTTTGTGCTTATCATGAAAAAAACGAATCTAAATGCAAATCTAATGGTTGAAACCTTCTAGTAGAACATCTCAAATAATAATAATCATAATATTATCATCATCATCACAATATTTGTTTCTAACAGGTGATCGAGCTCCGGAAGCGATGCCAAGAAATCCCAGATGACTACTTCGTGTGCCTGGTCGGCGACATGGTCACGGAAGAAGCCCTGCCCACATACCAAACGATGCTCAACACTCTGGACGGAGTGCGCGACGAGACCGGCGCGAGTCCGACGGCCTGGGCGGTCTGGACCCGCGCGTGGACCGCCGAGGAGAACAGACATGGGGATTTGATGAATAAGTATTTGTATTTGAGCGGGCGCGTGGATATGAGGCAGGTCGAGAAGACGATACAATATCTCATCGGCTCCGGCATGGTAATAATAATAGATGCTTTTTTAAATATGTATTTTTTTGCATATGTCCAAAAAAAGTTCTCATGCTGGTCAGGCACGCGCCAGTCTCGTCCAGCACCACGTCCAAAGTGTTCAGCATGGTTTTGTACGTGGGTAAAGCTTCTTCGATGACCATGTCGCCCACGAAGCACACAAAGTTGTCCTTCGGAATTTCCCGGCATCGCTTCCGGAGCTCCATGACCTTTTAAAAGAAAAGGTTATCCAGCTCCGGAAGCGTTGCCAGGAAATCTCAGACGACTAATTCGTGTGCTTGGTGGGTGACTTGGTCATAGTAGAAGCCTTACCAACCAACCAAACCATGCTGAACACTCTGGACCGGTGCATGGATCACCGAGGAGAATAGACATGGAGACTTGATGAATAAGTATTTGTATTTGAGCGGGCGGGTGGATATGAGGTAGGTCGAGAAGACCATTCAGTATTTGATTGGCTCCGGATGGTAATGGATAAATTATATTTTTTAGGGTTTATGTTGGTGTGGCAATAAGGTCCCTTGAGAAGTACGATACAATGGAACCCTAATTTCAGATGAAATGAAAGAGTTCGAAACGAGCCTAAAATAGTATAATTTCTCCAAATAATAGATATGTCTTTTTTTAAGTTTAGGAATGTAATTTTCTTATTTTTTTTCATAAAATATCATAATCTCTACAAACTTCTTTCTTTAGTTCTGCAATATAATTTTTTCCTTTTTCATAATTGTCAATACAATAATCTGATTATTTTATAATTGGCAATACAATACTACATCTATTAACAGGCAATAAGGTCCGCCCAGACCCAAATTACCTTCCTAACACATCAATAAATAAATTATTGATAAATTCTTTTTTATTTCCTTCTTTATTCAGGATCCGAGGACGGAGAACTCGCCGTACTTAGGCTTCATATACACTTCCTTCCAAGAACGCGCGACGTTCATCTCGCACGGCAACACGGCCCGCCACGCCAAAGACTACGGCGATCTCAAACTCGCCCAGATCTGCGGCACCATCGCGTCCGACGAAAAGCGGCACGAGACGGCATATACTAAAATCGTAGAGAAACTCTTCGAATTGGATCCTGATGGTATTTCCACACCCCAAGTTTTACTATGGGATGGGATTATTTTTTGAATATATATATATATATATATATATATATATATATATATATATATATATATATATATATATATATTCTCGTATTTAGGCATCATCCCCCGTGCTTTTCATTTTTTAACTCGACCCTGACGGTATTGTTGCAGACTTGAATAATATATAAACATGTTTTCCAAATTATTTATTTATTATTTCAAAACAAATTTAGGTGTTTACTTATTATTTCTTTATTAATTCAAAAAACGAGTTAATCTTTTTTTAATTTAAACAAAACATTATACTTGGGGGTTTCTCTAAATAAAAAGATAACATTAGGTTTTTTTTCTTTCAACTATTTTAAAACTTGGGGTTTTTCGGAAGAAAGAAAACTTAAAGTAGTCTTCTAACAATCCAAAAAATAGTTTTTTTTTTCATAAGTACGAGAAAACATATGGGGATTTCAAAACATTCCCCTTCCTTATAAATAAACCAAACCCACCATCCATTCAACTTACTCATTTTTCTTTCTTACCATCCATTCAATAGCTAGTATCTTCTTCTATCAATTCAAGAAAATACATGCGTTATTAACTAACTCATTTTCCTCTCTTCTTATCCACAAGGCACGATCTTGGCCTTCTCGGACATGATGAAGAAGAAAATCTCGATGCCGGCTCACCTCATGTACGACGGCGCCGACGACTCCCTATTCGACCACTTCTCCGCCGTCGCCCAACGGCTCGGCGTCTACACCGCGAAAGATTACGCTGATATTTTGGAGTTTCTTGTGAAACGGTGGAATGTGGGGGAGTTGGTGGGGTTGAGTGACGAGGGAAGGAAGGCGCAGGAGTTTGTTTGTGGATTGGGGAGGAGGATAAGGAGGTTGGAAGATAGGGCGAGAGATAGAGCCAAGGTTGGACCGAGGGTTAAGTTTAGTTGGATTCATGGGAGAGAAGTTCAGCTTTGAATTGGATGTTGTGTTGTTATATTAGGGTTTTGTTTGAGTTTGTGGGTGTTGTTGTTGTGGTGTGTGATGAAAAAACTGTGTGTGTGTGTGTGTGTGTGATGTTTGAGTGATTTTGGGGACTTTACTTGGAACTTGGAATAGAAAAGGAGTAATAAATATGAATAAACATTTAAGAATCTTGGGAGGGAAGTTCAACTTTGAGGACTATTTTTTTTTTATACCATTATTTCCCAAAATAAATCAATACTTGTCACTGTTTTGAAAATAATGTAGTAACTACCATTTCCGCCACTATTAGTGGCGGAATAACTTTTGTTCCGCCACTAGTAGTGGCGGAACAGATAGATTTTCAGTTATGCCAAAAACGGTCCATTTGACGCACTAAACGTGGTTAATTAGTATTAAAAATCTTGTTCCGCCACTACTAGTGGCGGAACATGTTAAAATATTTCTTTACCCCCCACTTAAAGATTAACATGGCTCATGAATGGGCAATTAGCGTAAAAATTGAAGAATTACTATGTTCCGCCACTATTAGTGGCGGAACAGGTGCATATTTCAGCCACTATATTGCGTCTAAAAAAAGCCATTTTTGTAACGGTTTTTTCCTAAAAACCGTTACTAATTACATATTAGTAACGGTTTTTCCTAAAGAACCGTTACAGAATTGTAAAAAAAAAATCTATTCATGCATATTTGTAACGGTTCTTTAATAAAAACCGTTACTAATTTCATATTAGTAACGGTTTTTTCTAAACAACCGTTACAGAATTGTAAAAAAAAAATCTATTTATGGTTATTTGTAACGGTTCTTTAATAAAAACCGTTACTAATTACATATTAGTAACGGTTTTCCTAAACCCTAAACAATCTGTAACGGTTGTTTACAGAAAACCGTTACTAATATGTAATTAGTAACGGTTTTTATTAAAAAACTGTTACAAATAACCATAAATAGTTTTTTTTTTACAATTCTGTAACGGTTCTTTAGAAAAAACCGTTACTAATATGTAATTAGTAACGGTTTTTATTAAAGAACCGTTACAAATATGCATGAATAGATTTTTTTTTACAATTCGTAACGGTTCTTTAGGAAAAACCGTTACTAATATGTAATTAGTAACGGTTTTTAGGAAAAAACCGTTACAAAAATGGCTTTTTTTAGACGCAATATAGTGGCTGAAATATGCACCTGTTCCGCCACTAATAGTGGCGGAACATAGTAATTCTTCAATTTTTACGCTAATTGCCCATTCATGAGCCATGTTAATCTTTAAGTGGGGGTAAAGAAATATTTTAACATGTTCCGCCACTAGTAGTGGCGGAACAAGATTTTTAATACTAATTAACCACGTTTAGTGCGTCAAATGGACCGTTTTTGGCATAACTGAAAATCTATCTGTTCCGCCACTACTAGTGGCGGAACAAAAATTGTTCCGCCACTAATAGTGGCGGAAATGGTAGTTACCACATTATTTTCAAAACAGTGGCAAGTATTGATTTATTTTGGGAAATAATGGTATAAAAAAAAAAGTCAACTTTGAGGTGGGTTTGATTCGGAGTTTGTTGTGGTGCGTGTTGAGAAGAGTCTGATGTGTGTGTGTGTGTTGTTTTGAGTGATTTTGGAGGTTGTAGTGAGTTAATTAAGGACTTTACTTGGGATTTGGAATGGAAAAAGAGGAATAAATATGAATAGACATTTAGGAATGTGGTTGTTATAATAATGCAATTTGGGTTGTGTAAGGTAGGGTTAGTTTATAAGGTTGTCTGTTTGTTGTGAGATGTGTTTAAAAATAAAATAAGTTTGAGAGGAACGGTGCTTGTTATGAGGAAAATGAGATATGTTTAATGTAGTTTATAGAACTTTTGGGAAGTTTTATATACTAGACATGATGTGAACAATAACATGAAATGATTTAATAACAATAGGAATCATCTTTGTTTTGAGGAAACAAGGATAAAAACATACAATGTAAAAATTTCATGTCCTTGCTGAAATATTCACATCCATAATTCTATCTTTTATGGGAAATTTGCAAAAAAGCCCCTGCATTATGCCTTAATTGCAAAAAATCCCTGCCTTATTGGAAATTGCAAAAAAGCCCCTACATTATTGATTAAATTGCAAAAAAAACCCTACCGTTAGATTGAAGTTAACACCGTTAGTTTCAGTTGTTTAATCACTTCAAAATTATTATCTTTAAATATTAATTAACATTTTATCTAAATATTATATTTCTTAAAAAATATTTTTATCTATTTTTAAGAAAAAAATCGAAAAAAATTTTGTTATTGAAAAAAATTTTGTTTCAGAAAAACTTTTGTTTCGGGGAACATATATTTTTAATAAAACAATTTACTAAAAAATAATATTCATTTTTTTAAATATTAAAAAAATACTTTTTCATAATTATTTTTAAAATATTTTTTCTACAAAAATGTTAATTATCATTTAAAAAATAATTTTGAAGTGATTAAACTACTAAAACTAACGGCGTTAGCTTCAATATAACGGTAGGGACTTTCTTACAATTTTAGCAATAATGCAGGGGCTTTTTTGCAATTTCCAATAAGGCAGGGGCTTTTTTGCAATTAAGGCATAATGCAGGGGCTTCTTTGCAAATTTCCATCTTTTATATCATCTTAGTAATAACTGAAGCTTCGCTCCTAGAGGCGGTGATCACGTGGGAAGTAAAAGAAAGGAAATCATTATATCACTCTTTCGTAACTCCGTTTCTCATATTTCATTATGTTATATATTCTCACTTTCAAGTGAAAGAGAAAATTTCTACTTCGTATGAAATAATATCACTTCCATAATTCCCACTGTATAGTAATCACACACACGGACCTGAGATTTTGCTAGGGTTAACATGAAATTGTCACCATTTTCTTTCCATAATATTTGTTTTATTTAAAATTGTCCCACTTTTACCATTGGATTCATAGCCTAGTAGTTGAATGTAAAACACAACATTTAAACCATTGTCATCAAAATAGAAATGAGGCAAAGAACTCTCTCTATTAAAATAAAAAAAAAATCCCCCACTTTTCATTAGTACTTCAATAATTGTCATATTTCCGATCATTTGTTCAGTTTCTACATTAAATCACTCCAAAATAAATTAATAGTGCACTAAAAACTCTGCAAATTTGATCTACCTTTCTAACATTAATACAAGAAAAATAATATTAATGGGGTTGTAGTTATGCGGAAAATCAAAAGATTTCTTCAATAGCATCAACAAATTGAACAAGATTGACGAACGTTTTCATGTCCAAAATGTCAGCGCCTAAATTTAAAAAAAAACATCAAAACGAAGAATGAGAAATGAAAGGAAAAAAAAGAGAAAGTTAAAAGTTCAAACACATCAGAAAGAAATAAAAATTTGCACAAGGACATCAATAGAGGCAGTTTCCTGTTTTGACCCTAAAAACCTCATAATATCCCCATATTACCCCTGAAAATGAGACGAATTATTTTGGCCACTAAAGATAGCACAACACCTGAAATACCTTTTTGTGCTCTCATATTTACCATACATAATACAAAAAGAAATATCGGATCACAAAAAGGTATACTGATAAATTATGTATTGAAAATGGTTTATACACAAGAAAACAGCATAATAACTAATCAAAGGTTTAATTGGGGATTTTTTTTATTAAGATTTGACCTTCTTAAAAACAATTTAAGAATTTAGGATAAAAATATCAATACCTTGATTTATTTGCATCCTTTAACGACGAGCGCTTTCCAGCAGATAAAATAATATGATATTGCACCAGTCTAACAATATCTGACAAATCCCTAAAAAAATTAAAAAAAGAACTATATTCATAAATAAATATATAAAAGGAAAATAATAAGCTTTATAGAAAGGAAAATACCTGGAGGATTTGATCGTATCAAATATTTCGCTTATTGGTAAATCATTAGGAACTATCTGAAAAAAGTACCAAGAAAAAAATTAATAGTTTGTTTGATAATTTTATGTTTTTTATAAAGCAAAAATACATGTTTTCTTATTTTGTAAATATTAATAAGATTACCTCAAGTTTCTTAACCTCTGTTGTTTCTGCATTAAACTCTATCTTTAACTCATGGTCAATATTTGGTTCTGTACCAAAATCATATTTTTGGCCGAAAAAAATTCCACTTGAATTTGGTACGGGTCCCTTGATCAAAAGCCTCAAGGAATTATCTTTAAAATCTAAAACCCTAATTTCAGTGAGCACACACTCACCTTGTAATATCTCAACACTGAAAGAGAGAAAGAGTGAGTTTGTCAGTTCAAATGCAAATGCCAATTTTTTTACTTTTTAAGTTTTATAAGGGGTTTTAATTGGATTTGTGGTTATATTATATGTGGTTCGTTTATTTCCATTTTTAGGGTTTTTTCTCCCAATTTATCCTCAATTGCCCAAAATTCTGAATTTAACCAGAAATAACAAAAAGCAAAAAATATAAAACAATAATTTTTAGCACAAAAAATTAAATTGGTACCTTTTCATGACACTTTCAAAATCCTCCAATTCCTTAATGGACATTTCATTTTCTTTCATTTGACGATCAAGTTTGACCATCTAATGTAAAATTAAAAATTCACAAATTGTTTAGTTATGGAAATGCAATATACATAATTTTGCAAGAAAACCTAAATTAGATAAAAAATTGATTCAGTACCTCATATTTGAAATCTTTAAATCTTGATTCTTGGCTTCCAAAAATATCTCTCACACTTTCTAGAGACTACAAATTTAATAAAAAATTTCAAAAATAAAAGAATAAAAATAATATTATTCAGACAATTACAGGTTCACCACAAGTTAGAAAGCATTACATAAAGGGGAATAAAATGAATAATTAAAAAAGAGAGGAACCTACTTGAGAATTATCACATTTGATTAAATATTCAGATTCTTCAAGGCCTCCATCCACTTTGCTTTTATCTTCCAAAGAGAAATAAATCAAAAAGAAAAACAAAAAAAGATCTAAAATTAGCAACACAAAGAAGAAACGAAAATTTCTATTAGCTAAAAAATTTACTGAAATTGCAATAATTTCCCTTATAATTTTGTCCAAAAATAAAATGTTTATCCTGATGTAAACCCTCAATTAAACATTAGAAAAGAGAAACAAATAAAAAAAACTCAATTGAACTCTCTTTGTTTCTATCTTTTCTTCTTTCGTGTTTCATTGAGGTTCTATATAGGGATTAAAATTTAATTTGCTTAATAAAATAAACATTAAATTTAGGTAAAAAAAAATGCTTGATTTTACCATTTGTAACTCTATCCATTAATCTGTTAATTTCACCAGTCAATTTTGAATTTTCTTCTGGAATCGAGCTTATCTCTTTTTTCAAGCTATCCAAATACAAATCTGAAATAAAAACCATAAAATTTTACTCAAAAACAATTGATTTAATTCAATTTCTAAATTTAAAACAAATGTGAGTTCAAATAATACACAAATTTATTTTATTTTCTTTCTTTTTTTATGAGAGCTTGCCTAAGCTTTCATTGTCAAGAGCCGATATATTCCACTCAAACGGTTCCAATTTCTTGATTGGTTCCTGAAATTTACAAAATAAAAACCAAAAATAAGTTAACTCATTTACTCAATCAACCGATTTACAAACAAAACCAAGTTCAAATCGCCCTCTTATTAACTCAGTAGTAAAAGAAAAAACAGAAATTCAAACAAGTACCTGGTATTCCGATTTAAAACCCTCCAATAAATTCTCTACATCAGAAACCGACGAATCCACTTCAAACCCTGCTTCTCGCCCTTTCAAAATTTCCACTATTCGGCTGTGGGATCAGAAACAAATCCGAAATAAATCAGAAAAATCCGTTCAAGTGAGGATTCTTTTAATAAAATTGAGGATGGATAAGATACCTTTTAATGGCTTCTAAATCGATCTTCTCCTGCTCGGGATGGAGTGGAGTTTCGTTTAGGGTTAGGGTTTCTTCCGCCATTGTTGCGCAGCGAGCTTCGTATTTCCCGCTTTTTTGTTGTGTATAAGTTATTTGGATGGGTTAGATATGGAGCGCGCCCGTTATAAAAAGTATAAAAAATATGATAAAATTATAAAAATATAGTTTTATAAACACAAAAAAACAAAAAATATAGTAAAAATATAAAAAGGCAAAAAATATATATTTTCAAAAAAATATATATTTTCTGGACACATCGAAAGTTGAAAATTCTGAATAATTTCGCTATTTGGATTATGTAGGTTTAAACTTGGCTGCTTGAGTGGTGATCTATAGATTTTTTGTGACGATTATATCTGTGATGGTTTGTGTGTTTATCATGATTAAATTAGTTCCTTTTTTTTATTTGCCGAATTGTCCTTATATCATTGAATTTTTATTTATCTTGACCTGAGCTGCTCTGTCTGTGAAAATTATTTTAACATAATATCAAATTAATTACTCAAAATAATAAATCAAATATATAGTTTCATATAATATCAATCAAATCAGTGTAGATAAATAACTTGAGTTGCCATCCAAAATTATACAACCATATTTGTAATATTAGGATCATTGTCGCACTTCGCTACGGATAACTTAATTACTTATTTACATTTTTATAGTGTGACTATAATTGAATTACATTTATATATAAATTGTGTAGTTTACCAAACTTATCCATAATTATATAGAACAATATAGGCTGTAAATTTTTTGTAGTTAAACTTCTAAATGTTCATTATGCAATATGATATAGTTATTTAAAAAATGAATATAGATGTTACTACAAATATGAAAAATGTATATATAAGCAAATACATCTTATTAATCTCAATTAACCAATCTGACAATCTCAGACATTAGGGACATGTCATATTGTAATCTATTCAATTTTCGATTGCTAACTAATTTTTTCTCTAAACTAAAAAAATTTGTCTCTAAATCTTGATGGTGTTATGCCCTAGGCCAAAGTGTTTGTGACCTAGATGATGGATTGTAATAACAAACATAATATTTATTCTAAGATATTTCATATAATATGTGCGTATAGGTCATTTTAATACAATTAAAATAGACCATGAATATGCAATTCAGCTTTATGTCATCAAAATGCGTGACTTTGATAGTAAAACTATAAAATGTTATGAATGCTATTCTAAATCGTCCCTGGTCATTTATAGGATATTTGTGGAGACAAATATACTTGTAGATACATATAAATATATATTTATATACAAGCTATAAATGTACACCAGTATATTAGTTGACTGATGATTATGTTTTACTGATCATGGATAAATAGTTATCAAGTCATTAACATAGGTATATATTAGAGACCATATACTGGACTGACCCGCCATAAGAATGCTACATGTTTTACGTCATTAGTGATTCTTGTAACATAAAGTATTTATAGTCCTTTAACCTGAGATTGTCTTGGTTCCCAACATGAGTAATTTTATACTTTAATATAATTTAACACGCCTTTGACCGGGTGGTCATAACGGTTATGATTAGGTATACAATGAATCATGTAGAGGGATGAGTGCAATCAAGACGGGATTTGTTCCTCTCATAAATGAGAGAGATATCTTTAGGCCTCTTGATGAATTGAACTGAAGAAATGTATGGTCATACTCGAATGAATTAATAAGAGTTATTAATGTCATTTGTTCTTGTTCAGTTTAATTTGGGATCAAGAAATATTAATCGATTAATATAAGGATGGCGTATTACATGCCTTATGATCGATATAGATATCGCACGACAAAGGGACTAAATACGTGATTGTTGATTAGGTAATCAGATCACCGATATTCACTTAAATTAGGTAGTCATGATGGCTTGCTAGAGTCCGCTCATGATTTATAGACTGTCAAGTCTATTGCCAACATTAAGTGAACCTACAGGGTCACACACAAATAACAAACTGAAACGGGCGCAGAAAATCCTAGCGACTTATATGATGAGTTGCATAAGAATGTCACAAAATATATTGTCATCTTATGTGATAAGATGTGATATATATGTATATAAAGACTATGAGCACAAAAGATCATGTAATCTAGAAGAGTCTAGATGATGACATATGGATAATAATGAGTGATGTCATACACATCTTTTAGTGTGAGGAGACATGACCCTTCACTTCTATATAAGGACATAGAGGGCTCCAAATTCAATAGACCAAATCATTCTTTCTCTCATTATTTCTCATTCTCTTTTGTGAGACAAAAGAGAGAAAAATATCCTTTCTCATTTGTGTGACAAAATTACGAAATGGTGCTTTCCTTTTTGTATAACTACGAAAGGGTGCCATCTTTTGTATGACAAAATGAAAGGGTGCGATTATATGAGAGGAATTATATACATCTTTTGTGAGATAAAATAAGAAGAGTTTTCTTATGCAAGAGGAGAACAAGTTACTAGCATATATATTGTTCTTCTTCCCGTTTTAAGAAGTTTGTTCGTGTGGACATCGGTAGAGGCGTTCGTACTTTCGGCGCTTGTGATCTATTTGGCCTAAGAAGATGAGAACGGTTTGTTGAGAGTTTTGGTGGAGACCGATTGTGTGTGCGGTAGATGACTTCCGCACGACCCGACCTAGACAGCCTAGACGGACGGAAAATCGGTTAGGATGGTAACCGGTTTAGAGGCGCATGGACAATACGCATGCGTCACGGATTAAGCGTAATCCGAAAGGTATCTTTAAGATTTATTTCTTTGATTTAATCGATACGCACGGATCCTCGGATTGGTTTTGGACGAAATTTTTATTTTTCCGCTGCGTTATGCACGTCCGAGACCCAACAAATCTATCATGTGTGCATTTCTAAAATTTTAAACTAATTGATTATGATCTTCAAGCATTTGCACAAGTTCTTACTTTCATTTATTAAATAGGCAAATTCACAATAGCATTAATTCTAGGATAATACATGAACTTGGCTGCGAATATTTCAATTTTATTATTTATTTCCATTTGTAATGTATAAATTACAATTATGAAAATTCAAAATAAAAGTTTGAAATAAATTCATGTTTAAAATTATTTTGAATTACATCATAAAATATGAGAAATAAGATAACATAAATGATAAATGCCTAAAAAACAAAAATAATAACCAAGTAAATGATTTGGATAATTAATTTATGATCTCGATTTATGTTTGCATTAAGATTTATAAGATTAAAATGTCCACCTTTTTTTATTCTTTTTTATTTTCTTGTGCCGTTTATCTCTTGATATATTATATTAGAAAAAATAAAGTATTAATCAGGCATAAACGAAAGAGACCAGAAAAAATAAAAATGCAAGATAATTAAAGATTTTAGTTGAAACTACATAATATTTAATTATAGATGATTAACTTTAAAAAAGATAAAAAATTATTATTATTATTATTATTATTATTATTATTATTATTATTATTATTATTATTATTATTATTATTATTATTATTAACATGATTTTTTAAAAAGTAAATATGATATTATATGTATGGGAAAAATATGCATACTATACATAGTAAAATATAACATGACTCATTTTTTTCTTCAAAAAATTGCTACTACTATTTTTCTTATTATTTTTATTTTTTAAGTTGTTAAAATGATATGAATTATATATAAACCGATTACATATGTTATTTTAAAATATGTAATACATAGTAATATAATATAGTTCTCAATATTCTGAATTTTTTTTACATGTTAGTTCTCACGTAATTGGAGATATAACCCCGAAACATTATTTAACTAATCATGTGATAGTGTGATAATAATTTAAATGAAAAACTAACATTTGAGAAAAAATTTGTTCTGACGTCCAGGAAAAAAATGATGATAGAACTCTTGAGAATGCTCAAAGAGAGGTAAAAAAATAAGTTATGAGTTAATGAGCATATCATTTCTATATGTGTTCATCTATATAGTTTATATTCGCATTTTTAGCAAGAAAAAAAAAATTAAGTTAGAACCATAACAATATGGAATTCAAATTCAAGAGAAAATTCCAACGAATTTATATTTGATGATTTTAACATTAAAAATAAATTATTAAGAATTATTATTTTTTAAAGAAGAAAAGAAAAAATTATTTATGTTTTATGGAGTGAACTCTTCATGTTCTATTTGTATTAATATTTTAATATCACTTTGGTCCTTGATTCATTGAAACCATCTGATTAAGATCTTATGGCTATAAACAAATTCAACGGTACTCACTAAATCGGGGATGAAACACAAAATACCAATTCAACCAATGATATGATTATGTTTTAATAACCACATACTTGTTGTCATAAAATATCAATAAATTTGAGAAAATTAAAGAATAAGATTGAACACAAATTTTGATCGAACGGTTAAGATAAAAGTGATGAGCTTTCTCAATGAGAGGGCTCAAAAGGAGGTGAAAAATAAGCCAATTATATGATTATGTTTTAATAATCACACACATGTTGCCATAAAATATCAATAAATTTGAGAAAATTAGAAGTTAAGATTTAACACAAATTTTGATGGAACGGTTAAGATAAAAATGATGAGATAGATCAATGAGAAGGCTCAAAAGGAGGTGAAAAATAAGGGGTTGCAGTTAATGCTAATTGTTGGAGAATCCATAGCCATGTACGTTACATGCGCAACAAAATCTATGGATTCAATTCGACCTAAGATCATCATTAAGGGCTTAAAGTACGAGGTTAACTATTAAGATTTATACCTCGGATTTTCCTGATCCGTGGGACGAAGAACGAATATAGGCCTAAAATATTCTGACGTGCAACATTCTCCCTTTTGAAGCTCGACTCCATGAACCTCCTTGCTTCTCCTAGGGATGAAGAATGATCGCTCACAAGTTCTCAAGTTAGAGAACTTCTACTCATATCCACACGAACATCAGACAAACGGAATAACCGGACTCGGCTAGACGAGTCCGGAAATACTTTCCAAAATCTCACAAAACTCTTTCTATATTTCTGTATCACGATGGCCTAGGCTTTCGAATTGTATGTAAAATAGAGAGACACTGCCATTCTATTTATACCAGAGAGGAAAGCGACCGATTGCTCAGTTACCTTAACTGAAAATCCTAAATTGTGCCTATTTCGTTCCCAACGGAATAGGTGTTTCCTTAACAGGAAACGTGGAAGCCAAGGTTATTACTGTTTCCATATATATTCCTTTCCGAATAGAACCATTCCGTTGACAACAGAATAACACTGTTTTGCATAATCAACAGTCCAAAAGTTGATTGTTTCGTTCACCAATCTATACATTATATTGTAATGTGTATTTTTATAAACATTTTTATGGCTTTTATCATATGAAATTCACCCTTAAAACACATAAAATGTTGAAAAAAAATGTTTAAAATTAATAAATATTACTTTAAAACTCTTAATAAAATTTTGTGTGATTTTTCAGGTAAAAAGACAAAAAAAAGGGATATTTGGATGACTTGGTGAAAAGTCAATTCCAAATAAAGGGCCGATCTGCAAATTCTGGGCCAAGAATGGCCGAATTCTCGACAAATCTCTGCGAAACCCTTACACACGCTTCTTCGATTCTTTTACAACCCTTCTTCAACCAACCATCTAAGCCACACCCTACAAAATCCACAAAAAGACGAAAATCAAACCCGGGGAATCGCCCAGTTGACCAAACGTCAATTGTCACAAAAGAGGTCAAACTGGGTACCAAATCGAAGTGCTCGACGGGACGAATCCAACAGTACAAACCTCACAAAAAAGACCTTCTAGAACTACCAGAAAAAACAATAGAAGATCTAGTCAAACCTGGTCAAAGTCAACTTCTGACCAGGTCAACTCCCTTGTGGACCAATTCTGAGATGCCACGTGAAGTTTCAACCCTCCTTAAAATTCCCAAACGTCAGTACAAGGATTCAGATTGCTCCAATCATTCTGTGCTAGGTGGCAGAACAGTTCAACCTTCTTCCAATCTGACATGTGGTCGAGGCTGTTAGAACTTGAGCTGAAGTGGACATGTGGCGGCCTGCTATTAGGGAACATTCACTCGTGGTCAGTACTAGGTTTCAGTATGAGCCAACTTGGACCAGACGCGTGGGAAGTCTTCTACCAAACGAGTATTCGAAATTTGACTGTTCAATCTTTTCTTCGGTTCTCATGATACCGGAAGCCTCCGTTACTCCATTTACACTAGTTCAGATGATCACTAGACTATCAAGTGAGATGAAATGGAGAGAGACTCAACGAATTTTCTGCAGAATTATTTCCGTGCCACGGAAATGATTTGACTTGTTCCAACCCGTCAGCGACGCATGACATCACGCGTTTTCACAGCCTGAGAAGCACCGATCGCCTCCTGTGCTCAGTTCTACACACGCCTCCAGTGACAAATTAACAAGCAAAATCAGCAATACTGGACGGTCCAATGTCGATAAATGGAGGTGAGTTTCACGCGTTATCTGCAGAATCTGCAACAAATCAGTACGAGGTTAGGAGTGAGCCAATTGCAAACTGACATGTGTCGAACATATTCAATAGGAATTAAAGGATGAGTAGATTAATTATCGATTGATTTGTTGATTATTTTTTTGGAAAGAATACATAAAGCCTTGCTTTTAAATCTTATTAATAAATTACTATTAAAGATTAACATGTCATACGAATCGTCAATATTTCCCTACTTTTTCTCTTTTGAACTTTTAAAAACAAAATTGTATTTCTATTATTTTTTCTTGCATCTTTCTTTTTTAAACAACAACAACATCTTGATCAACAACTTGCACTAAAGAAACACGAGATTAAAAAGTTATTAATTTAAGGCCTTGCCTCTTTGTGGATCGACGTCCTAAAATCTTATACCACATATATATTGAATTGAATTAGGGGACTTATAAATAATTTTGCTAAGATTGTAAATCGCAAATGACACGATTTACACATTCTTAGACAAATATACAACTGTTTTGAGGTATTTTCATCCCATATGAATGAAGTTCATTTTGTGATCATGTAGGTTCCATTTAACACTGGCAATGATTTTCTAAAGATAGTAAGTTATGAGTAATCTCTAGACTGATGTCATGGCTATCTATGTTAAATGAAATGACCAGCGATCATAAACCTATCTGAATAGACGTTTGCTTATTCCTTTTGCTCTACGATATATGTCTTGATCACAAGGCATGGAAATATGTCATCCTTGAGTTTGATCAAAGTCTCTTTCCTGATCAAGAATTAGACTGAATAAATACAAAATGATATTAACAACATATGTTAATCCATTTTGAGCATGACTATGCATTTTCTTTTGTCCTAGTTCATCAGGGGGTCCAGAGCTATCTCTCTCTTGACGAGAGGAACAAATCCCATCTTGGTCACTCACATTCCTCGTCATGATTCAGTGCATACCTAATAATGATCCTAATGAGTTTCTGAAGGAGTCAGTTGTGAAACTATTCCACATTCTCTGAGATGATCTTCAAATTCTTGACTCAGATATTCACCTCCTTGATTAGATCGAAGAGCTTTAATCTTTTTGCCAAGTATATTTTGTACTTCACTCCTAAATTCTTTGAACACTTCAAAAGATTCAGGTAGACATAGCTATATCTACTGGAGTCATCCATGAAGGTTATGAAGTACCGATACCCACCTCTTGCCAGCGTACTCATTGGTCCACATACATCAGTATATATGAGTCCTAACAAGTCACTAACCCTTTCACCAACTATGATTTTTCAGTCATCTTACCAAGTAAACAAGACTCGCACATTTAAAATGAATCCAAATCAAATGAGTCTAAAAGTCCATGAGAGTAGAGTTTAGAAATGCGATTCTCATTTATATGGCCCAAGCAACAATGCCAGATGTATGTCGAATTTAAGTCATTTATTTTAAATCGTTTAGTATTAATGTTATAGATGGACTTATAATTTTCTTTTTTAAGATCTAGCGCATAAAGACCTCTTTCTAGTAGAACATTTTCATAGAAAAGATTATCCTTTAAGATAGAACAATTATTATTCTCAATAATAAATTGATAACCATCCAAAAGCTAGACTAGAAATAGAAATAATACTTCTGCTCATAGCATGTACAAAATAACAATTATTAAGTACTAATACAAGTCCACTAGGCAAAGTCAATAAGTAAGTTTCTACGGCTAATGCAGCAACTCTTGATCCATTTCCCACACGCAGGTCGACTTTGCCCTTAGATAATCTTCTACTCTTTGTAGTCCCTGCATTGTTGGGTTTCGGATGTGCATAACGCAGCAGAAAAATAAAAATTTCATCTAAAACCAATCTGAGGATCTGTGCGTATCGGTTAAATAAAAAAAATAAATCTTTAAAATACCTTTCGGATTACGCTTAATCCGTGACGCTCAAACCATGAGTGTTGTCCATGCGCCTCTAAACCGGTTACCGTCCTAACCGATTTTCCGTCCGTCTAGGTCGGATCGTGCGGAGCCATCTACCGAACACACAATCGGTCTCCACTGAAACTCTCAACAACCCGTTCTCATCTTCTTAGGCCGAATAGATCACAAGCGCCGAAAATACGAACGGCTCTACCAGTATCCACATGAACATTCTTAAAACAGGAAGAAAAACAATATATATGCTAGTAACTTATTCTCCTCTTGCACAAGAAAACTCCTTTTCTTCTTATTATTTTATCTCACAAAAGATGTATAAATCCTCATATAATCACACTCTTTTGGTTTTGTCATACAAAAAGAAAGCACCATTTCATAATTTTGTCATACAAATTAGAAAGGATAATATTTTCTCTCTTTTCTTTTATCTTACAAAAGAGAATGTGAAATAATGAGAGAGAGAATGATATGTTGCGCTGAATTTTGGAGCCCTCTATATCCTTATATAGAGGTGAAGAGTTATGTCTCTTCACACTAAAAGATGTGTATGACATCACTTATCATTATTCATATGTCATTATCTAGACTATTCTATATTACATGATATTTTGTGCTCATAGTCTTTATATACATATATATCACATCTTATCACATAAGATGACAATATCTTTAGTTACATTCTTATGCATCTCATCATATAAGTCGTTAGGATTTTCTGCGCCCGTTTCAGTTTGTTCCTTGTGTGTGATCCTGTAGGTTCACTTAATATTGACAATAGACTTGACAGACTATAAATTATGAGCGGACTTTAGCAAATCATCATAACTGCCCAATTTAAGTGAATATCGGTGATCCAATTTACCTAAACAACAATCACGTATTTAGTCCTTTTGTCACGCGATATCTATACCGATCATAAGGCATGTAATATGTCATCCTTATATAAATCGATTAATATTTTTTGATCCCAAATTAAACTGAACAAGAACAAATGACATTAATAACTCTTATTAAGTCATTTGAGTATGACCATACATTTCTTTAGTTCAATTCATCAAGAGGACTAAAGATATCTCTCTCATTTATGAGAGGAACAAATTGTTGGGTTTCTACCGTTCATAACGTAGCGGAAAATACAAAATGAAACAAAATCGAATTCGAAACCCAAAAGAAGGATCCGTGAATTACAATTAAATCAAAGAAAAGTTCATAACTTTGTACCTTCGGATTACGCTTAAACCGTGATGATCAAAAGCGAATTTGGTTGACGCTTTTCTTTGGTCGATTCAAAACCGGTTTCCAAACCGATCCTTTGTATGTTTCGCCTAACCGGTATAACAAACCGGTCTCCAAACGAACGGATTCCCCAAGCAAACCGATTCTCCAAGCAAAACTACGGTTTCAACCCGAATCACAAAGAAACCGCACTTCACTTCGTCCTCTATCGGTATCCACACGAACAACCCCTTTGAACGGATAAAGAACAATATATGCTAGTATCCGTTCTTCATTTCTCTCACAGAAATAACAAGAGAATAATTTTCGGATTTTTCTCTCCTTTTTGTCTCACAAAAATTTGGACGAAAATATTATAATCCTTAATCTGATTTTGGGGTGTCTCTTGTGCCTACATACTCCATAAGTTTCATATCCTATGTGCATGGTAACTATGTAACCATTTATGCAACACACCTTATCATATAAGATGTAGGATTAGATGTGTCACTTGACTATGTAGCTCTCCATACAACTTATCACATAAGTTATGATTTTTCTCTGTACGTCTCAATAGTTGTTCTTTGTGTGTGACCATGTAGGTTTACTTAATGTTGGCAATAATCACAACGGATTATAAATCATGAGCGGCCTCTAGCAAGACATCATGATTAGCCAAATTAAGCAAATATAGATGATTCGATCAAACCTAATTTATGTCATGCATTGTATCCCTTTGTTACACGATGTCTATATCGTCCATAAGACATGGTATGTGTCAACCTTATGTTGGTCGATAAATATTTCTTGACACCGAATTTGATTGAACATCAAATGACATTAATAACTCTTTATTAATTCACTTGAGCACGGCCGTGCGTTTCTTCAATCAAATCATCAAGAGGCCTAAAGATATCTCTCTCAATTTATGAGAGGAACAAATCCTATCTTAATTAAACTCTTTCCTCCGCATAATTCATTATATACCTAATTTTAATCTTTATGACCGCCCGGTTAAAGACGATGTTAGATTATATTAAAGTATAAAATTTCTCATGTAGGAAACTGAGATAATTTCAAGTCTAAGGATTATAGATACATTCTTTACTGAGAATAACTAATGACACGAACCATGTAGTATTCTCACGGTGGGTCAATCCAGTATATGGTCTCTAACATATACTTATGTTAATGACTTAATAACACTTATTCATGATCAGTAAAACGTGACCATCAGTCAACTAACATACTGATGTACATTTATAGCTTATCATAAAGTATGTTTGTCTCACAAACATCTTATGAATGATCAGGGACGGTTTAGAATATCATTCATAATACTTTAAAGTTTTACTATCAAAGTCACATACTTTGATGATATAAAGCTGAATATCATATTCAAGGTTCATTTTAGTAATAAGAATAAAATAACCAATACGCATTTATTATATAAAATATCTCTAAATAAAAAACAATATTTGTTTAACACAATCCATATATCTAGGTCTTAAATACATTGGCCTAGGAAACGTCGAAGTATGTGTTTGGTTCTCTGATGCGATCTTGGTTCCTTTGCCTGCGCGATTGCCCTATTGTTGTCACAATAAAGATCCAAAGGATTTGCTATACTAGGAACCACACCGAGTTCTTCAATGAACTTCTTCATCCAAACTGCTTCCTTAGCTGCTTCTGAAGCTGCTATGTACTCGGCTTCTGTCGTAGAATCCGCTACAGTGTCCTGTTTGGAACTTTTCCAACTTATTGCACCTCCATTCAAACAAAACACATAACCAGATTGCGATCTAAAATCATCATTGTCAGTTTGAGAGCTTGAGTCCGTATAACCTGTTACAACTAGCTCACTTTCAAATCCTCCATAAACCAAGAATGAATCCTTAGTTCTTCTCAAGTACTTCAGAATATTCTTGACTGCTGTCCAGTGACTTTCACCGGGATCAGATTGATATCTGCTAGTTGCACTTAATGCATATGATACATCTGGTCTAGTACAAAGCATGGCATACATGATAGATCCAATATCCGAAGCATACGGGATTTTATTCATGTGATTTCGTTCTTCCTGATTAGCAGGACGTTGAGGCTTACTCAATTTTATGCCATGTGACATTGGTATAAAACCTCTTTTCGAATCATCCATTCGAAATCGTGTCAACACTTTGTCAATATAGGTACTTTGACTTAGACCTATGAGCCTTTTAGATCTATCTCTATAGATCTTAATGCCGAGTATATAAGCGGCATCTCCTAGGTCCTTCATTGCAAAAGACTTTCCTAAAAATGTCTTAACATTTGTTAAAGTCGAAATGTCATTTCCAATGAGTAATATATCATCTACATAAAGTACTAGAAAAACTATTGCGCTCCCACTAACCCTCTTGTAAACACAAGGTTCATCTTCATTTTTGATAAAACCAAAACCTTTGATTACTTCATCAAAACGAAGATTCCAACTCCGAGATGCTTGCTTTAATCCGTAAATGGATCGCTGCAATTTGCAGACCTTATAAGAATTCTTAGGATCAACAAAACCCTCGAGTTGTGTCATATACACATCCTCGAGTAAATTTCCATTAAGAAAAGCTGTTTTGACATCCATTTGCCATATCTCATAGTCATAATATGCAGCTATGGCAAGCAGAATTCTAATCGATTTAAGCATGACAACTGGTGAGAAAGTTTCGTCATAGTCTATACCATGAGTTTGTCGGAAACCTTTCGCAACAAGTCTTGCTTTATAGGTATGCACATTTCCGTCCATGTCAGTTTTCCTTTTGAAAACCCATTTACACCCAATGGTCTTAGAACCTTCAGGTGAATCAATTAGGTTGCAAACTTGATTATCGTACATGGACTGCATCTCAGTTTTCATGGCTTCTAACCATTTATGAGAATCAGGATCCTTTATAGCTTCTTGGTAAGATGTGGGTTCATCATCTATGAGAGCCACATTTCTATCATCAGTCACGAGAAATCCATATCTCTCGGGCTCATGACGAACTCTACCAGATCTACGAGGAGTATCCTGTGTTTTAAGACCGGACTCGTCAACTCTTGAAGAGACTTGTGGATCTTCCAATGGCTGTTCATTGCTAATTAGTGGATCTTGAATTACTTCAAGATGTACTTTACTCGCACTAGTTCCTTTAGAAATAAATTCTCTTTCCAAAAAGATACCATTTCGAGCAACAAACACTTTGTTCTCGGATGGGTTATAAAAGTAATATCCTTTAGTTTCTTTAGGATATCCCACAAATAAGCATTTATCAGATTTCGGTGTTAACTTGTCAGAAATTTGACGCTTCACATAAGCTTCACAACCCAAAATCTTTAGAAAAGACAATGTGGGACTCCTCCCAGTCCATATCTCATATGGAGTCTTTTGAACAGCTTTTGATGGGATTCTGTTTAGTATGAACGCGGCAGTTTCAATGGCATAACCCCAAAAGGATATCGGAAGAACTATTCCACAATCTTTAAGATGATTGTCAAACTCTAGGCTTAAATATTCGCCACCTCGATCTGATCGAAGTGCTTTTATTTTCTTACCTAGCTGGTTTTCTACTTCACTTTTGTAAATTTTGAACAATTCAAAAGATTCGGATTTATGTTTCATTAAGTAAACATATCCATATCTACTTAAGTCATCAGTAAAAGTAATCCAATCGTTTCGAGCACCAAGAGTTCTATGCTCTCAACGTTATACGTCTCTCGTTGGTCTCGACGTTATACGTTTCTCCCTAGGATCGACATGCGTCAAAGATTCTGTCTTTCCGTTAGGGGGGAAAAGAATCTTCTTCTTTCACGGGAAATGGCATTCGAAATTCAACACACTATCCAAAATCGATGTTGACTGTGGGTATTGGGGTAAGGGGTGCAAGCCATCTGGTATAAGGCCCACTGCTATCCTATCCCTAATCTTTTCTATCAGGGAATTGGGATTCTTTCACCCCAACGCGAACGGAAGAGCGCAACATAGCCAGCTTTTCGTTCTGCTTGACAAGCAAGCAGAAGTATCGAAAACCACCTCTAACTGGTGTGCTCATTGGTCCGCATACATCTGTATGTATGAGATCCAATAACTCACTTGCCTTCTCACCTGTCTTTGTGAAAGGAGCCTTTGTCATCTTACCTAATAAACAAGATTCGGACGTCTCAAATGATTCTAAATCAAATGAGTCTAAAAGTCCATATTGGTGGAGTTTAGAAATGCGTTTCTCATTTATGTGTCCTAAACGACAATGCCAGAAATATGTCGGATTCAAATCATTAGATTTAAATCTCTTTGTATTAATGCTATAGATAGACTTGTAATGTTCATGATCAAGATTTAAAACATAAAGACCATTTTCTAATTGACCATTCGCATAGAAAATATTTTCTTTACTTATAGTAAAGTTATTATTCTCAATAACAAACCTAAAACCATCCAAAACCAATCTCGACACAGATACAATATTCCTGTTCACAGCAGGTACATAGTAGCAATTATTTAAATTTATTACAAGTCCAGAAGGTAAAGATAATAAATAAATGCCCACGGCTAATGCAGCAACTCTTGCTCAATTTCCCACCCGCAGGTCCACTTCACCTTTCGCTAATCTTCTACTCCTTTGCAGCCCCTGCACATTATTACAAATGTGAGTACTGCATCCGGTATCTAATACCCAAGATGAAGAAGTAGATAAATTAATTTCAATAACATTAATACCTGAAGTAGTAGTCTCACTACTCTTCTTCTTCTTCTTTAGATCCTCCAAGTATGCCTGGCAGTTTCTTTTCCAATGGCCTGGTTTGTTGCAGAAGAAACAAATACCCTCCTTGGGTTTCTTGTTCTTAGGTTCGGACAACATCTTGCCCTTACCTTTTCCTTTGACTTTGCCCTTGAATTTTCTCTTTTGACCCTTGCCTTTCTGAATTAAGAGAACATCGTTGACAACATTTGTCTTCATAGTCCCCTCGAAGTTTTTCAGCATGCCGTGCAACTCGGTGATACTCTTGTCCATGTTATGCATATTATAGTTCATTATAAATGGCTTGAAATTCGGAGGAAGAGACCTAAGGATCAAATCGGTAGCCATCTCATTACCAACCTTTGCCCCTAGTTTCTCAAGTTGATCAAGGTACCCTTTCATTTTCAGAATATGAGCACTCACCGAGGAGTTGGGAACCATCTTACAACTTGCTAATGCACAATGTGCATTATACCTCTCATTTCTAGCTTGCTCTTGGAATATTTTCTTGAGCTGTGCCAACATTGGAAATGCCTCTAAATTTTCAAACTGCTTTTGAAGATCGGCATCCATGGTGGCCAACATGAGACATGTCACATCATTAGAGTCGCTTGTATGCTTGGCATAAGTGTTTATCACTTCTTGATCAGTATCATCAGCGGGCTGGTTAGGAATGGGCTTTTCAAGGACATAGTTCTTCCTTTCTTGTTTGAGAACAATTCTCAAATTCCGATGCCAGTCAAGGAAGTTTTTCCCATTGAGCTTGTCCTTCTCAAGGACGGATCGCAATGTTAAAGTTGATGTATTGTTTGTTGCCATTTTCTACACAGAATTAAATGCAGGTTTATATTAATATGTGATTTGAGATATTTTAATATAATTTTAACTCCCACTATTTTATACAAATCAATAACCCTCAAATGTATTGATTTGGAAATTTTAACTTTAAATTTCATAGTGAGCCAAGATCCATATTTCATCAAGTTCCAAGTGAGCTTTGGCTCATCGCCTAGAACCTAATTATTTAGGTAGGAACGTTTCCAATTGTATCGCATACAACTCTCGTTTAATCCATAGGATGAGCATCATATGCTCGGCGTATGCATCCTATCATATGTCCCGAACCCAAGTCTGACTTGATAGTTCTGTTGAATCTAACCAGGTCTAAATATCGAGAATCACCATTTCTCGCTTCTCATCACCCTAAGATTATGCTAATTCACTATGCTTTGGCATACCCAAATTTTGCATGATCGAAGGGATAATAAGTATAGATACATGGGAGGCATTTTTATGATTCAATATTATATGAGGGATTGTTATGTTTAATCTTTTATTTTATTTTATCATGTATTTCATCACAGAACATCACATGCACAGATAAAATAAATATGATATGATATAACATGGCCTTGATGATCTAAATGAGCCAATCATTAAGATCATTTCCTAAGATACATTCAACCACAAGGCATTGATGAACTCCTTTATCTCCATGATGTGTATGAGGTGGACGGTGAACTCCTTCATCTCCATGATGTGTATGAGATGGATGGTAAACTCTATCATCTCCATGATGCGTATGAAGTGGATGGTGAACTCCTTCATCTCCGTGATGTGTATGATCGTGGTAGTTATATTATATATAAAATGAACGGATCCATGCCCGTCACAATTAACCATCAAAATAAATTACATCACATCAACCAAGAACGGAACCATGCCCGTCACAATTAACCATCAAAATAAATTACATCACATCAACCAAGAACAGAACCATGCCCGTTTTTACATACATACATATATTACACACATCACATCATCACACACAAATCACAATCATTCAACACATATCTAATAGGCCATGTTATATGCATTATGTTGTACTTTAAACCATTTTACGAAATATGTATAAGGCGTTACAAATATGAAATTTGGGGTCTACGATTAATCTATGCGTGAGTGCGGGGTTCGGGGCGCGGCCCCGAAAAACGGGGTCAAGGGGCAGAACCCCTGCAGGGTTTTAAGGGGCAGTGCCCCTGAAGAAATTTTATTTTATACGATGCCGAAACTCAAAATTTCTTTAAAAAAACTTGATGTGTTGAATACATCCTTTCGAAATTTATTTAGTGTATCATATACGTAGTTTCGCACCTTTTCATAAAATTTAGACACCCATCCGAAGGTTATGATACATCACATGCATCCCTTCATGACATACCCAAAGCACCCTTTCAATCATGTCGCAACCTTTCATAATCAAGATACATCACATGCACCCTTTCATGAAGTCGCATCCTTTCATGAAATCGCAACCTTTCATGATCGAGATACATCACATGCACCTTTTCATGAAGTCGCATCCTTTCATGAAATCGCAACCGTTCATGATCAAGATACATCACATGCACCCTTTCATGAAGTCGCATCCGTTCATGATCAAGATACATCACATGCACCCTTTCATGAAGTCGCACCCTTTCATGAAATTGCAACCGTTCATGATCAAGAGACATCATATGCACCCTTTCATGAAGTCGCACCCTTTCATGAAATTGCAACCGTTCGTGACCAAAATTCAAAAATTGAAAAACAACGCCTCAAAATCAAAAGAAATATTTCGAAAATGGTTTATCCGTCTTAATTTAATTGGAATTCACTTGGCTCTAATGCCACTGTTGGGTTTCTACCGTTCATAACGCAGCGGAAAATACAAAACGAAACAAAATCGAATTCGAAACCCAAAAGAAGGATCCGTGAATTACAATTAAATCAAAGAAAAGTTCATAAGTTTGTACCTTCGGATTACGCTTAATCCGTGATGATCAAAAACGAATTTGGTTGACGCTTTTCTTTGGTCGATTCCAAACCGGTTTCCAAACCAATCCTTTGTATGTTTCGCCTAACCGGTCTAACAAACCGATCTCCAAATGAACGGATTCCCCAAGCAAACCGATTCTCCAAGCAAAACTACGGTTTCAACCCGAATCACAAAGACGCCGCACTTCGCTTCGTCCTCCATCGGTATCCACACGAACAACCCCTTTGAACGGATAAAGAACGATATATGCTAGTATCCGTTCTTCATTTCTCTCACAAAAATAACAAGAGAATTTTTTTCGGATTTTTCTCTCCTTTTTGTCTCACAAAAATTTGGACGAAAATATTATAATCCTTAATCTGATTTTGGGGTGTCTCTTGTGCCTACATAGTCCATAAGTTTCATATCCTATGTGCATGGTAACTATGTAACCATATATGCAACACACCTTATCATATAAGATGTAGGATTAGATGTGTAACTTGATTATGTAGCTCTCCATACAACTTATCACATAAGTTATGATTTTTCTGTGTACGCCTCAATAGTTGTTCTTTGTGTGTGACCCTGTAGGTTTACTTAATGTTGGCAATAATCACAACGGATTATAAATCATGAGCGGCCTCTAGCAAGACATCATAATTACCCAAATTAAGCAAATATAGATGATTCGATCAAACCTAATTTATGTCATGCATTGTATCCCTTTGTTACACGATATCTATATCGTCCATAAGGCATGATATGTGTCAACCTTATGTTGGTCGATAAATATTTCTTGACACCGAATTTGATTGAACATGAAATGACATTAATAACTCTTTATTAATTCACTTGAGCACGACCGTGCGTTTCTTCAATCAAATCATCAAGAGGCCTAAAGATATCTCTCTCAATTTATGAGAGGAACAAATCCTATCTTAATTAAACTCTTTCCTCCGCATAATTCATTATATACCTAATTTTAATCTTTATGACCGCCCGGTTAAAGACGATGTTAGATTATATTAAAGTATAAAATTTCTCATGTAGGAAACTGAGATAATTTCAAGTCTAAGGATTACAGATACATTCTTTACTGAGAATAACTAATGACACGAACCATGTAGTATTCTCACGGTGGATCAATCCAGTATATGGTCTCTAACATATACTTATGTTAATGACTTAATAACACTTATTCATGATCAGTAAAACGTGACCATCAGTCAACTAACATACTGATGTACATTTATAGCTTATCATAAAGTATGTTTGTCTCACAAACATCTTATGAATGATCAGGGACGGTTTAGAATATCATTCATAATACTTTAAAGTTTTACTATCAAAGTCACATACTTTGATGATATAAAGCTGAATATCATATTCAAGGTTCATTTTAGTAATAAGAATAAAATAACCAATACGCATTTATTATATAAAATATCTCTAAATAAAAAACAATGTTTGTTTAACACAATCCATATATCTAGGTCTCAAATACATTGGCCTAGGGCATACTACTAACACAAATCCCGTCTTGATTGCACTCATCCCTCTATATGATTCATTATATACCTAATCATAACCGTTATGACTACCCGGTTAAAGGCAGTGTTAGATTATGTTAAAGTATAAACTTACTGATGTTGGGAACCGAGATAATCTCAGGTCAAAGGACTATAAATACTTTATGTTACAAGAATCGCTAATGACGTAAAACATGTAGCATTCTTATAGCGGGCCAGTCCAAAGATATGGTCTCTAACATATACCTACGTTAATGACTTGATAACTCTTTATCCATGATCAGTAAAACATGATCTTGTTGCAATGAAAGAAAACTCTATCCTTGTCTTTCTTGATCTTATGTTTAGGCAACACATTGCCTTACCCCTGCTCTTGTTCCTGGTCTTCTTACCATTTTGAGCATGACCATGCATTTTCTTTAGTCTTAGTTCATTAGGGGGCCCAGAGATATCTCCTTCTTAACGAGAGGAACAAATTTCATCTTGGCCACTCACATTCCTCACCATGTTTCGGTGCATACCTAATGATGACCCTAATGATCATCCCATTACGGATGATGTAGAATCATATTAAAGTATACAGTTCTACATACATGAATCCATGGTGACCTCAGGTCGTAGGAACAAGTATACTATTCATATGAGAATCACTAATGATATATACCATGCATATTCTCATAGTGTGGTCAGTCCAGACTTGACATCCCTATATCCATGATAGACAGAACATGATCATCCAGCATGCGAATATACTAGTGTGAAGATGTAGCTTCTTACCTGAAGTATGTTTATGCCTATAAACATCCTACATATCACTAGGGATAGTTTAGAATGTCATTCGTTGGTTCACAGTTCGACTATCAGAATCACGTATTCTGATAATGTGATTCTGAAATGTCATTCACGGTTGATATAAGATATGTAAATGTACATTCACAACCTATACACACAGATATATAAGAAACAACATTTATTGAATAAATAATAATGTCTTAATGCATAATCAATTTTCTAACACAAAATACATTTTGATGGTGTTATGCCCTAGGCCAAAGTGTTTGTGACCTAGATGATGGATTGTAATAACAAACATAATATTTATTCTAAGATATTTTATATAATATGTGCGTATAGGTTATTTTAATATAATTAAAATAGACCATGAATATGCAATTCAGCTTTATGCCATCAAAGTGCGTGACTTTGATAGTAAAACTATAAAGTGTTATGAATGCTATTCTAAATCGTCCCTGGTCATTTATAGGATATTTGTGGAGACAAATATACTTGCGGATACATATAAATATATATTTATATACAAGCTATAAATGTACACCAGTATATTAGTTGACTGATGATTATGTTTTACTGATCATGGATAAATAGTTATCAAGTCATTAACATAGGTATATGTTAGAGACCATATACTGGACTGACCCGCCATAAGAATGCTACATGTTTTACGTCATTAGCGATTCTTGTAACATAAAGTATTTATAGTCCTCTGACCTGAGATTGTCTCGGTTCCCAACATGAGTAATTTTATACTTTAATATAATCTAACACTGCCTTTAACCGGGTGGTCATAACGGTTATGATTAGGTATACAATGAATCATGTAGAGGGATGAGTGCAATCAAAACGGGATTTGTTCCTCTCATAAATGAGAGAGATATCTTTAGGCCTCTTGATGAATTGAACTGAAGAAATGTATGGCCATACTCAAATGAATTAATAAGATTTATTAATGTCATTTGTTCTTGTTCAGTCTAATTTGGGATCAAGAAATATTAATCGATTAATATAAGGATGGCGTATTACATGCCTTATGATCGATATAGATATCGCACGACAAAGGGACTAAATACGTGATTGTTGATTAGGTAAATCGGATCACCGATATTCACTTAAATTGGGTAGTCATGATGGCTTGCTAGAGTCCGCTCATGATTTATAGACTGTTAAGTCTATTGCCAACATTAAGTGAACCTATAGGGTCACACACAAAGAACAAACTAAAATGGGCGCAGAAAATCCTAGCGACTTATATGATGAGTTGCATAAGAATATCACAAAATATATTGTCATCTTATGTGATAAGATGTGATATATATGTATATAAAGACTATGAGCACAAAAGATCATATAATCTAGAAGAGTCTAGATGATGGCATATGGATAATGATGAGTGATGTCATACACATCTTTTAGTGTGAAGAGACATGACTCTTCACCTCTATATAATGACATAGAGGGCTCCAAATTCATAACACAACACATCATTCTCTCTTTAATTATTTCTCATTCTCTTTTGTGAGACAAAAGAGAGAAAATATACTTTCTAATTTGTATGACAAAATTATGAAAGTGTGCTTTCTTTTTGTATGACAAAATGAAAGAGTGCAATTATATGAGAGGAATTATATACATCTTTTGTGAGATAAAATAAGAAGAGTTTTCTTATGCAAGAGGAGAACAAGCTACTAGCATATATATTGTTCTTCTTCCCGTTTTAAGAAGTTTGTTCGTGTGGACACCGGTAGAGGCGTTCGTACTTTCGGCGCTTGTGATCTATTCGGCGTAAGAAGATGAGAACGGTTTTTTGAGAGTTTTGGTGGAGACCGATTGTGTGTGCGGTAGATGACTTCCGCACGATCCGACCTAGACGGCCTAGACGGACGTAAAATCGGTTAGGACGGTAACCGGTTTAGAGACGCATGGACAACACGCATGGTTTGAGCGTCACGGATTAAGCGTAATCCGAAAGGTATTATTAAGATTTATTTCTTTGATTTAACCGATACGCACGGATCCTCGGATTGGTTTTGGACGAAATTTTTATTTTCCGCTGCGTTATGCACGTCCAAGACCCAACAGTGGTATCAGAGCGACGTGCGTGTTTTGGTTAAATTGAGTCGGTATATATGTGATATATACTATTTAGATACCATTTATAATTTTGATTTATAATTATAAGGCTTGCATAAAGAGTATTCAAGTGTTGAATATTCTTAATAGAAAAGATGCGATTAATGAATATGATCCAAGAGTTGCATCCAAAGAATGCGACCAATTGATATGACCAAAGGATATGATCCAAAAGTTATGTCCAAGAGATGGGATCAAAAGATGCAATGAATAGATGTGATCCAGAAGTTGTGTCCAAAAGATACCGCCAAGAAATATGATCCAAAGGTCACGACCAAGGATTGTGTCTAAAAGGTGCGACCAAGGAATGCGATCCAAAAGTTGAGTCCAAGATTTGAGACCAAAGGGTGTGACTAAAGGGTGTAACCAACGGATACGATCCAAATGTCACATCCATAAGGTTGCGACTAAAGGGTGCGACCAAAAGGTGCGACTAACGGGTGTGACCAAGGGATGCGATTCAAATGTCACATCCAAAAGACGCGACGAAAGGTTGCGACCAACGGATGCGACCAAAGGGTGCGATCAAAAGGTGTGACCAAGGGATGCGATTCAAATGTCACATCCAAAAGACGCGACGAAAGGTTGCGACCAACGGATGCGACCAAAGGGTGCGACCAACGGATGTGATCCAAATGTCACGTCCATAAGGTTGCGGCGAATGGGTGCGACTAAAAGGGTGTGACCAAGGGATGCGATTCAAATGTCACATCGAAAAGACGCGACGAAAGGTTGCGACCAAAGGGTGCGACTAAAGGGTGTGACCAACAGATGCGATCCAAATGTCACGTCCATAAGGTTGCGATGAATGGGTGCGACCAAAGGGTGTGACCAGTGGATATGATCCAAATATCACGTCCAATAGGTTGTGACTAACGGTTGCGACCAAGAGATGCGACCAACGGGTGTAATCGACATGCACAACTAAGAGGTATGACCGAAAAGGTGCAATCACAAGAGTTGCGACCTCATGAATAGTTGTGTCTTCATGAAAGGGTGCATACCATGAATTGCCTTTTTGAAATGGTGCATGTGATGCATTATTTCTTGAAAAGTTGCATGTGATGTATTGAATTCATGAAAAGATGCCTATGATGTATTAATGTGTAGAAAAATGTGTGTTGAAAAAGTTGACCAGGTGTTGACCATGTTGATCATGTTGACAGGTTATTTGTTGATCCACTGTGTTGATTGTGGACTATGTTGACTGTTGATTGTATTGACTGTTAATTGTTGACAGTTGACTACACTAGTTTACCCCTTGACTGTTGACCATTGAATTGGTCAAAAGTTGATCATGACCTAGTCAAAATATTGACCATTGACTGTTGATCTTGTCAAATGTTGATCGTTGACCGAGTCAAATGTTGACCAAATCAAATATTGGTTTTTGACTTGTCAAATGTTGACAATGACGACCGTGCCCCAAATTCGCATTCATAAGCCTTATATATATATATATATATATATATATATATATATATATATATATATATATATATTTTATAAATGGTTAAATAATCGAAACATAATATGATTATGTTTATATTTGATATATTTGTTGATACGTGTTGATATAATGAAAGAGTTCATTAGGCATAACACATCTATCATGGAGATGAAGGAGTTCATCATCTATCATGAATACATCATTAAGATGACAAGTTCATTTTTAACCACACATCATGACGATGAAAGAGTTCATCGATTTCTATACATGGAGATAAGATTTTCATATACAATCTAAGAAAAATTTCATGGTGATGAAATATATATTAGGAAATCTTTATGTTAGTTCATAAAGATCAAGGCTATGATATATCATCGTTATTATTTTTATTCTATTGGTACATGTGATGTTCTTTGAATATTGCATAATAACATATAATATTAAATAAAATCTCTCAAAACAATGTTAAGTCATTAAGTGCCTTCCATAAGTCTAAATCTCTCGATACTCTGATCGACCCTGCATAGGTCATGCCAAAGCTGGGTATGTAGGGACAATCTTAGGAGGAGAGAATACGGGAAATGGGAGCCAACATAGGTCATGCCAAAGCTGAGTGTGTTGGGTACTATTTTGCCGATGATTAGACATGGTTTGATTTAACTGGGCCATCAAGTCAGACTTGGGCTCGGGGCATACGATAGGATATATACGTCGGGCATATATGATGCTTATCCTATGTTGTTCAAGAGTTGTATAAGATACAATTGGAATTATTCCTACCTAAATAAGTTAAGTTCTGGGCGATGAGCCAAAGCTCACTTAGGACTTAATTGAAATATGGATCTTGTCTCACTATGAAACTTCATGCATTGAAAGTTTCCGAATCAATGCAATTGAGGGTTATTGATTTGATTAAAAATAGTGGGAGCCATTATATGAAATAATAGTCTTTGCATATTATTCAATTCGAATAATATATCTATTTATGTCTCACAATAGGTTTTTGAGAAGGACATATAGCATAATATGCTTATAATCTTTAAAATAAACATGGACAAGTGTGTCAATAATGTTCTCGTGCTTAAAAAAATCGTAAAGAGTAATCCCAAAGATAAGGGTAAGGTGTTGTCCGAGGCTTCGGCCTTAGGTAAGAAATTAGTATCTTTTGCGGTGAATCGGTTCATTGAAAGAAACCATAATTTCTCAAGAAGATATGAAAAAGTGAATGAAATGATAGTGTGACTACCGCTTCAAGTATTTTTGTTATAGAAATTAACTTGTCTATTTCACATCATGTGTATTAGATACACGATGTGAATCACACATTTGTGAAAATGTGCTGACAAAGTTATAGACTATTTAGTAAATATGAAGTTAACATATGAGTGACAAATGTAGCAAATGTTGTTGCATTTTCTCAAGTAACTCATTTATTTATATTGTCTTTTTGGACTTATCGCCGACATAAATAATTGTTATTTAATGTCGACAATAAATTTTGTATTATCTATAGTTCGAGTTTATCTATAAATGGTTATTAATTTATTATTGAGAATAATAATTTCACCATTCACAAATGTCAATTTTCTTTGGAAATGTTCCAATAGAAAAAAATTACCTTTTGTGTTATATCGAACAAGATAATTATTAGTCTATCTATAACATTAATATTAAGAATTTAAATCTAGCATTGTCACTTGGTCTACTTAAATAAGATGAACATTTATTAAATCCATTAAGATGGATTTTCAAATTCATTTGATTTTGAATCATTTGAGACATGTATAACTTATTTATTAGACAAGATGACATAAACGTCTTTCACAAAGTAAGGTAAAAGCAAGTTACTTATTGGCTCTCATACATAGTGATGTATGTTCATCAATGAGTGAAGGTGCTTGAGAAAACTACTTCATCACTTTATTGAACCAATAAATTTGAATATTTTGAAAAGTTCAAAACTTTCAAATAATGAAGTTGACAATAAACTTGGCTTTGAAAAATCAAATTTCTTCGATGAGATCGAGGAGTCGAGAACCAAGTGTTTGATGATCATGATAATGACATCGAACTTTATTAGATATAGTTCGATTATGATGAGTCAAATATATCTTCTATTTCTTTCGGGGTTACACTCTTATTGCGTTCATACTGAATATAATTCCATCTAAAGCAGTTCTAAAAGAATCTATATGCGATATGGACTGGTAGGTGTATCAGATTATCTTTTATCAAGATTTGAGGATATGATACTTAATTGAAGCATCATGCATCTAATCGGATTAGTATTTATTGTGGAATATCCTAAAAAAAAAGGGTAAAGGATATTACTTGTATAATTAATATGAGAACAAAGTGTTTGTTACTCGAAAATTATATCTCTTTGGAAGAAGTGTTTCCAAAAGAATTAGTGGGAGTAAATTTGAAAAGTTCAAATTCCACATACTGACCGTAATGCTTGGATGGAAATTAATTCAGATTTCAACTAGTGGTTGAGTCTGTAATTAATAAACTAGACTGTCAAGATGTTGAAGAGTCTGAGTATATAACATAAGTGTATTCATGTAGATCTATTAGAATTTATCGTAGGCCCGAAAAAATATAGATTTTTCGTGACTAATGATAAAAATTTCGTACTCATAGATGATGAGTCCACATTCTACTAATAGACTATGATGAGTCAAGGCTCTAATGGTTAGAGACTTTGAAAGTTGAGATGTAATCCATATCAGACAATCAAGTTTTGAATTTGATTGATCCATCAGATGGAAATACGGTTTTAAAAGAAAGACCGACATGGATAATGTGCAAACATATAATGCATGATTTGTGGTTAAGTTAAACTCATTGTATAGACTATGATAATATTTTTCCAAGTCATCATGCTTATGTATTTCAGAATTTTCTTGGGCATATGTTCATAATATGACTATAAAAGATGTCAAGTGGATGTCAAGACATTGTTTCTTAATAGAAACATATGAAAGTATGTATATGATACAACTTGAGAGTTTTGTCTATCCTAAATTTTTTGAAAAGAGTGTTGTATAAATTCATTTATGAATTAAAGCAAACATCTCTAAGTGAATATCTATTATTTGATGAAATAACCAAACAGTTTGGTTTTATCAAAAATTAAAGATAAATCTTATGTTGACAAGAAATTCAGTGGGAGCATAACTACATATGATGTGAATTAAGTGTAACAAGCACACATAAGTTTAATCTTAGTGAAAGTCACTAAATAATAATCAAGAGTATGATTATATACTTGAGAAGGATAAAGTATTCTTCTTAGATTATGGTTGGACATAAAAATATGCAAAGTATTTGCATATGACAATGTTTGAAAATCCATTTAAGAACCCAATTCCTTAAATGATGGTGATCATGTTAGGTCAACTGGTATGCGATGCCACATAGATCAATGAGTATGAGATACTTGGTTGATTTGGCCTAGTGCAAGTGGGAGATTGATGGTGTTATGCCCTAGGCCAAAGTGTTTGTGACCTAGATGATGGATTGTAATAACAAACATAATATTTATTCTAAGATATTTCATATAATATGTGCGTATAGGTTATTTTAATATAATTAAAATAGACAATGAATATGCAATTCAGCTTTATGCCATCAAAGTGCGTGACTTTGATAGTAAAACTATAAAGTGTTATGAATGCTATTCTAAAACGTCCCTGGTCATTTATAGGATATTTGTGGAGACAAATATACTTGCGGATACATATAAATATATATTTATATACAAGCTATAAATGTACACCAGTATATTAGTTGACTGATGATTATGTTTTACCGATCATGGATAAATAGTTATCAAGTCATTAACATAGGTATATGTTAGAGATCATATACTTGGATCGACCCGCCATAAGAATGCTACATGTTTTACGTCATTAGCGATTCTTGTAACATAAAGTATTTATAGTCCTCGACTCGAGATTGTCTCGGTTCCCAACATGAGTAATTTTATACTTTAATATAATCTAACACTTGCCTTTAACCGGGTGGTCATAACGGTTATGATTAGGTATACAATGAATCATGTAGAGGGATGAGTGCAATCAAAACGGGATTTGTTCCTCTCATAAATGAGAGAGATATCTTTAGGCCTCTTGATGAATTGAACTGAAGAAATGTATGGCCATACTCAAATGAATTAATAAGAGTTATTAATGTCATTTGTTCTTGTTCAGTCTAATTTGGGATCAAGAAATATTAATCGATTAATATAAGGATGGCGTATTACATGCCTTATGATCGATATAGATATCGCACGACAAAGGGACTAAATACGTGATTGTTGATTAGGTAAATCGGATCACCGATATTCACTTAAATTGGGTAGTCATGATGGCTTGCTAGAGTCCGCTCATGATTTATAGACTGTTAAGTCTATTGCCAACATTAAGTGAACTTATAGGGTCACACACAAAGAACAAACTAAAATGGGCGCAGAAAATCCTAGCGACTTATATGATGAGTTGCATAAGAATATCACAAAATATATTGTCATCTTATGTGATAAGATGTGATATATATGTATATAAAGACTATGAGCACAAAAGATCATATAATCTAGAAGAGTCTAGATGATGGCATGTGGATAATGATGAGTGATGTCATACACATCTTTTAGTGTGAAGAGACATGACTCTTCACCTCTATATAATGACATAGAGGGCTCCAAATTCATAACACAACACATCATTCTCTCTTTAATTATTTCTCATTCTCTTTTGTGAGACAAAAGAGAGAAAATATACTTTCTAATTTGTATAACAAAATTATGAAAGGGTGCTTTCTTTTTGTATGACAAAATGAAAGAGTGCAATTATATGAGAGGAATTATATACAATATTTCGTGAGATAAAATAAGAAGAGTTTTCTTATGCAAGAGGAGAACAAGCTACTAGCATATATATTGTTCTTCTTCCCGTTTTAAGAAGTTTGTTCGTGTGGACACCGGTAGAGGCGTTCGTACTTTCGGCGCTTGTGATCTATTCGGCGTAAGAAGATGAGAACGGTTTGTTGAGAGTTTTGGTGGAAACCGATTGTGTGTGCGGTAGATGACTTCCGCACGATCCGACCTAGACGGCCTAGACGGACGTAAAATCGGTTAGGACGGTAACCGGTTTAGAGACGCATGGACAACACGCATGGTTTGAGCGTCACGGATTAAGCGTAATCCGAAAGGTATTATTAAGATTTATTTCTTTGATTTAACCGATACGCACGGATTCTCGGATTGGTTTTGGACGAAATTTTTGTTTTCTGCTGCGTTATTCACATCCAAGACCCAACACATTTGTCCTAGGGCACTAATCCTAGGACAAACTAATTCTATACTAATATGGATATGATAATTTTGAATGATAATTTTTTAAGTTATACAAGACATAAAAATACTTTTGTAAAGACAGAAAAAACAAATACTTTATCCTAATTGATGTTTGTACTGCAAGTCTGCATCACAAAAATCCTAATTGATGTATCGTATATCTAACAATTGAATCATCAATCTCTGGTATTTTAATCAACAAATTTAATAATCAGGTCAAGGGGCCACTTACAATTTAACTTATAATTTAAATGATAATTAAATTACTAGCTATACTACTTCGACAGAATATCGTATTATTATTTTGTCAACTTCTACATAAAAAATGATAAAATAATGTTAAATTACAAGTTTAACAACATAATAAAAAAATAAAATAAATTAAAGTTGTGTAACCGAATATAATAATTGGATATAATTGAACCTTTTATGTCACTTTCAAAATATCCAGAAATGAGTTAGAGTACGGATAGAAAAACCAACGTTACGATTATAAACTCCACACGTTCAAATCTTATCGACTCTCTTCTCTTCTATTCTCTTCTCTTCTCAATATTTTCCTCTCCTCCCTTTTCCAATCTCTTCGCTTCTGTACCAACCCAACTACCCTCTTTCTCGTTTCCCGCCATTGATATCCAATCTAGCTCTCTCCTCCTCTGAGGTCAGTACGTACATTATTATTACATTACACGATTATCGGCGGAACCTATGATTTCATTTTCAATGCAAGGGTGAATTCATTCTTGTAATTTGTATGTTGAAAATGGCGTGGAAATGTATATTATTAGCTTTTCAACAGTCTTTCAAACTATTGGAGAGGTGTTTAATCAATGGGATAAAAATTTCACAGTGTATGTCAGCCATGGCAGAGCTATAGGCGATTTTGTATGTTACATATTAAGAAAACTTAGGCAGGCTGGTGATAATCATATTAGATATTGAAAAACAATACTATGAGTTAATAAATTAGTGTTTAAAAGATTAAGCTTTTTTAATTTCTAATGACTATATTTTACATTTTCTTCTTACAGGTGAGAGCTTGTAAAAATTTCAGCAAAACAATATCTCAAAAATGGCGTCTAGATTGTGTGCAAAGCATTTTTGTGGAGATGAAATCAGTACAAAAATATTCAGAAACAATTCATCGAAAGTCAGAATTCGGTACAAGATGAAGCATTTTTGTGGATTTCCAAGGGCAAAATGGTCAATTTCGCTCATAAACCCTCGTCAAATCGAATGCAGCGCCTTTCTTCAAACTCATTTCCCTAAGGTTCACATGAATTTATCCTATTTTTGGCATTATTTTTTGTTGATATGGGCTTTCAATTGTATTAATAAAAAATTTGTAATTTCTAATCAGGATAAATCAGAGGCAACAATTCCAGATTTTTGGAATAGTGTGAAGAATTGGAGGGAATTACAATTCCTCACAGTTACTGGAATAGTCGCTTTTTCGTTCCTAGTTATTCCATCGGCAAATGCAGTTGATGCATTGAAGACTTGTACTTGCTTATTAAAAGAATGCAGGTACAAAAATAATTAAAGAAAAGTTTACCAGTATTATATTTTCCGTTTACCAGATAAACTTTTTTCTCACTTATCACTTATCCCTGTACAAAAAAGCCTCAAGAACAAAAAAAAGGCCAATAAATAAAGCTTGCAAATATTATCCATTTTGAAAATTAATTCTCTCTTTTTTTTTTTGATAATTTTTTTGAGAAACAATTCTGCCTTTTGATTTTACTAATTATTTATTTATTTAAATTTTAGGGTTGAGTTAGCAAAATGTATAGCGAACCCTTCATGTGCAGCAAATGTAGCTTGCTTGCAAACTTGCAACGACCGTCCTGATGAAACAGAATGCCAGGTCAGCATTTATTTATTTATACTTTATTTCTTTTTTTATTAATAATTACACAAATGAACTCAAAAGTCTACCATATTTTCTCCAAAAGTTCCCTAAATCGCCCTTGCTTCATTCTCTTTTATTTATACATGAATAAATGAATAATTAAGAAAGAACTAAGAAAGGCAATTTAGACTGTTTAGTCATTCTCTTGAAAAATCAGGCGAGCAATGCTCACACCAAATGATGATATTTTTCAACTTTCGGGGGTGTATTTGATAAAAAACGGTATACAATACATGATGACAGTAAAACACGACGACAACACATGATAGGGTCTATATTGCAAATACTACAACAGAACAATAATCACGCTATAATCCCTATAATGCTTTATTCTCACGCCGCGTAACATTTTATATTTCATCATGTCACATTTTTAGATAGTATCGTAAGTACGTTCAACAAGCCCTAATTATTTTCCCTTCATTTTTCTTCTAATTAAAAAAAATAATATTCTCACTATAGGCCCTATAATGCATTATCATCACGTTGTATATCATTTCATATTTCCTCACGTCACATTTTGTAGCTAGAACTAGACGCACCTCCGACAAACAAACAAACAAACCCTAATTTTGTTTTTCTGCCAGATAAAATGCGGAGACCTCTTCGAAAACTCCGTCGTCGACCAGTTCAACGAGTGCGCGGTCTCCCGCAAGAAATGCGTCCCCCGCAAATCCGACCTCGGCGAGTTCCCCGTCCCTCCAACATCATCAATAGTTCCAAATTTTAAGATTTCAGATTTCGTTGGAAAGTGGTACATAACAAGCGGCTTGAACCCCACTTTCGACGCGTTCGATTGCCAGGTGCATGAGTTCCATTTGGAAGGGGATAAGTTGGTTGGGAATTTAAGTTGGAGGATTAAGACGCTGGATTCGGGGTTTTTTACGAGGTCTGCGGTGCAGAAGTTCGTGCAGGATCCAGACCAGCCTGGCGCGCTATACAACCATGATAACGAGTACTTGCACTACCAGGACGACTGGTACGTAATGTTAAATTTTTTTTTTAAATTAATGAGAAATTTGCGAAGAAGGCTTTATTTTATACTTAAATTTGCCAAAAAGTCCCTCCGATATTGGAAATTGCAACCCTTCCTCAATCTTAAACTCATGAACTTGGCAATCGAATGCGTCGAAATGCGTACCATCCTTCTACCTCTCGGATTTTATAGGAAAGTGGTACATAACGAGCGGTTTGAAACCCACTTTTGACACGTTCGATTGTCAGTTGCATGAGTTTCATTTAGAAGGGGATAGATTGGTTGGGAATCTGAACGTGGCGTGTTGGACAATCATGATAACGAGTATTTGCACTACCAGGATGATTGGTAATTAAGTTATGCAAATTTTGTTTGTGTTATTTGTTTAGTTTAGAGAAGTAATGAGAAATTTGCACAAAACCCCCTCTGTTATTGGGAATTACAAATTTAAAGGTTTTGTTGTTGGTTTATTTAATTTAAAAAATAAAGAGAAATTTGCAATAAAGCCCCTGTGTTGTACTGAAATTACAAAAAAAATTATATTCTTTAGGAAATTGCAGAAAAAATGGTGTTAGATCTTAACAAACGATAGGGGCTTTTTATAAATTTGTAAAGAGTAGATGGAGTTTTTGCAATTACCAATAATGTAGGTCTTTTTGCAATAAGCATAATGCAGGGGCTTTTATACAATTTTCCAGTAATGGAGGGTCCTTTTTGCAAATTTCCAATAATGGAGGTTCCTTTTTGCAAATATTCCAAAAAAATCGTACAATAATGGAGGTTCTTTTTTGTTAAAAAACCTCTCTGATTGTTTTTTGCAACTTCTAGTAGCGGGGCTTTTTTGCAATTTCCTAAAAATGGAGGGGTTTGTTACAATTTAATCGTAATGCAGTTAATCAAATTTCCCAAAGTTAATTTGCGAAAAAAAAAAAAATCAATATTTGAAGTACACAATAAAAACAATTATTTCAGGCAAATAAATCAAAAGTAAATTTTTTTCACTATTTCAGGTACATAATCTCCTCCAAGATAGAGAACGGGCCGGACGACTACATATTCGTGTACTACCGTGGCCGCAACGACGCGTGGGACGGCTACGGCGGCTCCGTCCTCTACACTCGATCCCCCACTTTGCCGCTCTCCATCGTGCCCGAATTGGAGCGCGCGGCGAAGTCCGTTGGAAGGGATTTTGACAAGTTTATAAGGACGGATAATACCTGCGGGCCCGAGCCCCCGTTGGTCGAGCGGTTGGAGAAGACGGTGGAGAGCGGGGAGAAGATTGTGATTAAGGAAGTGGAGGAATTGGAAGGGGAGGTATTTTGTGCTCTCTAGAAACATTCATTCATGCGCATATAGATATGCATTCATTCACATGATAGATCATTATCATGTCACATACATACACACACATACGACATTCTGGAAGACCAGAAACCCACTTTGCCTTCATCCATCGTCCCAGAATTGGAATGTGCGGCGAGGTCCATGGGAGGGGATTTTGAGAAGTTTAGAAGGATGGATAACACATGAAGGCCCGAGCCCCCGTTGGTGGAACGATTTGAAAAAACCGTTGAAACCGGAGAGAAGATTGTGATAAAAGAGGTCGAGGAATTGGAAGGGGAGGTATTTTGTGCTCTCTAGGAACATTCATTCACACATATAGATATGCATTCATTCACACGATGGATCATTATCATGTCACACACATACACACACACACAACATTCTAGAAGACCAGAATCCCCACTTTGCCTTCCTCCAGCGTCCCGGAATTGGAGCGGGCGGCAAGGTCGGTTGGAAGGGATTTTGAGAAGTTTATAAGGACGGATAACACGTGCGGGCCGGAGCGGTTGGAGAGCGGGGAGAAGATTGTGATTATAAGGAAGTGGAGGAACTCGAGGGAGAGATATTTTGTTCTCTCTAGATACGCACATTCACACACAATTTAAGTTGTTTAACAATACAGATACCATTGCACGGATATATGGATATACAACCATTCACACCACAGATCATTTTCACACACATTCATACCCATGTGACATTCTAGATTAGACGTTGAAGTACAGCATTCTACAAGACTTTACAGTCACATTTTCAATGTTACATATAAATTCAACTTATTAATGTTAAGTTTATTGTTTTCAACAAGGTGGAGGAGCTGGAAAAGACGGAAATGACCCTAGTGAAGAGACTCGGTGAGGGGTTGCAAGAGGTAGAGAGAGATGTGCAGAATTTCTTGAGCAAGGAGGAAATGGAGGTTTTGGATGGGTTAAAAATGGAGGCGAGCGAGGTGGAAAAATTGTTCGGACGGGCTTTGCCGATACGAAAATTGAGATGAGATTTGAGGGGTTTTTGGGTGATTTTTTGTTGGGTTTTCTTTTTGTATTTGTTTTTATATACTTCGAAAAATGTTTGGATTCGTGAATATGTATATATGATGGAAATTTTTTGGTGAAAATATATATGTTTTGTATGTGAAAATATAAAGTGGTTCTCTAACACACATGGTATAAATATTGTTTTTATATGTGAATTATATATCGTTTTCACCAAATATATTGAATATGAGCAATAATGCATGGAGACTATATATTCATTTTGTATTTTTTTTAGAAAGAAATTTAAAAAGAATTTTGTCGGACATTTTGAACAATTCATTGAAATTGCAACTTAGTTTACATTACAGCATCGCATTGTGCTTCTGAATCAAACACAACATAATATATAAGCAATAACAAATAGAATGGAAAATACTACTAACTTGCAAAAATCCAGAACACAAAAACCGCACCGACTCTGTCGAGAGAGATAATCGCCTTAGAAGAATGATTTTACAATTAGACTTTTTTTCTCTCTCTTGATTCGATTGATATTTCACTCTGTCAAAAGTGTTTCACATTAAACAACATCCCCGAAAAAGAAAAGTTTAATTATTAACAAAAGAAATATTTCCATTTTTATCTAGTACGGCAAAAAAGAGCCGCAGATCAGGTTTATGTTTGATTTCTTGCATTTAATGATGCAACAAATTCATCTTTTCAAATATATTTTTTTCTCAAAAGAGAAAGAATAAATCCACTCAAAGATAATATTACACTATTCAAATAAATGATTTTAATCTTGAATATGCCCTTTTATGAGTCGAAATTTCACCGGCAGGTTGATATGGCTGCATGGCAGGAGCATTAGGAGACATATCATCTTTAGGGTACCGATTAAAATCTCAGCATAATTACTTCCCGTAGTCGGAAAAGGCGGCAATATTCCAAAATGCAAAGGCTAATAAAATAAACAAATTACATCACATTAATATTATAAATTAACATGATTGGACAATATTAGAAGCCAATTTAAAATTAACAAACAAAACACATGATTGCTACAATAAAATTCATTACTGTTTGTCCGCTTTGCTTCTTCTTACTCCTCCCTGTTCACCTTTCCTCCCCATATTATTATTATTATTGTTATAACCCGCAATACTTTTATTTATTATGTGGTAAATTATTGTAATTACCAATTATTTATCCATCCTTTTCCCGTCCACTTATTGCTGGTTTAGGACTCGGGTGACTTGAATGACTCGGATTACCGGATTTGTTATTACTGTTGTTAGAACTATTACATTCTAATTAATTGACCGAGCCAACCAATCAGAGCCACACCATATTGTACTGAAAGATACTTAATCTTAATTGATTCTAGTAGTTAATGTACTAGTTTATTGAAATAACTTTAATTTTCATTTACAACTCAAGATGAGACTAATTAATTAGTCCATTTCCTCTAATTTTGTTCCGGTGTGTAACAAATATATTAATAAATATAATGCAACTTTAATTGTGTAACTTTTCATATTTTAGGCAAGTACATGTTAATTGTGTAACTATTTCAAGATACTGAAGAATTGAGAGGGCTTAGTTGTGTTTGATAAAAAAGAAATCCGAAATCACGACGGGGTTAGTAGCGACTGTATACTATTTCTCCTGCGTTTCTATATATTGTATATATTGTTTTCATTTTTCACATATAATATATTATTTTCATTTTTTACTTATATATTATTTTCTATCTACTGTTTATTTTCAGTTTATATACACTCTATATATTGTCGTTATATCACGACGGAGAATTCATCGTGATATATCAGGTCCCTTGATGAAATGAGTTATGTAACTAGTGTTGTCTTGTGTTTCTCAGGGGAGAAAGGAAGATTCCAAGGACAAAAGTGAAATTCCATATGTTATAAATATAAATTTTGACGGAAAAGGGACGGAAGTCATTTGTTGGGTAATTTGATATTTTTGAAATTTGGAAAGGTAAATATGATATTTGTATTTTTGGAATATGATATTTTAGACTTTTGGAAGGGTAAGTATGAAATTCCCCCATTATTCAAAAGCTCCTAATTTTTCTTAATATTAAAAAAATTCTTATTTTTTAAATTCTCTAAAAGTAAAAACTCCCTATAAAATTATTATGGTAATATTATATTATACTGTAGTTATAAAAAATATTCTATTAATGTATGTTTGATACGTGTCATAGTCGGACCGTTTGAGTGGTAACATCCGAATTCAATCCAGGTATAACATGGAATTAAATTTTTTTCCCATTTTGAATTTTCCGTGCCAGGTTATATGTTTTTTACTGAACCATTATACATACATACATGGAAATTCATTCTCCCTTGTCGGATTTTGTGTAACTATTTTTTTACTCACTAATGTGAGGTGGGTTACTTTCGAGCCCAACAAAAAGCCGTTACACAGTTAGTCACACCACAGTCCCCTTCTCAGTCAAGATACTATAGGATAATTTGCTTTCTGTGGTGATTTTTTCATATAAATGGAAAACGAGTTAAGTTCATTAGGCTTTTGACTTGCTGCACAAGAGTAACATTATTATACCGAGGAGACATACTTATTGGGAAGCAAAAAAGTCAGATCATGAAACAAAAAAAAAAAAAAAAATGCAAGTCAGCTAAAGAAAGATATTTCTCTTCATGACCCCTCAAAAAACATAGAATTTATAAATGGGAATTATTTCATGTGTACCGTGTAAATTAAATAATTCCTCCATAGTATAATTTATAAGATCTCAAAATAAGGAAGACAGTTAAGTAATATAATTTATAAGATCTCAAAATATTATTTTATAAAATAACAAAACTTTAAGAATAGTGGTTTATATTATAAAATATTTAGAAAACTAATTATTTCTCTACTTTCTAGAATGCTAGGGTCGAAATGTCAAAAAAGTGATACGAAAATGAAAGGATATTTTTCATATTATGTGAATATACTATGTTTAAGTTGACAAGCATTTGGTAGACAATTTGCCTACGGGCGTTTTTGTAACAAAAAAAAATTTAGTAGACAGCATTCCTTTCGTTGAGGTAGGTAATAATTTCATGCTAAACTTATAACAAGGAATTTATTATTATTATTATTATTATTATTATTATTATTATTATTATTATTATTATTATTATTTCAAAGTCTAATTTAATATTGACACTCTAAAAATCACAGCTATAATATTTTCTCTCAGTCATATCAGTATGTTGTTAATCTAAAAAAACATTTTCAATAACAAATCAAACTAAATATTATTGTATATTTCAGCGCATCCGAAGCAGAGCAGAGCGAGGGTTGTCCTAAGGGTTGTCCTAGTTCAATTTATTTTTATATTTTAGATCAAAATATCAATCATCAATTATTTTTCTCTATAAATTCTTTAGGGCTTGTTCTATTATGCTTTTTTAAGCCCCAAAAGTTGAAGATGAAACGGGCCTCAAGCTTCTAATAAGCCCTATCAACAATAAGATACAACCGGCCCATTATTTTCGGACACTCGGTGCTTCTCAATGAGAACAAATCACGTAGAAACATCACTGACATGTACTATTATCATTGGATGGCCTATTATACACCAGTTTCACCTAAAGTTTCTTCAGCTTCATCGAAGTGTTCCAGCGGGAAACAAGAGTTAGGAGATACGATATGAATCTCTAACTCTTCACAACCAAAAAATCTCACACTTAAACAATCTATTATTTCCTTCTCTTCTCAACTGAAAGAAAAACAAGATTTATTTCAGTGGAGAGCAGGGAATTTGGGAGAGCACAATGGCTTTGTGTGGTACGTTGGTTAATTTTCAAATCAGATTTTTGATGAGATATTTGAATTATTAGTTTTTAGTTTGATATGCAAATTATTTTTCTTTGATATGCAAATTCTTGAGGTTAGAACATTTGAAATTATTCTTGATGTGCAAATTCAGATGCAAATTATTCATGATATGCAAGTTCTTGAAGCAAGAACATTTCAAATTATTCTTGATATGCAAATGCAACTCATTTTTTATATGCAAATTCAAATTCTTGAGTTATGAACATTTCAATATATTGTGAAATGCAAATGCAAGTCATTTTTGATATGCAAATTCAAATTCTTGAGGCAAGAACATTTCAAATTATTCTTGATATGAAAATGCAACTCATTTTTTATATGCAAATTCAAATTCTTGAGTTAAGAACATTTCAATATATTGTGAAATGCAAATGCAAGTCATTTTTGATATGCAAATTCAAATTCTTGAGGCAAGAACATTTCAAATTATTCTTGATATGCAAAAGCAACTCATTTTTTACATGCAAATTCAAATTCTTGAGTTATGAACATTTCAATATATTGTGAAATGCAAATGCAAGTCATTTTTGATATGCAAATTCAAATTCTTTTTTGAGAAAATTTCAAATTATTCTTGATATGCAAATGCAACTCATTTTTTATATGCAAATTCAAATTCTTGAGTTATGAACATTTCAATATATTGTGAAATGCAAATGCAAGTCATTTTTGATATGCAAATTCAAATTCTTGATTTATGAACATTTCAAATTATTCTTGATATGCAAATGCAACTCATTTTTTAAATGCAAATTCAAATTCTTGAGCTATGCACTCAATATATTCTTGAAATGCAAATTCTTGAGTTAATACCATTTCAAGTTATATTATGATTTTACTTGTTTCTTAGCACATTTCTAATTTTCATTCTTGAAATGCAAACTTTTGTGCTGTGTAATAAATTAAAGATTTGTAAAAAACTTAAAATGTGTGCCAGAAATACTTTAAGAGAAAAAACACATGGAACTTAAATAATAATAAACTTCATATGGAGGGCTATATCTGAAAAGCTGCAACAGTGAGTAAAATAAAAGTATATACAAATGCATGCAACGAACTTACGAGGAGTTCAATGTTAATTTCCAGATTTTGGGGACGATGATTTCTTCGACTCCCACACTTTCTTCATTGGCGACGATGATGGTGAGTTTCTTTCTCTTAAAACACTAACATTTATTCATTTATCCTATTTAATGATTTTCAAAGATGTGATTTTAGCGATTAAGTTCAATAATTTAAAATTTGACTATTGTTTTTGCAATTCTGAAGTGAATTAATTAAAGTTATTGATCATTTTGTCGATTTAACAGATGAGGAAGTGTTTATGGATGCAAGTGGAGACGAGTTGGACTCCATTGAAGGTATAATGAACTTGAATTGCGTCTAATTTGTTTTAGTTTATTGAATTTCTTTCTTAAACTAGCAATATGCAGTTTATCCAGTTAAGTAGATAACTTTAATTAAGGTCCAGTTAACTGAAGCTACTTGGTTTTAATATATCTGTTTACATTGCTACAATTGAATTCTTACAAATCACTGTTTGAGTTAATTGATAAATAGCAATTAGTTCAATAGTTGGTCCCTTTTCAAAATCATCCCTACATAATCTGAAATTAGTAAACAAATTCATTTACAGATTGTGATGAAGATTTCTTCTCTACTGAGATATTTTTGGACTGTGAGACTGATTCTTTTGTTGTCTCTGATGGCAAAATTTTAAAATCTGATCTAGATTAACTTTTTATTTTTAACAGTATTTCTAGAAATTATTTTTTTGTTATTTGTGTTTATTGTTTTTTTTTAATGTTGGTTTTTAATTTAACGCAGAATATGCTGAGGAGGAAGAAGTGAAAATCAGATCTGGTATGTATTTAATTTTCATTTTTTTTTTTGCTTTATTATGCATATTTTTTTTCCCAATTAATTATCATAAACAAATAATTTTTTAATTGTAATAATTTGTGTCTTATTTATTTTTAATTAATGCAGAATCTAGTGGTCCAGTGCATCAAGTGGTAGCAGAAGCAGAAAATGAACAAAACGTTTATATTTTTGAAGAAGGTATAATATCAAATTAGATTGCCCTAATTTCATATACTGTCTGTATTGTTTAAAAATATTCTCTTAGTTGATATCTGTCTTTTGTATAAAGAAGGTATGTTGAATGAATTGTTTATTTTTAGTCTTGTAGTAATATGGTATCTGTCCAAACTGATACATATTTACTCATAATTTCTGACAAAACAAGTAATTAGATTATACATCAAATAAATTAGGAAAGTAAATAGGAAAGCAAATTGAAATCACAGTAGTAATACAAAAAGTTTTATCCTGTTATCCAATGCGAACTGAACCCATTTTTAATTTAATATTAAAAAAATTTGAATTATCTGATTTAGAGGTTGGCCCTATTAAGAAATAAAAGGTGAAAATAAAAGTATTCATGCAATACAGTATATACAATTACTGTATTGGGATGCTAAAGGAATTTAAAAATGAAGGGAAAAAATTAATGGCACCCAACATTCACTAATATCATTCTTTTTATATATTAAACATTGATAAAATCTGACCATTTTTGAAATAATATCTTTTTTTATTTCACTTAATTCCCAGCTGTCCATGTTGCACAAGTTATTTGAACTTCATTTTCATTCATTTTTGGTTTATTTATATAAAAAAAAATATATAAATGTCTTAATTTGTGACTTCCCTTTTTTTAAATCTCATCTAGTTTAACTTTTTATTTTTATTTTATTATTTGTGTATATTGTTTTTCTTTTCTTTTTTTAATGTTGGTTTTTAATTTAATGCAGAATATGCTGAGGATGAAGAAGTGCAAATCAGATCTGGTAAGTATTTGATTTTCACTTTTTTTATTTTATTATGCACAAGATATTATCATAAACAAATTATTTTTTAATTGTAATAATTTGTATCTTATTTATTTTTAATTAATGCAGAATTTAGCGGTCCAGTTCTTGATGCTGAAAATGAAGAAAATGTTTATATTCTTGAAGAAGGTATATTATCAAAACTAAATTGCCCTCATTTGATATTGTGTCTATATTTTATAAAAATATCATGTTAAGTTGATATATTTATCTATTTTATAAAGAAGTTCTGTGCAATTACTTATTTTTAGGCTGTGCAAGATGGAAGATAAAAACTTAAAAAAAATAAAAATAATAGAAATAAAAGGGAAGATAAATATCCCCACAATATTAAAAACAAAATAAAAAGAGGAAAATTTAGATTTGATTGACACTATTTTTGTCGATATTTAACCTTGATAAAATCTGAAAAACACCATTTTTGAACTAATGTTATTTTTTATTTTATTTAATGCAGGACTTGGTGATCTAGTATACCCAGCTGGCCATGTTCCACAAGGTATTTGAACTTCATTTTCATTCATTTTTGGTTTATTTATATAAAAAAAATGTCGTAATTTGTGACTTACCATTATTTGAATCATTACTTCAGTATGAACCCATTATTTATTAAATATATTTCTAAAAAGAAATATTAGAAATAAAAATGAAAATATTCACACAATATTAGTTAAAAAACAAAATAAAAAGGAGAAAAGTTAATGGCACCTAACATTCACTAATATCATTCTTTTTATATATTAACCTTTATAAAATCTGAAAAATACCATTCTTGAACTAATATTATTTTCATTTTACTTAATTCAGGACTTGGCGGTCTAGTATACCCAGCAATCCATGTTACACAAGGTATTAGAACTTCATTTCATTCTTTTTTGGTTTATTTATATAAAAATGAAAAAAATATAATTTATATTTGTTTCATTTTTTTCTAGACATTGCTGAAGAAGGGACTTTTATAGATGATGTTTCTGATGAAATCCAAGAAGGTACATCACTTTTTCTTTCATTTTTTTCTGGTTATTTAACATCTAATACTTTTTTTTGTTATTAAACATGTAAAAATATAATTTTATTTTATTTTATTGTAGAATTTGATTTTCGCGAGCAAGAAATTAATGTGCCAGAATGGGCGGTTGACTTATTCAACCTTCCTCACGCTGGAAACTGGACCGTATATGATATTGCAGGTAATTTACTTAAATAAAAAATATAAAAATTATTCTAATTTTTAGTTAATTATATAATATTTATATTCTTTTTGTTGCTTATATAATTATATAATATTTATAATTAATGCAGCTTACGATCCAATCGACCGTCCGGAAGGTATTTAGTTCTTATTTTAACTTTTAGATTTTTTAAGAGGTGAAATTTTAGTTCGTTTTTCGCGGTCTAGATTTGAAGTTAATCTGTTTACGTTTAAAAATTAGTATTATATAATTGTATGAAATATGGATTTTTTGTATCTGTCTAAAATTTCAAATATTTTAAGGTACTTTACCTTTGGTTTTGCAAAATGTGATATAAAGTATAAACAAAATAAATTATTCCTGTCCAGTGTTCAACCTCCTAAGTTAAGTATTTGCATTATGTAACTTGATTGACTGATTTATTAGAGGAAAGAAACTGTTCTTTTTTGTGATTAATTTGCAAAATGACTATTTATCGTATTTTAATTTGTCATAAATCTTTTTAGACATTGCTGAAGAAGAAGAAGAAGAAGAAGAAGAAGAAGGAGGAGGAGGATTTTTCAATATAAATGAGTTATTCAATGATAGTGAAGTATCTGAAGGTACACCAATTTTATAAGATTTTTCATCTAACTGATGCAAAATTCAACATAAGATCATAATAAATGGTAAAAATCACCACTGCCTAACAAGGCATAATTCTCAGTACAAACCATAATTACATTGGATAGGCCAGTATTATTTAGTATCAGTAGCATAAACCTTCTAAAACTAGCAATTTAATCGCTCTTGTTAGGTTTTTTGTCAAAGAAATTGTCCAGTTTGTCATCAACTGTTAAATATCAGTTATAGTTGGCCTATATATATTAAATGATTGCATAGTATCTTACTTACTAGGTATAAACACACAATAATGCCACCAAATAGACCAAAAAATAAATCCATAAAAAGAATTGGATATATATTTGTCAGTTTGGGCAACAGGGCCCACTTATATTAACCCAACATCCAGCACTTGAATAGTTGAGTAATATTTATATTATTTTTTATTATTTAATATAGACGAGCTGGATTTCCGTCTGCAAGAGATTGATGTGCCGGAATGGGCGGTTGGTTTATTCGGTCTTCCACATGCTGGCAAGTGGGCTGCTTATGATATAGCAGGTAAAAAAAGAACATAAAAAATGTACTAATTCTTAAGTATCAAATTGACCCGTTCAAGCTTTTTATGCTGATGATCTATTTGAGCTAAATTGAAGAATTTCATTGAGCCATTAAGTCCTTAAGACCCAACTCGTTAGTGTGCTATTTCCTCTTCGAGTGAATTTAAGCAAAAACAGCCTCTGTATTTCCTTGAGTGTAAAAGAATGAATCGGTTGTACAAGCCTTCATTGGATTTGAATTTAGACTGTTTCTTTGTTAATTATTCAATTTATATGTTTTTGTTGGTTTATTTAATGCAGGATATGATGCGATGGATGGATTAGAGGAGCGCCAGATTACATCTCCTACAGGTATATCAGTTTGTATTTTTTTGTTTTAATGTTTTTTATTGCGTAATCTAATAAAAAAACAAATGCAATTTAAAAACAAAAAAAAGTAAGCTGTAAAGACGGGATTATTACACAGGAAGCTTCAATCAAAGTTATTTTCTTTTTAGTTAATTCTTAAGCTTTACTTAATATTTTATTTAAATCTGTTCTAGTAAAAAAGGACAAGTGGATTAAGAGAATTTACAGGCGGGCCCGTGCCAAGTTTTCATTTGACAGGTTTCATTCCTCTTTTCTTATTTATTAATATTTATATTAATATTCATCTCAAAATCGTCGGTTTTAAATATGCTCTGTTACTAGAAGAATATTGAATGTTCCAAAAATATGTTAAGTTGTGTTTGTGTTCATTAAATTAATAAATAAAAATGAGGTTTACTTTATCATTCTTTTGTAAAATATCTTACGAATATTGACCAATTTTGTTGACTTTTTTTTTTAACAGCTTTGTAGGCTGTTTTGGCTGCGTTAGGGCAGATGATTGCGATGTTGCATGACGTGCTATTTAATCATAAATTAGTTATAAACTCAGTATAGTCTTAATAAATGAAAATGCAATTTTGATTATAGAGGGAACTTTTTTTTTGTGTAAAAAGGAAATATCTTGTCGTGAGGGATTTGTAAATAGTAACTTTGCTTTCCAAACTTGCTGGATATTATTGAGTAAATGTTTGAGTTTATTTTTTATTTTTTATCAAAGAGTAAATGTTTGAGTTGTCTATAATGTTTAAATACTAAGCTCTCTACATTTTTCCCACTTTACTATAATGAGGTAATAAGCTGTGCTTTGTTGATCAATGAATAGTAATCTCACATGAAAAATTGAACTCTTAAGTTTTATTTGATCGATGTGACTTGAAATGCAATAGTTAATGCCCAGAAATATAAATCTTAACTTTTATTCCATGTTTTCTTATATCTTTCAACAATGAATTCTATTTCTTCTTGAATGATAATTGATAAACAACTTAAATTGTATATGATCATTATGTATTCCAATAAGTTAATTTTAATTTATCGAACTACCAAAAATTCATATATTAGTTTTACTATAAGTTGAAATTAGTAAGTGATAATTGAAAGTTTAGAAAGTACAAAAACCATTGCTATTACCCAACTTTTTTGTACAAGTAGTTTAGTCTATCATTTGATTATGATCTTTGTAATACAAGTAGTTTAGTCTTATCATGTGATTATGAATTTATGATATCCTTCCATTAAATGCATTCATTAATTATTGTTAGAAAGCTTATCTTTCTTCTATTAAATAAGCTTGTAGTTTTAAGATATAATTTAATTGAATGCAGATTTGCTATATGAAGATTTTGTGATTATTTTCATTAAATTCATGCATTTAGTTTGTCGACTCTGATATGCTTATATATGTATAATTGATGTGTTGCATATATTTTGCACCAGTAATATCAAACTAATCTTGTTTCCATGGATTTGAGAGTAATGACAATCTTATTTCTTCTACTAATACGTAGTTTCAAACTGACCAGCGGCAAACAAATCATCGTTGACAAGTCTGTTCAGGTATTTATATTAATGAATTATAGATATGAAACTTTTGAGCCTACTTCATTTACGTCAAGAAAAAGCCTGTTCAGGTTCTTTTACTTGTATTCATAATGTATTATGCAACTAATGTAGAACAAATATAGGACATTTTTTATTGTATTGACGTCAATTCGCAACCATCCCTTGATCATCCACTACTCAAGAACCCCACTATTCAGTTAATTATTAAGAAAAATACTTACTTTTATAAAATTCCATTTGTAAATATCTTCTTGTATTTTTGAATTTTGTGATATTTCTTGAAAATAGACGAGACCAAGTTCTTTTCCTCTTGATACACATGAGGGCTCCGTTTGGATGTGGGATAAGAGAGGTGTAATTTAATCTAGACGTAAGAACTTACGCTTTCTTATTCCTCAATTTTAGAATGATGTTTGGCACGATGATAAGAATATGAAATAGGATAGTATTGAATTTAAAAATGTAATAATTTATAATGACCAAAATGCCCTTATATTACAACATGATGAGTAAAATGAAAGATTTAATTATTAATTATATTACATATTATGTAACACTTATAAATTTGTATATAATTATGATATTCATTTATATTTTAAATTATTAGTATTTTAGAATATAATTAATATTTATATTAAATTAATGTATTGTAAAGTTATTTTAAATGATATATTAAATCAATTTTTAACAAGAATTATTACTTAATAATTTAAAATGTTATTCAATTAATAATTTAGTATGTTATTTAATTAAAAATTTATTATTTTATTTATAATTATATAAATTGAATAGTTAAATTAAATAATATTAAGTTAATTATATTATATTAAGCTAAAACTATAATTAAATATATTTATTATTTAATGAAATTAAAAGTTAAATACACTTAATTACTGGTATTATTTTATATTTTATATTTATTTTTTTTAAATTATAATTTATATTTGAATATTATTACTAATGATATTGTTATGTATTAATTATTACTACAATTATTTAGGGTTTAGGGTTTATTTTAACGATTATAAGCATCTTATGCTATATGTCCTTCTCAAGGATCTATTGTGAGACATAAATAGATATATTATTCGAATTAAATAATATGTAAAGACTATTATTCTTTAAATATTTCATATAATGGCTCCCACTATTTTTTAATCAAATCAATAACCCTCAATCGCATTGATTCGGAAACTTTCAATCCATGAAGTTTCATAGTGAGACAAGATCCATATTTCAATTAAGTCCTAAGTGAGCTTTGGCTCATCGCCCAGAACTTAACTTATTTAGGTAGAAATAATTTCAATTGTATCTCATACAACTCTTGAACAACATAGGATAAGCATCATATGCCCGACTTATATATCCTATCGTATGCCCCGAGCCCAAGTCCGACTTGATAGCCCAGTTAAATCAAACCATGTCTAATCATCGGCAAAATAGTACCCAACACACTCAGCTTTGGCATGACCTATGTTGACTCCCATTTCCCGCATTCTCTCCTCCTAAGATTGTCCCTACATACCCAGCTTTGGCATGACCTATGCAGGGCCGATCAGAGTATCGAGAGATTTAGACTTATGGAAGGCACTTCATGACTTAACATTGTTTTGAGAGATTTTATTTAATATTATATGTTAGTATGCAATATTCAAAGAACATCACATGTACCAATATAATAAAAATAATAACGATGATATATCATAGCCTTGATCTTTATGAACTAACATAAAGATTTCCTAATATATATTTCATCTCCATGAAATTTTTCTTAGATTGTATATGAAAATCTTATCTCCATGTATAGAAATCGATGAACTCTTTCATCGTCATGATGTGTGGTTAAAAATGAACTTGTCATCTTAATGATGTATTCATGATAGATGATGAACTCCTTCATCTCCATGATGGATATGTTATGCCTAATGAACTCTTTCATTATATCAATACGTATCAACAAATATATCAAATATAAACATAATCATATTATGTTTCGATTATTTAACCATTTATAAAATATATATATATAAGGCTTATGAATGCGAATTTGGTCAACATTTGACAAGTCAAAAACCAATATTTGATTTGGTCAACATTTGACTCGGTCAACGATCAACATTTGACAAGGTCAACAGTCAGTGGTCAATATTTTGACCAGGTCATGATCAACTTTTGACCAATTTAATGGTCAACAATCAAGGGGTAAATTAGTGTAGTCAACTGTCAACAAGTAACAGTCAATACAGTCAACAGTCAACATAGTCCACAGTCAACACAGTGGGTCAACAGTCAATTGTCAACATGATCAACATGGTCAACACATGGTCAACTTTGTCAACACACATTTTTCTACACATTAATACATCATAGGCATCTTTTCATGAATTCAATACATCACATGCAACTTTTCATGAAATAATGCATCACATGCACCATTTCAAAAAGGCAATTCATGGTTTGCACCACAACTATTCAAGAGCTCGCAACTCTTGCGATTGCACCTTTTCGGTCATACCTCTTAGTTGCGCATGTTGATTACACCCGTTGGTCGCACCTCTTGGTCCCAACCGTTAGTCACAACCTATTGGACGTGATATTTGGATCATATCCATTGGTCACACCCTTTAGTCACACCCTTTGGTCACACCCATTCGTCGCAACCTTATGGGCGTGACATTTGGATCGCATCCGTTGGTCACACCCTTTAGTCGCACCTTTTGGTCGCACCCATTCGTCGCAACCTTATGGATGTGACATTTGGATCGCATCCGTTGGTCACACCCTTTAATCAGACCCTTTGGTCGCAACCTTTAGTCGTGTCTTTTGGATGTGACATTTGAATCGCATCCCTTGGTCACACCCGTTAGTCGCACCTTTTGGTCGCACCCATTCGTCGCAACCTTATGGACGTGACATTTGGATCGTATCCGTTGGTCACACCCTTTGGTCGCACCCTTTGGTCGCAACTTTTCGTCGCGTCTTTTGGATGTGACATTTGAATCGCATCCCTTTGTCACACCCGTTAGTCGCACCTTTTGGTCGCACCCTTTGGTCGCACCCTTTGGTCGCATCCGTTGGTCGCAACCTTTCGTCGCGTCTTTTGGATATGACATTTGAATCGCATCCCTTGGTCACACCTGTTAGTCGCACCTTTTGGTCGCACCCTTTGGTCACATCCATTGGTCGCAACCTATCGTTGCGTCTTTTGGATGTGACATTTGAATCGCATCCCTTGGTCACACCCGTTAGTCGCACCCTTTGGTCGCACCCTTTGGTCACATCCGTTGGTCGCAACATTTCGTCGCATCTTTTGGATGCAACACTTGGATCATATCCATTAATCGCATCTTTTCTATTAAGCATATTCAACATTTGAATACTCAATATGCAAGCCTTATAATTATAAATAGTATCTAAATAGTATATATCACATATATACCGACTCAATTTAACCGAATCACGCACGTTGCTCTGATACCACTATTGGGTCTCGGACGTGCATAACGCAGCGAAAAATAAAAATTTCGTCCAAAACCAATCCAAGGATCCGTGCGTATCGGTTAAATCAAAGAAATAAATCTTAAAGATATCTTTCGGATTATGCTTAATCCGTGACGCTCAAACCATGCGTGTTGTCCATGCGCCTCTAAACCGGTTACCGTCCTAACCGATTTTCTCGGTCCGTCTAGGCCGTCTAGGTCAAATCGTGCAGAAATCATCTACCGCACATACAATTGGCCTCCACCGAAATTCTCAACAACCCGTTATCATCTTCTTAGGCCGAATAGATCACAAGCGCCGAAAGTACGAAAGCCTCTACCGGTATCCATACGAACAAACTTCTTAAAACGGGAAGAAGAACAATATATATGCTAGTAACTTGTTCTCCTCTTGCATAAGAAAACTCTTTTTCTTCTTCTTATTTTATCTCACAAAAGATGTATATAATTCCTCTCATATAATCGCACCCTTTCATTTTGTCATACAAAAGAAGGCACCCTTTCGTAGATATTCAAAAAGGAAAGCACCCTTTCGTAATTTTGTCACACAAATGAGAAAGGATATTTTTCTCTCTTTTGTCTCACAAAAGAGAATGAGAAATAATGAGAGAAAGAATGATGTGGTCTATTGTGAATTTGGAGCCCTCTATGTCTTTATATAGAGGTGAAGAGTCATGTCTCTTCATACTAGAAGATGTGTATGACATCACTCATCATTATCCATATGCCATCATCTAGACTCTTCTAGATTACATGATCTTTTGTGCTCATAGTCTTTATATACATATATATCACATCTTATCACATAAGATGACAATATATTTTGTGACATTCTTATGCAACTCATCATATAAGTCGCTAGGATTTTCTGCACCCGTTTCAATTTGTTCTTTGTGTGTGACCCTGTAGGTTCACGTAATGTTGGCAATAGACTTGACAGTCTATAAATCATGAGCGGACTCTAGCAAGCCATCATGACTACCCAATTGAAGTGAATATCGGTGATCCGATTTACCTAATCAACAATCACGTATTTAGTCCCTTTGTCACGCGATATCTATATCGATCATAAGGCATGTAAGACACCATCCTTATATTAATCGATTAATATTTCTTGATTCCAAATTAAACTGAACAAGAACAAATGATATTAATAACTCTTATTAATTCATTTGAGTATGGCCATACATTTCTTCAGTTCAATTCATCAAGAGGCCTAAGGATATCTCTCTCATTTATGAGAGGAACAAATCCCATCTTGATTGCACTCATCCCTCTACATGATTCATTATATACCTAATCATAACCGCTATGACCACCCGGTTAAAGGCAGTGTTAGATTATATTAAAGTATAAAATTACTCATGTTGGGAACCGAGACAATCTCAGGTCAAAGGACTATAAATACTTTATGTTACAAGAATCGCTAATGACGTAAAACATGTAGCATTCTTATGGCGGGTCAGTCCAATATATGGTCTCTAAAATATACCTATGTTAATGACTTGATAACTATTTATCCATGATCAGTAAAACATAATCATCGATCAACTAATATACTTGGTGTACATTTATAGCTTGTATATAAATATATATTTATATGTATCCGCAAGTATATTTGTCTCCACAAATATCCTATAAATGACCAGGGGACGATTTAGAATAGCATTCATAACACTTTATAGTTTTACTATCAAAGTCACGCACTTTGATGACATAAAGCTGCATTGCATATTCATGGTCTATTTTAATTATATTAAAATAACCTATACGCACATATTATATGAAATATCTTAGAATAAATATTATGTTTGTTATTACAACCCATCATCTAGGTCACAAACATTTTGGCCTAGGGCATAACACCATCAATATATATATATATATATATATATATATATATATATATATATAATTATTAAAATATTAGTTTATTTTATTAATTAATATTTTTGTTACTATATTAAATTAAATGTAGTTAGAAGTAGAGCTAACAAAAAAATAAAACAACTTAAAGTGAGGATATTTTCGGAATAAACTAAGGTATAAGAGTTTGAGTAATCTTATACCACCTAATGGTTGGTATAAGCTTATACCTCTTACACCTCTTTATTCCTCAAACATTTGATAGTGTTTGGCAAGGTATAAGAGAATAAGTTGCTTATTCCCTGTAGGATTAGTGCCCTAGGCCAAATGTATTTGTGCTAGGAAATAGATTATGTATTAAGACATTATTATTTATTCAATAAAGGTTCTTTCTTATATATATGTGTGTATGGGTTGTAAATGTATTTTTCTTATATCATCCAAGAATGACACTTCGGGTTCACGTCATCAAAATAGGTGATTCTGATAGTAGAACTGTGAACTAATGAATGACATTATAAACTGTCCCTAGTGATACGAAATAATCAATTATTGGATAATTGATTGAACAAAACAGTGCCATTCCGTTGGCAATGGAAAAGTTCCGTTCCCAACGGAATATATATGAAAATTGTAATAACCTTAGCTGCCAAGTATTTCATTATGGAAATACCTATTCCGTTGGCAAAGGAATAGTTCCGTTGGTAACGGACTAGGCGCAGATTAGGGTTTTAGTTATGGTAACTGAGCAATCGTTCACCTCTCTCTCTAGTATAAATAGAAGGGCATGGTCTCTCTATTTAACACACTACTCTGTAGCATGAGTGGCCGTCTTTACACAGAAAAGATAGAGAGAGAGTTTTGAGAGATATTCGAAAAGTATTTCCGGACTTGTCTAGCCAAGTCCGGTTATTCCGTTCGAGTGAAGTTCGCGTGGATATGAGTAGAGGTTCTCTACCTTGAGAACTAGCGAGCGATCTATCTTCATCCCTAGGAGAAGAAGGAATCTCTCGAGCCGAGCTTTAAGAAAGGGTTTAGCGAGTCGAGCTTCAAGAAGGAGCTCTTCGAGCCTAGCAACAGGAAGGAGCTTGGCGAGCCGAGCTTCGGAAGGAGACGGTTACGAGTCGGAATAGTTCAGACCTACATCCGTTCTTCATCTCGCGGATCAGGAAGATCCGAGGTATAAATTTTAATGGCTAATCTCGTACTTTTATTCCCTTAACGTAGATCCTAGGGCGGGTTAAATCCATAGGTTCCGCTGCGCATGTAACGTACATGGCTATGGATTTCCCAACAGTGGCATCAGAGCGTTCGTTAAGGAGATAATCGTCGATTACATATTTAAAATTTAGTAAATTCTAGTATAATAAATTTTAGGGTTTTGAAAAATATTCTTTCAAAACATCACGGAAATAGTTTCTAGAAATATAATATTGGATATTATGATTTCCTAGAGTTTCAAGAATTAGTTTTTGAAACCCGTTTTGGAAACGGAACTAGAACAAAAGAAAATACGAATTTCCAGCACGTCTCCGTTAAAAATGAAGTACTTCCGTTGAGAACGGAATAGTTTCGTTCAGAACGGAACAGTTCCGTTCCAACGGAATAATGCTGATTTTGTGAGGAACCCTAATTTTTGTTATACATGGAATTTAAATATACAAATATGGTATGAGCTTTAGATCTGTGATTGTTCTGTGATGTAATCTTGTGTGTGAATACCTGTAATATTATTTAATATCTATGGCAATCAGTGAGTTGTCCAAAGTTGTAATTATGGCAACCTGTGAGTTGTCCAAATTTGTAAATTACCTTTTCTAGCTATAGGATAGTTGTTAGAATAGATATTATTTCAAGACTTCAAGGCAAGAGATCTTGGCACAATCTTCGGAAGATAGCATTGGATCTTCGCACACACAAGGAAGGGTTCGTTGAAGATTACTCCTGCAATATAGAGATAGATCTAGAATTAGGAACCTCATGATCGCTCGTGAGGATTAGGCTCATACCATATTTAACTTAGTTTCTCTGATGTTTATATTTATGATTCTAAAATAAAATCCTTCAGAATGTTAAGTAAAGAAGTGCCCCCCATGTCACTGAAACCTTCGGTACTTAGACAGTCTTCAATGTGGGTCATGCCAAAGCTGAGCATATAGAGGATTGTCTTTGTAAAGGAGGGTACACAGGAAATGACATCCAGCATGGGTCATGCCAAAGCTGAGTGTGCTGGACTCTATTTCGCTGATAATCATACATGGTTAAACTTAACTGAGCAAGCAAGTCGGACTTGGGCTCAGGGCACAAGATGGAATAATACACCGGGCATATGATGTTCATTCCATAAAAGGAAATAGTTGTATATGATACAATTGGAAGTGTTCCTACCTAAATAGTTCTGTATTGAGGGTTGCGCCAAAGCGCACTTAATACTCAATGAAATACGGATCTTGACTCACTATGAAACCTCATTCATTTGAAGTTTCCGAATCAATACTACTGAAGGTGGCTGATTAGAAGAAAAATAGTGGGAGTACATTATAAGAAACACCAAAACAAAACAACTCCAATGAATAAATAATAATGGCACTTTACATTTTAACTTGTCGAATAATGGCAAATAATAGTTCAACTGGGTTGAATTTGCGATCTATCCTTGAGAAGGATAAGCTCAATGGGTCTAACTTCCTTGATTGGTTTAGAAACCTGAGAATTGTTCTCAAGGCTGACAATAAACTGTATGTCATAGAAGAGGCTTACCTAGAGGAACCAGAACAGGGAGCCACAAGGGCTGCCCGAGATGCGTATGCTAAATACGTTAAAGACGACACGGAGAAAGCTTGTCTCATGCTAGCGACCATGATCTCCGAGCTTCAGAAGCAACTGGAGGACATGGGTGCTTACGATATGATCGTAACTCTCAAGGAAATGTTCCAAGAGTAGGCTAGAGTTGAGCACTACAAAGCGACCGTCTCTCTGACTGACACAAAGATGGCTGAAGGTTCATCTGTGAGTGCTCATGTACTCAAGATGACGAGCTATCTTGATCAATTGGAGAGGCTTGGTTCAGCTATGCCCAGAGAATTGGCTGTTGACATAATTCTCAGGTCGTTACGTCCTAGTTTTAAGCAATTCATCATGAACTATAATATGCATTAGATGGAGAAATCCATCACCGAGTTGCATGTGATGCTTAAGAATGCACAGGAGGACATGAAGACAAATGTTGTCAAAGACATTCTAATGGTTCACAAGAAGAAGGGTAAGAAGACCGGGAACAAGAGCAAGGGTAAATGCAAGGTGTTGCCTAAACCTAAGATCAAGAAAGACAAAGAGGGAGTTTGCTTCCATTGCAACAGGGTTGGCCATTGGAAGAGAAATTGCAAACTCTATCAGGACGAAATCAAGAGGGTAGTATGACTACCGCTTAAGGTATTTTTGTTATTGAAACTAATTCACTTACTCCTAAATCTTGGGTATTGAATAACGGATGTGGTACTCACATTTGTAATGATGTGCATGGACTACAAAGGAGTAGAAGATTAGCTAAGGGCGAAGTCGACCTGCGTGTGGGAAATGGAGCAAGAGTTGCTGCATTAAACGTAGGAACTTATTTACTGACTTTTCCTAGTGGACTTGTATTAGTACTTAATAATTGTTATTTTGTACCTGCTATGAGCAGAAATATTATTTCTATTTCTAGTCTAGCTTTGGATGGTTATAAATTTGTTATTGAGAATAATAATTGTTCTATCTTAAAGGATAATCTCTTCTATGGAAATGTTCTATTAGAAAGAGGTCTTTACGAGCTAGATCGTAAGAAAGAGAGTTATAAGTCCATATATAACATTAACACTAAACGATTTAAACCGAATGACTCAAATACAACATACATCTAGCACTGTCGCTTAAGCCATATAAATGAGAAACACATTTCTAAACTCCACTCTCATGGACTTTTAGACTCATTTGATTTGGAATCATTTGAGATGTGCGAATCTTGTTTACTTAGCAAGATGACTAAGAAACCCTTCACAAAAGTTGGAGAAAGGGTCAATGACTTATTAGAACTCATACATACTGATGTATGTGGACCAATAAGTACGCCCGCTAGAGGTGGGTATCGGTACTTCATAACTTTCACGGACGACTTCAGTAGATATGGTTATGTCTACCTAATGAAGCACAAGTCTGAATCCTTTGAAGTGTTCAAAGAATTTAAGAATGAAGTACATAATCAACTTGGCAAGAAGATTAAAGCACTTCGATATGATCGAGGAGGCGAATATCTGAGTTAGGAATTTGAGGATCATCTCAGAGAATGTGGAATAGTTTCACAACTGACTCCTCCAGGAACTCCTCAGTGGAATGGAGTGTCCGAAAGGAGGAATCGAACCTTATTGGATATGGTTCGATCGATGATGAGTCAAATGAGTCTTTCAATGTCATTCTGGGGTTACGCTCTTAAGACTGCCGCATTCATACTGAACAGTATTCCATCCAAAGCGGTTCAAATGACGCCATATGAGATATGGACGGGGAAAAGCCCCAAGTTGTCTTTTCTTAAAATTTGGGGATGTGAGACTTATGTCAAACGTCAGTTTCCCGATAAAACTCGAACCCAAATCTGATAAGTGCATGTTTGTGGGATATCCTAAGGAAACCAAATGATATTACTTTTACCACCCATCGGAGAACAAAGTGTTTGTTGCTCGCAATGGAGCCTTCTTGGAAAGAGAGTTTGTCTCTATGAGAAGCAGGTGGGAGTAAAGTGCAACTTGAAGAAATTCGAGACCCCCCTATAGTTGCAGAACCTATGATGGAGGAACAAACAAGCTCTCAAGGAGTTGGCGAGCTTGAAACACAACAGACTCAACGTAGATCTAGTAGGATTCGTCATGAACCCGAGAGATATGGATTTCTCGTGTCTAATGATGATGATGTGACATTCATAGATGATGAACCAACGTCCTACCAAGATGCTATGAAGAGTCCCGACTCTCATAAATGGTTAGAGGCCATGAGAGCCGAGATACAATCCATGCAAGACAATCAAGTTTGGAATTTGATTGACCCATCCGAAGGCTTGAAGGCCAACGGATGTAAGTGGGTCTTCAAGAAGAAGACTGACGTTGATGGAAAGGTACAAACCTACAAAGCTAGGCTTGTGGCAAAACGTTTCAAACAAGTTCATGGTATTGACTATGACGAAACTTTCTCACCTGTAGCTATGCTTAAATCCATTAGAATTCTGTTAGCCATAGCATCATATTATGACTATGAAATATGACAAATGGATGTCAAAACAGCTTTCCTAAACGGAAATCTGACTGAGGACGTGCATATGATGCAACCCGAGAGTTTTGTCGATCCTAAGAATTCTGGTAAGGTCTGCAAGATTCAGAAATCCATCTATGGATTGAAGCAATCATCTCGAAGTTGGAACCTTCATTTTGATGAAGTCATCAAAAGTTTTGGTTTTACCAAAAGTGAAGGTGAGCCTTGTGTATTGAAGTTCAGTGGGAGCACGGTAGTATTCCTGGTGCTTTACGTAGATGATATATTACTCATGCGAAATGACGTCCCAACATTATTGAACGTCAAGAAATTGTTGGGAGATAGTTTCTCGATGAAAGACCTAGGAGAAGCCTCCTACGTGCTAGGAATCAGGATCTATAGAGATAGATCTAGAAGGCTTATAGGTCTGAGCCAAAGTACATACATATACAAGGTAATGAAACGGCTCAGAATGCAAGAATCCAAGAAAGGATTTCTGCCCTTGTCACATGGCGTGTCTCTCGATAGGACACAGTGTCCTACAAGTGAGCAGGAACAAAGACGCATGACTAAGATCCCATATGCTTCGGCTATAGGATCTATCATGTATGTCATGATATGTACTAGATCGGATGTGTCATACTCATTGAGCGCAACAAACATGTTCCAGTCTAATCCAGGTGAAAGTCACTGGATAGATGTTAGAAGAATCCTTAAGTACTTACGAAGAACTAAGGACTTGTTCCTAGTCTATGGAGGCCAGGAAGACGAGCTCGTTGTAAAGGGTAACACCGACGCAAGCTTCGAGACAGACTCAGATGACTTCAGATCACAATCAGATTATTTATTTTGCCTAAATGGAGGCGCAGTGACATGGAAGAGTTCCAAGCAATGTACTGTGGCAGATTCTTCAACGAAAGCAGACTATATAGCCGCGGCAGAAGCGGCTAAAGAAGCTGTCTGGATAAAGAACCTTTTGGAGGAGCTAAGAGTAGTTCCGAGTATCTTGGAACCAGTGGATCTATATTGTGAAAATAATGGAGCGATCGCACAAGCAAAGGAACCGAGATCCACCAAAAGTCCAAGCACATACTGCGACGCTTCCATCTGATCAGAGAGATCATACAAAGGGGTGATGTTAAAATGTGTAGAGTGCCATCGGACGACAATATCACCGATCCATTAACTAAACCACTCCCGCAGGCAAAGCATGAGGGCCATGTTAGGTCTATGGGCATAAGATGCTTAGAATTGGCCTAGTGCAAGTGGGAGACTGTAGGATTAGTGCCCTAGGCCAAATGTATTTGTGCTAGGAAATGGATTATGTATTAAGACATTATTATTTATTCAATAAAGGTTCTTTCTTATATATATGTGTGTATGGGTTGTGAATGTATATTTCTTATATCAACCAAGAATGACACTTCGGGTTCACGTCATCAAGAATAAGTGATTCTGATAGTAGAACTGTGAACCAATGAATGACATTCTAAACTGTCCCTAGTGATATGTAGGATGTTTACAGAGATAGACATACTTCAGGTAAGAAGCTACATATCCACACTAGTATATTCGCAGGCTGGATGATCATGTTCTGCTGATCATGGACATAGAGATGTCAAGTCTGGAATATAGGTACGTGTTAGAGAACACGTACTGGACTGACCACACTATGAGAATATGCATGGTATATGTCATTAGTGATTCTCATATGAATAGTGTGCTTGTTCCTACGACCTGAGGTCACCATGGATTCTTGTATGAGTAACTGCATACTTTAATATGATCTTACGTCATCCGTAACGGGATAATCATTAGGGTCATCGTTAGGTATGCACTGAATCTTGACGAGGAATGTGAGTGACCAAGATGAGATTTGTTCCTCTCATCATGAGGGAGATATCTCTGGGCCCCCTGATGAACTAGGACTGAAGGAAATGCATGGCCATGCTCAAAATGGATTAACATGTGTTGTTAATATCATTTTATATTTACTCAGTCTAATTCTCGATCAGGAAAGAGACTTTGATCAAACTCAAGGATGACATATTACCGTGCCTTGTGATCAAGATGTATATCATAGAACAAAAGGCACAAGCAAATGTCTATTCAGATAGGTTTACGATCGTTGAGCATTTCATTTAACATGGGTAGTCATGACATCAGTCTAGAGGTTACTCATGACTTACGATCTTTAGAAGATCGTTGCCATCGTTAAATGGAACCTACACGGTCACACAATGAACTCCATTCGTACGGGATGAATATGCCTCAAAACAGTTATACATATGATGTATAAATTGGTGAACGAAATAATCAATTATTGGATAATTGATTGAACAAAACAGTGCCATTCCGTTGGCAACGGAAAAGTTCCGTTCTGAACGGAATATATATGGAAACTGTAATAACCTTAGCTACCAAGTATTTCATTATGGAAATACCTATTCCGTTGGCAACGGAATAGGCGCAGATTAGGGTTTTAGTTATGGTAACTGAACAATCGTTCGCCTCTCTCTCTAGTATAAATAGAAGGGCAGGGTCTCTCTATTTAACACACAACTCGGTAGCCTGAGAGGCCGTCTTTACACAGAAGAGAGAGAGAGAGTTTTGAGAGATATTCGGAAAGTATTTCCGGACTTGTCTAGCCAAGTCCGGTTATTCCGTTCGAGTGAAGTTCGCGTGGATACGAGTAGAGGTTCTCTACCTTGAGAACTAGCGAGCGATCTATCTTCATCCCTAGGAGAAGAAGGAGTCTCTCGAGCCGAGCTTTACGAAAGGGTTTAGTGAGTCGAAGCTTCAAGAAGGAGCTCTTCGAGCCTAGCAACAGGAAGGAGTTTGGCGAGCCGAGCTTCGGAAGGAGACGGTTACAAGTCGGAATAGTTCAGACCTACATCCGTTCTTCATCTCGCGGATCAGGAAGATCCGAGGTATAAATTTTCATGGCTAATATCGTACTTTTATTCCCTTAACATAGATCCTAGGGCGGGTTAAATCCATAGGTTCCGCTTCGCATGTAACGTACATGGCTATGGATTTCCCAACATTCCCTTCCTTATCTCACATCCAAACGGGGCCAAGGGGTCTGAACCCAGAGAAAATATAGAGAGCAGTATGGGTAGGGGTGAAAGCGGTTCGGATCGGGGTAATATCATATCCGTATCCATATTATTTTTTAGGATCGAAATACGAATACGGATAGTCTGGATACGGATTCGGTTCGTATATATGTACGGATACAAATACAGTCCGAATATTATCATATATGAATTTGAATACGGATTTATTTCGGATATTTGAACGGATATATAAATATACTAATGGATCATAATCTTCTAAATATTTAACTATTTATAACGATAAATCTAATAAAATATAATAAATTCTAAGAAAAATTTGAAGAAATACTAACAAAATAATAATATGGGTATAGATAATATCCGTATCCGTATCAGAATTTGATTGAAAAAAAAATCAAATATCCATATCCGTATCCATGTAGATATCCATATCCGATATATAATAAAATATTCGAAAACGGATATTATCCGAATAACAAATTATCTGGATTCGGATATTATCCGGATCCGTATCTGTATCCGGAAACCAAATTGATTACCAAATCCGTATCCGTATCCGACCGGATACAGATATTTTGATTCGAATACGAATATTTTGCGGATTCAGTTATCGGTCGGTCGGGTAATACCAGACCCGTTTTCACCCCTAAGTATGAGCCTGCTTGCTAGCGTAGTTTTGAGAGGGTTTAGAAACCATGGTTGCAGGAAGCCAATGTGTGACCATTAGGTAGCCATGGGTGCAGGAAGTTGAGTAAAACCATATGAAAGTATCAAAAAGAGGTGTTTGATCACAGGAAGCTACGAATATAATATTGATGAAATCAAATAAAAAATATTATTTTAAAAGTTATATTGTAGATAAAATTAGATAGTTGAATTGTTATAGTGTTTTTTGTTTATTATATACATTTTTGTTTAGTTTTATATTATATTATAGTAATTTAATGTATAATTATTTTTGTTTTAATAAAATAATTTTTGTATATGGTGTTATTTTAATCCTGTAAGTACAATTAATCTAAGTCAAAATAGTCAAACTAATTACAACTTTTATTCCAATTATGCACTCCTTAAATTGTGTTCAATTAGTCCAATTAGTTACAATTAGTTGTCCAATCTATCCACATTGAACAGTTCATAAAAAAATGCCCAATTAAGCAAATTAATCACTAATATTTTTTGAAGAAAAATTGATTAATTACTAATTACATAGTTCTATTTATATCAATCCTTCTAATAACACACACAAAATAAATTATGAACAGATAACCTTCTTCTTGATCCTCATCAAAGAAAAACAATGCAATAAACAAATGCACACAAATTAGGTAAAACAGAAAAATTAAGAAAATTAACATGTTGCAGGGGTACAAAAATAGAGTCAAATGGAGATTTTTCTAAATTTATATTGGCATATGATATTTTGCAGGGGTACAAATGAAAAAAAAAATAACATGTTGACTATATTTGACAACTTTTAGGGGCATATAAAATTTTTCTCAAGTTTTATTGAAATAATTTTGTAATAATATTTTTACATAATACAATATTATAAAATATTTTACATCTAATTTTGTAATAATTTTGCATAATCCGGGTTTGAAGAGTACACATGAAGAAGAGCTTGATGAAGATGAACCTATAGAAGAAGAGGGTAAAGAGGAGCTTGATGTTATGTTTAGGGTTTATGGTTGAAAGGTTTGGGTTTGTGGTTTTTGCTTGAATGGTTTGGGTTCAGGGTTTAGAGGGGTGGATTGTTAGGGTTTGTGGTTTTACCTTCAATGGTTAGGGTTTAATATTAAGGTTTAGAGAGTTGGATGATTAGAGTTTGTGATTTAAGCTTGAATGGTTTGTGGAACCAAGTAATACTTGTATAAATCGAGTTTTTAGTTTGTATTTAGTTGTGCGGAGTAGTTAAAAGAACACGACATCTTTTGTATTAATTTGGTTAGTAATGAGTTTAGTTGTGGCTTCATAGTTTTTTGTTCTGTTTTGCCTTCATCAGTTTTTGCGGAAATTAATTAGTTGGCATCATACAAATATTGGAGTTGCATAATTTGATGGAGATATAATTTGGATTAAATTAGTTATACTCAATAAATATGTTAATGTATGTTTTTTTCAGTTTTAATAATAAAAAACATGAACGGTATTTTATAATTTGGTACCATCTCATTATGTATACTTGTTGAATTTGAAGTTTAACCATAATAATTTTAATTTTGTAACAAATTTCATTGAGATCCAATTCCTCTCATTACATTCAATGTACAATCTCATTCAAATTTATTCAGCACATAATCTCATTCATTCAATTTCTATCAATTCATTTCATGCAATTACACAATCGTACCAACTAACAACTCATTTCATACATTTTATTCATTTCCATATACACAACCATAACTTAACCCTAATTTCGATATGCAAACCCATTTCTATATACACAGCACTAATTCTTCTTAAATCTTATTAATATTACAATTATTTTCCACATAATAGCAACTTCTTAATCTTCTACTTCATTTCCATGTCGCTTGGGGAAAATAAGATTTCTCTTGCTCCATTTCCCTGAATGTCAAGCTCCTAAATTCAAATTGAAAATAAATAAATAAAAAAGCTGCTTATGTCAAGTATAAATTAGTAACTATATTAGTGTATGATCAAAACTGAAAATAAAAAAACGGAGACAATGTTACAAGCAGAAAGGACTGATTTTTTACTTGGGTCATCGCATGCTTCATATTTCAGTACAATTAATGGTATTAAGAGATGCATTAAAAGAGATGAATTATCCTGATTATTTGAAGGAAATTACGAGCATGTCGGCATATCCAAATATCTCTACACATCATTCAGACAAATTAAACATAACCATATGCCAACAGATAGCCAAGATTATAAATCCTAAATTAAATAAATTTAAATCACCAAAGACATAATCAATTTCGATCAATAAATTAATTTCCATGCTACTAATTAGGCCCAACCTCTACTTCAACCTTCAATTCCTCTTCACTCAACCCAAACGCCTTTTCAGAGGTGCATCCGATCAAAAGTATTATACAGTAAGAATATGATTCAAATTAGAGTGAATGTTATTCAACTAATTCATGGATAACTTTATTTATTTGGCTTCTCTTTTTCCCAATAGGTCCATGCCTTTGGTGCATTCTGAAGACCTGAGAACACGTTGCATATTGGTCACATTTATCATTTATTATGGCTTGATATCCAATATGAGAAAAGGCTGAGATTAAATTATGCCAGCGGGAAAGCTTAGATAAAATTGCTCAAATCTTGGTTTGTCTACATATGAGAATTGAAATAAGTATGATACAAGAATATTAAATATCAGATTTGACCAACTTCGAGATTTTAAGATCTTGTTTTGTTCCAAATATTAATGATCCTTGATCATATTCATATATATTAGTTCTTTAGAGGTATTTATTTGGTCGGTTCGGTTCAAATTGAATCAAATAACGAAAAGACCGAAATTCAGACCGAACCAAACACTATGGAGAGCATGCATTTAAAAAGTTTAGTGCAAGTGCATTATGAGAATGATTTATCATGTCCTAAAAAAAACCCTCTTCTAATCTAGGAAAATTTCAAAAAAAAAAAAATCCAAACTTTTCTCAGCATTTTAAAAAGACCCTCACTTTTTAGATTCTCAAAAAATCCTCTATAAAGTGATTTCAATTTAAAAAAAAAATTTGGTGTTACATATTAGGGTTTAAAAAAATTGTGGACAAAAATACCCTTATGTTTCCGTGTTTAAATTTAATAACTATCCTTTATGTTTTCTAATATTTAATAACCCCTTAAAATATTTTAAAATATTGTTTAAGCATTTATTATTTCCATGTAAACTATCAATTATTTTAAAATACTTTAACTATCCTTTATTTTTTTCCATGTTAATTATTGTTTAAGTATTAAAGATTTTTAAAATATTATAAAACATAAACAATAATTATTAAAATTAAATATGGAAATCATAAGGGCATTTTGGTCCACAAATGTTTCAAACATAACTTTGCTATTACTTTAATAGAATTTCTAGTTACTTTAAGAAGAAGATGAAGAATTAGCATGGAAGGTAGCCTTGTATTTTTCCATGAGGGCAGTAAGGGAAGCATCTAGCTGCTTCTCGAGCTCCACTTCTTTAGATAGATACTCGCGCCTGAGTAGCATCTTTTGATCCTCATGTTTATTTATCAGCTCATCTTTCTCCTTCTTAAACTCCTCCACTCCCTCATCCTGCCTCGCTAAGAACCTCTCCATCTCCTCCTTCCTATTATGACATCAGTGACGACAACAACTAATAATAATAAATAACCTTGATAATATTATAATAATATTAAGCTATGGCATACTAATTACAACCAACCTGAGATGTTGATCCTCGTTGGAAGACGAGTGTGTAGCAGTAGCCTCGCCTCTCAGTCTCTGCAGCAGATTCTCGAAATCCCTCTCCTTATCCTCAATGGCCTTTTGAAGCCTCTCGATCTGGTCTTTGAAAAAGTGCTCCTGCTGGTCCAACTCCTCCTTGTTCTCCTCGTGTTGCTTCCGAGCGCGATCGCGGACGAGGTTGATCTCACGGGCGGAGTTGTGGAGCCGCTTGGAGACGACCTCTAAAGATTGCTCAATGACTTTGGAGCGCTGCTCATGGTGCACCGCCTTGCGCTGCAGCAAGTGCAGCTGCTGGTTGTCCTCGTTCATCTGCCTCGTCCCACCCACCACCATCTCTTGGTACGACTTCATCTCATACTTCAGCCTCGTCTTCCCTAAACAAATCATATCACAGCCACCGGTCAAATAAACAAATAAATAAGGAAGACGTCGTGTATAAATAATACACTGGTAGTCCATGTACTTTTAATTGGATTGCAATTTAGTCCTCGTACTGCTGATTTGAACTTTTTGATCCCTTCACTTTAAAACTTTTTGAGTAAGGGACTAACCGAACCATGAACAATTCTATAAAGTACATGGACCGAAAAGTTTGAATCAATAATACAAGGGCCAATAAATAAATGACCGATCGAATGAATGGTAAAATGGTAATTATTGACTTATTGAATACCTACCTTGGCAGTGTTGATTGAAGACGTCGAGATCCTCCTTCCCGGCGAGGAAGCCGTAGAGTAGGCGCTTGCCACCTGCCAGGAAGAGTCTTGGGTTACGATCCCACGTGTCACGGTGGGTCCCCTCGCTCTCAAAGTGCTTGTGTAAACGCTCCGCCTCTAAATATCCCGTCGCGTTAGAGTCGAATATCAGCATACTCATCCCACGGTGCCCTTCCGGCCCGTACGAGTGCTTCGCCTTCTTTGCCGCGTACATTTTGAAGCAGTCCAACAATTCTTGGTTCCCCATCCCAATGACCTTCACACACACAATAGAATGAAAATTAATATTATATTCTAACGTTAGTTTAATTTAGTTAGATTAGAACGAATGTTACCTTGTCGTTGTCATCCCTGCCGAGTGTGGTGTTCATGATAACGACCATGGGGGGCCAGACGATCTGATGATCGGCGGTGCTCTCGTTGGGGCCCTTCCACTTTCCAAACTTCTCCCCTGGAATGACCAAAGTTCCCCTGCGCTTCAGCTCATCTTCCAACAAACTCGCCAGCTCGCGATGCAGCTTCACTCTTCTCGCCTCCTTGGTCTTCGCGTGAGTCATCAATGGCTGCAGCCCGCTGTACCACTCTATCGCCCCTGGCCCATTCGCGCACGCTGGACAGTGCCTTGTCTGCCCGTTTATCTCGTCCACAGTCAACCTGTCAACTCAACATTATTATTACAAATCAAATTAATAAATTAATAATAGAAATAATTCGTATGCTTTTAGTGTGTTACGTACTTGTCAATCTCATCAAAGAAGGTCTTGAACCGCTTGTTCTGTTTGCGTGTGCCGAAGCTCTTATGGTTGGTGTCCGAGTCATAGTCATCGCTGTCATCAGCGAGGTCATCATCATCATCGTCGTCCTCCTCCACATCATCCGACGCATTATCGGGTTCCGGATCCGAATATTTATGAGCAGGGTATCCAAGTTGACCTGCAGGCCGGACCCGACCAGACCAGTTCCACCGTTGTGCGAGAGGAGGCTGAACAACCGGGTTAACAGGTTGAGGAAGCTGAGGCCTAGGGTTTCCTTGCCTGGTCTTCTTACACCGATCGGGAGTAACAGGCCCTCGTCCCGACCCGTTGTTGCCCCTGCCTGACTGAGCATTTGGAGCAGTGGGGGCTCTGTATGGTCCACTAGGTCGACGGGTCGGTGCGGTGAAGCCGCTCCTATTTCTCGACTTCTTTGAAATTACTTCCCAACCGGCTTCACTGTTGTCATTTTTGTTGTCATCTCCTATGGTGAGATCTGACATTTCGCGAGTCAGCTCAAGCTGGTCCGTACCGCTCATACATGAACCAGACGCGATGCCCTTGTCATATTCTGCAATGGGCCTTCTTGGATCCATTTTGGTTTGGGTGCTGAAATTTTAGATTTGATTAAATGATGGATTAGTGGAAAGGAGATTGAGAGGAACATTGGATTTATCCTTTATCTCTTTTTATGGTGGTGTAGGATTAAGCCTGAATTAAGGGACCGGTTATTCTTATTCTTAGTAAAATTACTTTTAGTAAATCAGTTTTCATTCACAGGATCTCTTCAGAAAATCTTGTTTAAATGTAGATAAATTGTATGCCTTTTAATTCATATTAAAGGAAAACTACGACTAAAATAAGGGGAAAAAGTAGATTAATTTAATAAAAAAAAGTAGATAAATTTGGAGGTGAACACAACAAAATATTAAATACTAAAAAACATCTAAAAAAGAACACAAAACCAAAATAAAGTTAAATTTTAGAAGAAGAATAAAGGTAATACATTCGTCAATTTTTACTAAACGAAGTGAAGGATAGATATTTCTTCATTCAATATCTTGAAATTCTACCTAAACCTAAAGAACAGGTCATTTACACAAAAACCCCCTAAAGACCTTACTATTACAAAAAAATACAACAAACTGCTCTCCCAATGCACGAAGAAGAAGAAGAAGGCATGCTTAGAGAATCGTCACCAACAAATGCAAGAAATTCTTAACGTACTTGAAACAAGATCTAAGGTGCTCAATTTGTTAAAAAAAAAAAAGATCTAAGGTGAAAAATGAGAGAAATTGAACTTAAAAATAAAATTCACCCGATAGAAAAGAACCAACAAATTAGATTTTTTCTATCTTCTTCTTCCTTTCACAATCTTTTTCCTCGTGCTTTTAAATTAGAGTGAGAATTGCAGGGCAAACTTAAGACTGAAGGAGGTTTTAAAGAAGTGGGAGAGCTCATAATTGGCATAAAGTGGGGGTAAAAACTATGGAAAAGTATACTTGTCCTCTCTACATCTCCTTCACCACTAAGAAACGGCCTCCTTTACTACTTTTATTTTTTTTTTGAAAGATACTTTACCATTTTTTCATTAATTAAATTCAAAGACTATTTAGACCTTACCCTGGGTCTTTTAGTTACATCATTACATGCGATCCAATGCCCATATTCTAATGTTTTACTGTAGACTAGGTTCATCAAAATACAGTATTGTTTTAGCGTACATGAAAAAAGTTTTATATTCATGCTGAATCTACGACCAATAGTAAATAGGAATAAAGCAAGTTGGCGAAATAATGGTTCATTTAAAAGTTGGCGAAAACAAAGTGATCATAAGTCTATTTGTTCGTCTCTCAACAATTGATTCGTTCATTTATTATCCTCAATAATTTTATTGTTCATTTACTCCATTTAATTTCAAATTTATTCATTTTAGAAATTTTAATATGTTGAAGATGGTTTGATTGTTACATTGGGACATGAAATACAATATACGTATGAAATGACAAATCCTGTTAACTATAAGAATTACATTTCTGAATGTTACTAAGGAGAAATACATTACCATGACAAAGAAATATTTTTGTTACTTCATTTTAGATTCATAAGAATGTTAATTATTTGTATTATTTTTAACTATGAAATGACTAATAAATAAACTATATTTAATTATAAAATGTTACTAACTTTATATTAAATAACTTCTAAATAAATATTATTATTTACAAAATTATATTTTTATTATTATTTTAGTTAAATTATAATTTCTATTTTAATTAAATCATAACAAGTTTGCCATTAAATTAACGAAAAAATTTCAACTCATTTTTAAGAATTATTTAACGAATATAATATACATAATTTAATTTCTAAATTTAACTATAAAAATATTATTTCAGTTATATGTTATTTCTCTAAATAAAATTATAATTAATAAAAAAATAAAATAATAATAATCGATAAAAGTAAATAATAAATGATATAATAAATAATGACATTTTTGTAATTATTCGGTTTATTGGTTCAGTTTGTTACCCCTACCCCCCTCTCTTATGAGAGAGAGCACTTCGAACTTCTACTCTGAACCACCTCATTTGTCTTTTTGTATCGTCTGATAGAGGAATTTTTTTGAATAGTAGCACTATTTTGAAGAATAATTAATCAGATAGCATGATTTTCAAAATATTTGGGTAGGTAGCACTTCCGCCAGACCTTTTGGCGGAACTAAAGTAGTTCCGCCAGAGGGTCTGGCGGAACTAGGGAATTTTTTTTTTTTTGCTAATCTCGGCTATTTGGCACCTTTAAACAGCCTAGACGGTGAAATTGACCAAAAAATGACGAAAATATAGGTTCCGCCAGACCCTCTGGCGGAACTAGCTAGTTCCGCCAGTGGGTCTGGCGGAACTACATATTTTCCCAAGTTACAATCGACCCAAAAAGTCCAAAAAAATGGCCTAGTTCCGCCGGTGGGGCTGGCGGAACTAGACCATTTTCCCAACTTAGATTACCCAAAAAAATTTCAAAATTGAGGGTTTAGTAACGGTTTTTAATAAAAAACCGATACTAAATATTAGTATTGTATCGGTTTTTTCGGGAATTTTTTTTTTTTCATTTAGTAACGGTTTTTATAAAATAACCGTTACTAAATCTGAAACTTAGTAACGGTTCTTTTCTAAAACCGTTACTAAGTAAGCAGTTAGTAACGGTTCTTCCTTAAAAACCGTTACGAATTGGAAATTTAGTAACGGTTTTTATGAAAGAACCGTTACTAACTGGTTAATTAGTAACGGTTTTTAGTAAATAACCGTTACTAAATTTCAAATTTAGTAACGGTTATTTTATAACAACCGTTACTAAATGAAAAAAAAATTTCCCGAAAAAACCGATTTTTTTAGACTTTTTGATTGTAAGTTGGGAAAATGTGTAGTTCCGCCAGACCCACTGGCGGAACCTATATTTTCGTCATTTTTGGGCCAAAAATAAATTTTACCTAGTTCCGCCAGACCCACTGGCGGAACTAGCATTTTTCATTAATTAAGGCTGTTTAAGAGTGCCAAATGGCCTAGATTAGCAAAAAAAAAAAATTCCCTAGTTCCGCCAGACCCTCTGGCGGAACTACTTCAGTTCCGCCAGAAGATCTGGCGGAAGTGCTATCTACCCAAATATTTTGAAAATCATGCTATCTGATTAATTATTCTTCAAAATAGTGCTACTATTCAAAAAAATTCCTGATAGAGAGGTTTAGTTTAATACAGAGCACTACAATTTTAATTCTTTTGATATTATGTGAATTTTTGTGTGAGATTGACTTATGTAGAACAAGGTTATTGGTTGATATATTGTTGTTTGTTCAGTGTGGATTCCGTGAGAAAAGTAACATATCAAAGTAACATGACGAACATGCCCATGCCATGTACCATCCCTTTATTTATTTCTATTCGGTGAAAAAAGGACTTTTTTTTTATATATCAGCCCGTTCAAAAATAATTCAGTGATTACTATTTATTTTAAAATAATGAAATATCTATCATTTCCGTCACTAATAGTGACGGAACATGTTGATTTTCAATTTTTTCAATCTCATTTGACTGGCTAAACAGGGTTAATTAGTGTAAAAAAATACTGTTCCGGCACAAGTAGTGGCGTAACATGAAAACAATTATTTTTTTGCATTTTTTTCTTGATTAAAAAATAATTTTTTCCTGAGAAAAAATTATATTTTTTTCTGTTCCGTTAGTGGTAGTGACGAACACATTTTTTTCACTAATTAACCCCATTTTTGAAAAATTATAAAATTCCGGAACAATATCTGTTCCGCTACTACTAGTGACGGAAATTGTAGATACTCCATTATTTTGAAATGAGTGGTATTTGCTGATTTATTTTTTAATTGATTGGTACAAAGAAAAAATCCTAAAAAAGTAACATATCAAAGTAACATGATGGGCCCATGCTATGCACCATTTATTTCTTGCTATCTCTATTTTTCTTTTACAGTGAAAAAAATAAAACACAAAATGGAAAGATTGTTTGACCCCAAAAAAAATCCTCCAAATGCATTCTTTACCATCTTTGCATATAAAAAAAGGAATTTTTCCCTCACTCTTCCCCCCACATTCTTAATGAGCTGGCACCACGCGGTGAACCTAAACACTAGCATGGTGAACTGGAATAGTTTCATCAGTTGTATCTCTCAATTGTGGTAAACCCAGATATGTAAAGTTCATCATCAGACCGATTCAACTCCCCAATTAATTATTTCATTTTTGAATCACAATACCTCTCTCAAAGCCTCCAGCCTCCCCACCCACGCCCAGATGATCAACTCCCCAAATTTCTAGGATAACTCTTTGCCGGATCTCCCGTGATATTCATCACCTGACAATCTCCGTCCTCTACGGCCGTGCGGAGAAGCTGAATTGATTCTCATCCTCCTATTTTAAGATGAATTTATCTCCCAATTACTTCTTCTCCAATCTCTGTTGGAGGTATGCGCCGTTTTTACCTTAACTTCTTAGGAATTAACTCGTTTTCTTGACTAGTTTATGATATTTTTTTTCAGTTATAATTCATTAATTTGCAGTTATAATTCACCAGTGATAGATATGAAGGTAAGCTTCTCTTTTATTTAATTTTTGATTTTCAAGATTCTTCTGTTTCATTTTCAGAACTTATTCCGTTATTTTTTTGTTATTTTATGCATGAATGTGCTTTTGAGAGTACTGTTTTATACCACAAATGCCACTTGTTCGATAAAATGGCAAAGTGAAATCTATTAGCGAAAAGAAAAATACTTTCATATGTTTCAGAATTTTATAAGGTCTTAATATGAATATTGAATATTAATTCCTTTTTTCAGAATTTATTTGATAGATTCAGAATCTTACGGTACTATTGTTCTTCAAATATTAGTTTTCTTTATTAGATAAATAATTCAAGTGTGGGAGTTGCACTAATTGTTCTTTAGAAGAGCTCTCCCTCTCGCACAATAAGGCGCATAACTGGTGACGAAAGTCTCAACGGAGGATCGAACCAACAGTGCATCTGAAAGGTAATGCGTAATCAGATATGCACAACGGAATTAAAAATTAACCCGTTTCCTAGCCGAGGATCTGTGTATTATCAATCAAACTAAAAAAAAAAATCTTATTTATACCTTGGATTTGGCTAATCTGGTTTGTAGGGCTTCGTGATTCGTCTCTAAATGATACGAAAGGCGCTACGACTCCGGCACCACCCTCTACACGTATCCACACGCGACTAACTCATTGGAGGAGAAATCGAGATCACTAGATCCGGTTTCTCTTTCTCTCTCTCTCTCTCAAAAAAACGGCTAGGGTATGATCTGAATCTTTCGACTTAATCAGACGAACCCTTCATCTATTTATAGCATCTAATGCTCCCACCTCTTCTCCTTCCTTTTGATTTTTTGTGTCCAACTGAGTTAGTTATGTTTGTGTGCGACCCTGTAGGTTCATTTAATATTGGCAATAAAGTTCAAATTTATAAATCATAAGTAGCCTCTAGTACGACGTTATGATTTCCCAAATTAAATGAATGACACGTGATCATAACCTATAAATCAATTATGTATTTAGTCCCTTTGTTAAATGATATTTATATTGATCATAAGGCATGATTTTATGTCATCCTTATTATGATCAATTTTCTTTCCTGAATTATAATTAGATTGAATAAATTAAAAGATATTAACAACACATGCTAATTCTTTCATACACAACCGTGTGTTTTCCTTCAGTCTCAATTTATCATGGGGCCCTGAGATATCTCTCTCGTATCCGAGAGTAACAAATTCTATCTTGATCATTCACATTCCAACTCATTATTTACTAAATACCCGATCATAGCTTTTATAATTATCCGGTTAAAGACAACGTTTGACCATGTCAAAGTTTAAAGATATACATGCAGGATTCTATGATGACCTCAAGTCAAAGGACTACTCATATATTAGATGATGAGAAAATACTAATGACATATACCATGTATATTCTCATAGTGGGTCGATCCAATATATGTTCTCCAACATATATTTATATTAATGAATTGATATCCAATATACATGATCAGTAAAACGTGATCATCATCCAAATAATATACTTAATTTAGAATTGTATTCACTTTGCTTTACGGTTTTACTATCATAATCTCATATTCTGATGACGTATAATGGACATACATATTCATGGTTAATTAATAATCCAATAACCTTTACGCACAATTATTATATGAAAAAGTTTATGAGATAAAACATCTAATACAAAAATATAATGTCTGATACATAATCCGTTTCCCACATGGCAAAACAGTTTGGCCTAGGGCATTATTACTTTCAGTCTACCACTTTTACTAGGCCCAACTAAGTAATACATACTCATTGTTCCTCTAGGTACCTCAGACCCATTGACCTAACAGGACACTCATGTTTCACTTGCGAAAGTGGCTTAGTAAACGGATCAGCCACATTGTCATCGCCAGGTATTTTACACATTTTCACATCTCCTCTCGCAACAATCTCTCGGATCAAATGAAAACATCGAAGTATATACTTGATTTTGTGATGTGATCTTGTTTCCTTTGATTGTGCGATTGCTCTATTACTATCACAATAGATAACCTTAGGGTCCAAGATACTCGGGACTATTCCTAGTTCCATCACGAACTTCTTTATCCAAACAACTTCCTTAGCTGCTATGTACTCCGCCTCTGTGCTAGAATCCGACACAATTTTCTATTTAGAACTTTTCCAAACTAGTGCTCCTCCATTTAGATAAAACACATAGCCACTTTGCGAACTATAATTGTCTACGTTAGTTTGGAAGCTCGCATTGGTGTAACATATTACAGCCAGCTCACTATCCAATTCCCCATAGACCTAGAATAAATCCTTTGTCATTCTCAAATACTTGAGAATATTATTAACTGCCATCCAGTGACTTTCACCGGGATCTGACTGATACCTACTTGTTACGCTTAATGCTTGTGCCACGTCCGGTTAAGTACTTACCATGACATACATGATAGATCCAATTGCTCAAGCATATGGAATCTTACTCATCCGGTTCCGTTCATCTCGTGTTGCTGGACATTGAAATTTACTAAGTGAGACGTTATGTGACATCGGAAGAAATCCTCTCTTGGAATCTTCCATACTGAACCGTTTCAGTACCTTGTCAATGTATGTACTTTAACTCAGACCTATTAGCCTTTTAGATCTATCTCTATAAATTTTGATGCCTAATATATAGGCAGCTTCTCCTAGGTCTTTTATTGAGAAACTATTCCCTAAATATGTCTTGACGCTCAAAAGCATGGGAATATCATTTCCAATGAGTAAGATGTCATCAATATAAAGCATAAGAAAAACTACCGCATTCCCACTGACCTTTTTGTAAACACATGGTTCTTCTTCACTTTTGATGAAACCAAAATCTCTTGATGACTTCATCAAAACGAAGATTCCAGCTACGAGATGCTTGTTTTAATTCATAAATGGATTTCTTAAGCTTGCAAACTTTTCCATAATTATTTGGTTCGACAAAACTCTCGGGTTGTATCATGTATACATCATCGGTTAAGTTTCCATTTAGAAACGATGTTTTGACATCTAATTGCCATATTTCATAGTCATAATATGCAGCTATGGCAAGTAAAATTCTAATTGATTTAAGCATGGCGATTGGCGAGAAAGTTTCATCATAGTCAATACCATGGATTTGTCTGAAATCTTTCGCCATGAGCCGTGCTTTATAAGTATGCAAACTTGATTATCGTACATGGATTGCATCTCGTCTTTCATTGCTTCTTCCCATTTGTGAGAATCTGGACTTGACATAACTTCTTGATAGGATGTGGGCTCATCATCTATGAGTATCACAACATCGTCATGAGTCACGAGATATCCATATCTCAGTGGCTCTCGACGATCCCTAACAGATCTACGATGAGGTACTTGTGTTATATGTTCAGATTCATTAACTGTTGATGAATCTAATTCTTGTTCCACCATCAGTCCTGCATTAATTTGTGAGTCTCGAACTTCTTCGAGCTGGATTGCACTCCCACTCACTCTTTTGGAAACAAAGTTCTTCTCGAAGAAGACTCCATTCCGAGCAACAAACACTTTATTTTTGGATGGGTTGTAAAAGTAATATCCTTTAGTTTCTTTAGGATAACCCACAAACAAACACTTGTCAGATTTGGGTGGAAGTTTGTAAGAGAGCTGACGCTTGACATACACTTTACATCCCCAAATCTTTAGAAAAGATAATCTGGGACTCTTCCCAGTCCATAATTCATATGATGTCTTTTGAACTAAAAAGGATAAGGACTGTGCCCCGTAGTTTACCCGGGGTATTGAGCCGTACCTCTAAGGGAGAAATCGTCAACCACTGGAGTTTCTAGATTCAAGATTCAAGAAAGAAAGGGGATGGATTGGCTAAAAATCTGGCAAAGAGGAAAAGAAAGTGAGAAGGAACAAGAAGATATCGAGTTGGATTTTGAGGAAACAACGCGAGAAACAATGACTAATTTGATTCTATCTGATCTTAATCAACCATCTTTTTCTCAGACCGTCTCTCAAACCTTAGAACAAGAAAACTTAACCACTAGAAATCAACAAAACAAATGTTGGATTCTAGTAGAGAACAAAAAGAAAATCAAAGAAAGGACAAGGAAAGAGACAGAAACCAACATTATAATTCAATGCTTTAGATACTTACAATCAACTCATGAAAGAAAAGATTGTAAAAATAAAATAACCTGTGCAACAATCAAGGACACATAGCAAAAAATTGTTGGTCTAAAGTACAACCTAAAAGATCATTTAATCTATCGAAACTAGTAATTCAAACAAGAAGGCCACAAATTCGTACTACCCAAGAAATTCAAACCCATCCAATTATACAAAAGCCAAAAACCCTAATTTCACAATGAATCAACAATCATGACTATACTCAACCTGCTGGATTCAAGGAGGAGAGGAAGGCACATCTTACTACAGTCCAAAAGGAGGGATTACTACCAAATTCTGAGCAAAATACCAATCTATCAATAGAAGTGAAGGTTATCATGAGAAGGGTACTTGTCACATTATGAAACAAGATTATAAACATAAACGGGCCAGCATTCACCCAAAGTTTATATCATGGTTCCAAATTATTTCAATTTGCCAAAACCAATGGAGTGGAGACCTAAGCAAAAAATAATACAAGTGTGGAGATTGAAGGGATGTTCCGAGAGCAAAGAAGTTCCAATTTCAGCATAATCTATTCAAAATGTAGCATCTTGCTCTTATAATATATCATCACTACCTCTTTCTCCCCAAGGTTCACCCCCTCATATTCAACAACATCTTGCATTACGTAACCATAACTTGGAAGACCAAATGCGGATCCTTCCAGCTCTGGATTCAGGATGCCAATTTCAAACCCTTCCCGCCCACATAGTATTATAAATAACCCTCTCTTTGAAGATCAAATACTGGTATCTAACAATCCTTAGGGAAGTCAACCAATACCTGACCCTTCATTAAACCCATCATAATACCAGAATCAACAAGATGTACTACCTTCAGAATTAACCATCCCACAAAATAATATCCAGGTTATGTATCTAGAATACAGATTAGAGGATCAATATGTACAAAAAAATTCAGTCCAGGAATATGACCGAGAATATCCCCTGGACACTATACCACCACCTGACCTCTCCAACCACCAATTAAAACAGTCTAAACTAGCACCATCCAATGCTGATATAAGGCCTACTAAACATACCAGAAAGAAGAAAGAGATCCTTCAACAGACAAGAAAAAGTATCAGGATAGAACATATGCAAAACAATAATTACATTTATGCAATGAACAAGGCACAACTGACCCAATATAATGAAACAACACCAGATTACAAAAAGAGGAATAATAAAAAGAAATTGATTTTTGATGAAGAGGTGGTAGAAGTTAACTTACAAGAGGATAAAAGAAAGCTGGAGGTTGGAGAAATATGCAATCTGTTGGAAGGGGCATGAATAGTAATTAATGAGGAAATAAGACAAGAGATGATCTCTAGAGCTCATTAACTTGTACAAAGAAAGAATCTCAAGTTAAGACAATTATTAAAATGAATTTTAAAAACATAAATATACTTACTTGGAATGTAAGAGGCTTAAATGCAACAGAGAAAAGAGGAGATGTTAAAGAGGCTATTATTAATCTCAAGAGTAGTATTACTTATTTACAAGAGACAAAACTGAAAGAATATAATAATTAATTACATAAAGAGATATTTAGTAATAAACTAAATAGATATTCAGTAATGCATTCATATGGTACTTCAGGAGGAATAGATCTTGTTTGGGATGAGAATTAATTTGAAGGTATTAAAATAATTAGACTATCTAACAGTATTGCAATATATTTGAGATGCAAATGGGACAATTTAACAATTATTGTAACAGGAGTTTATGTTCCACAAACCACAACTAATAAAAAAAATTTCCAAAAGAATTGAAAAAAATGGAGGTAAATAATATACATGGCTGATTTTGGGAGATTTCAATTTAGTGGACTCTATTCATGAAAGGTCTGGAAGCGGCAAAAAAAGTTAGGCAGACTTAAAAATTTTCAGATCTTTCATATCAAAGCTCAATCTTATTAACCCACCCTTATGAGAAAGAAAATTTATATGGTCAAGTTTTCAGATCAAAGCAAGTCTCGATAGGTTTCTTTTTAACCTATCTTGGTCTAAACATTTTCCAAATTATAGTCAAAGAGCAGAGTCCAATCCAGCATCAGACCACTTCCCTATTATCATTCAGTCAACTACTACTTTCCCAATTCATACGACTTTCAGATTTTAAAACATTTGGCTTCTTAGTCATGAAGCCAACCATATAATAGAGGAACACTTAAAATCATCTCAGTGCATAACTCTAGATGGATTTCATGACAAGTTGGTGACTTTGAGGAAAAAGTTGAGAGAATGGAATAAAAATAAAAAAAGAAAAACAAAGAAACACAAAGAAAATAGTAAAGCAATTTTAAAGTGGCTTGAAGTGAAAGAAGAATCACAAAAACTATCAGATTCGGAAGTCTGGCTAAAAACAAAAATCAAAGTAAGATTGCTGAAATAATAAGAGAATAGGAAAATATTTGGAAACAATGAACAAAGTTTCAATGGTTAAAAGAGGGTGATTGTTGTTGTTCTCAGTTTAATGATATTTAATTCTATTCCGAGCTACTAATATATTCTTGAGATTGATTTTCAAACCTAAAAGAATTCACGTCAAGAAACCGGACATGATGTCTTAGCTCTCTAAAAGATAAGAAGATAACTCACCTCTCAAGCTAATCAAGTGTCAGAGCTCGTCTTAAAGTTTTTAATTTAATTAGGTTAAATTCGTTTTAAGTTATATTATTTAAATATTAAATTGAGAGAAATAATATTGCTAAACATACAAAACGGACTCATTCCGTTCTGAACGGAACATTCCGTTCAGAACGGAAGCCCACTGTAAATTTTGTTGGCAAAACGAATTCATTCCGTTCGGAACGGAATATGAGATTTTTTAGCCGTTTGAACTTGAAATCATTCTGTTTTGAATGGAATAGGCGTGAATCTATCATCTTTTATAGGGAAACCAATAGATTCACTTTGGGTAACCATTTTCTCTCACTTTGATAAGTTAAAAAGCGGTATTCTATCTCTCTCTTTGTGTATTATTAATTTACTCGAAATATTGTGAGCCAAGAGAGGAATTTATTGTGAGCAATTTTTGCAAATCTTATGTGTTGTTATTGCTTGAAAGAAATTGTTGTAAGTTTTTGATTCTCTGATTCGCTACAGGTTGTAAAGCGAATAGTGATTCGAGTCTTGTAATCAAACGCTATTTGGATTAGTAAAATCGGAGCCGCAAGGCAAGTCCCGGAGATTAGACCACTCGTGAACTCGGTAAGTCCCATTGCGAGTAAAAGAGAAGTTAAGGCTTATGCAACTTCTCGGTTGAATTTCGTCAGCAAGTTCGGGTGTTTGGTATTGATAATCATTATTTTTTACTGTATTTACTTTTAATTGTTTTTATTATTTTGAATTATTACATTCATCATATTAAAAGTAAATCAATTAAAATTATAAAAGAATTTTTAAATTATATTTCTGCACGTGTTAAGCCTATTTACCCCCATATAGGCCTTAATTAGTTAACAATTGATATCCGAGCCGGTATACTGACTTTTTCAAATCAAAACTTGAAATAACCTATATTTCAATTCATGGCGACCCTTACTCAAGTTAACCGAGTCCAAATCGCTTACCCTGACAAGCTTGACGGTATAAACTAGAACATATGGAAGAAGTGCATGACAAACGCCTTTTTCTTACATGGTCTTCAAGATGTAGTTGAAAATGGGTACACCATAATTTACGAAATCGGTAGCTCCACTAATCTTAGTATAGGCACAAAACAAAATTTAACACATGATATAATGGCACAAAATCTCATTCTAACAAACATGATAAACTCTTTGTCCGTAATAGTTGATGGTTGTCTAAATTCAAATGAAATGTGGAAAGCACTTCAAAATTGATACGAAGGAAATAATCAAATGAAAAGAATCAAATTAATGAACCTTGAACAACAATTTGATTGTTTTCGGATGATCGAAGGTGAATTCGTGGATGATATGTACACTCACATGTCGCATATCCAAAACGAATACACCGCCTTAGGAGAAAAACTAATGGATGATCGAGTTGTAGGAAATCTCATAAGGGTCATGCCACCGAGTTGGGAGATGCTTCCGGACCGAGTCGATAAGATCTTCTGGCCCGAGTTGGGAGACAATGATGGCGATACAAGAGCTCGGGCCGGAAGATCTTATCAACTACTTCCGGAACTTTGAATCTTGACTCAAGCAATTGGGAATCGACTCCCAACTAAGAACCATAGCGATGCCGACATCAAGCTCAACAAATGAAGATGATGAGATGGCACTTTTGGTGCGACAATTTGGTGACTTTCGAGCACGAGAGAAGCGGTTTAACGACAATCGCCGCCACAATAATCAAAAGACATTTTGCTTCGAATGCAACGAGAAATGGCACAGTATCGGAAATTGCTATACCCTACATCCCGAGCTCGCCCCATGGAACAAAAAGGAAGGTGAGAAACGGGAAAGAAGGTTCGATGACCGACGTGAGCAAAATGACAGACAATCCAATGAAAGATGTGAGCGACGTGAAGAACGATCCGATAGTCGGCATGAGGATAGGCGCGAAAAGAGGCGCGAAAAGGATAGTCACTCTGCCAAGCTAGCCATGTGAGGAAACGAGTCGGATGACTCATCCGGCTGTTCCGGCTCGGACTCCGACTCCAAATCAGACGTTGTAAATGTCGCTTTCATGGCACTCACAAATGTGGATGAAGTTTGTGAGCATGCAATTCAAGAAATGCTTCGGTGACAAGGACGAGCACTACCACCACTTCCTTCTCTTCCCGCGACATCTCTACTCGACGCACCATCACCAAGCTCGTCCCACGACATGAGTATGAGTCGTGAGTTAATCTAGATCCTACTCTTGATCATGATGGTGACAAATACAAATAGAACAAGTATCAAATTCAAGTTTCAACAATGAAATTGAAAATGTAGAACTTGAATATCGAGATGACCTAAAACGAGAAGTGGTAAAACTTAGAGAGTATCTTAATACTACAAAAGAACTACTATTTATTTCCGAAAATGTGATAAGGTTGTACTCGGGAAAACTTAAAGATTTTGAAAAATAAAAAATTTTAAACGAAATTGATTTAAATATAAATAAAATGTTAAATAAAAATAAAAATATTTACAATTACGAAAATTTGAAATTTGAAAAAAACCATTTAAAAGTTGAAATTTTTAGTTTGAAAAATGAAAACAAATCTCTTAAATTCGCTTGTGCGAGAAATGTCACAAGTAAATTTTATTTTGAAAAATTATTTTTTGGACAACAACCAAATGATAAAACCGGTCTAGGGTTCAAGAAGGAATACAGATCCAAATCCGCTTGTTCAAGACCTAAATACCAAATATCAAAAATGGAGGGGGAGCTCAATCAACCTAATAATAATCAGGGACACGCTTTTATTTACAAAGACTATTCTAAGGGTAAAAGTTTTAAACATTAATCTTTAAAAAATTTTAAAAACAATAATAATAGATTTAATTACTTTAATAATTTTCAAAAAACTCATGAAAATAACAATTTTGTCAAAAATGAAAAACTCTTTAAACAAGACTCAAATGGTTATTTTTATGAAATTTCAAAAATAATTGTCCGAAGGAAGATTCAATTAAATGAATCGTAAAATCAAGCTCCCAAACATCTCATGAATGATAAAAACTTTTCTAATGATTCTAGAAAATCTAAAAACGTTCATAACAATTTTATAAAAATAAATGTTTCCTTAAAACCAAAAATATTTTGTGCCGAGTCAATCGATCCTAAATAACGGAAAGCCAAATTTCAACATCATTACAATAATAATTTCATTAAAGGTAGTGAAGAGACTCGTAGTCCCACATGTTCGTTTCGCAATTATTGTTGTCAAGCAGGTCACATCTCACTTGAGTGTCCGTTACGTAAACCAACGAGTTCATCGAACTTTATGTGGTTATGAAAAGATAGAAACATTGCAAGTTGCTTTACCTCCAACTTGGAGGTGCCGAAGTCTCCCCCTCCGTCTCTCAAATTTGGTCCACATTTTGAGGGGGAGCTATGAGTAAGAAAATATATTAGTTAAATGATTCCTTTATTTGGACTAATATGTTCTTCTTGTAGATGTGTCTAAGTTCTTCAAGTAAAACCAATCTTTGGTGCTTGAATAGTAGTTGTTCTTGCCATATGACTTGGGACAAAAGCAAATTCAAGACCTTAAAATCTTTTGATGGAGGTGATGCCACTTTTGGCAGAAACCAAAAGGGTAAGATAATTCGCCATATTGTGTGCCAATAGTTCTCCTAATGTTCTTTCTTCAGCCATTTTCACTTTATCTTGATTTTCCAAATATTTTTCTTCGACTTTTAGATGATGATATGATGATGATGAGTTTAAGCTATGGAAAGGAAAGAAACTCCCTGATGATGAAGATCGGATGTAGGGATGGTTCGGATGATTTTGAGCTCGATCATGTGGCTCTTTCACTCGATCTATCTTTGGATCTAGAGGCCCTAAGATAGGAGAAGCCTCTACTTCCTGATTTTGTTTCGAAAGGGATGAAACGCTTGGTGTTCCTTTCTTCTTGTTCTTCCTGATGTCTCTCAACGTTTGATTCAGATCGGGGCTTTGAGAGACCTAAGGATTGCCTTTTTTCATACACCTTCAAACAATTAAACAAACACTAGAAAAAACGTGAGATCGGTTAGTCAAAAATTTAATGTAAGCCGCTTCCCCGGCAACGGCACCATTTGTTACAACGTGAAAACGTGTCGTCGTTGTGATCACGTGTCAACAAAACAATTTATATTTTCCCTAATTTCAATATTCAGTGTATATGTGGTATTAAGTTTTAGGGGTCGAACGCAAGAAGCAAGGCCTTAAATTGTTAACTTTTTAATCTCACTTTTTTTATTAGTGTAATGGTAAAAGAGAAATTTGTTGTTGTTTAAACAAGATTTGGATTCAAGAAGAACAATAATAATAATATAAAAAAAAAACAAATTTTCATTTTTTTTTTTTTAAATAAAAGAGAAATAGTAGGGAAATAATGACGATTTACGTAACTTGAGAATCACTAATCACAAAGGATAACAAATGAATTATGTAGTATTTATAAGCAAGGTTTAATTAATTTCTTTCCAAAAATTAATTAATAAACTCATCAACCTTCAGATCCATTCAAAAACTTCTATTTTTAAGTGTTCTTGTAATTGATTCAACCCTTATTTGAATAAGGAAAACTTTTCCAAGTCAATATTATTCAAACAAAACTCTAAAAATCTTTACAAATATTTAGCGTCAAATCATTCTTCTAAATAACTTAACCTTAAATCTCATAAAAATATTTCAAGATTTAACCTTAAAATACTATAATAATGCAAAGTTTACTTAAGATTTCATCATCAAGGCTACACAAAAAGTCTTTCTCTACTCTTAAAATTACTCACTCATGTCCACAAAATAAATCATATTTGCAACAAAATTAAAATCCAAATAGGAGAATAGAAAAAGAAAAGAAAAATTAAATCAAACCCTAAAGAAGTGAAACGTTCTCGATCTCTCCCCTTCTTGATTGATTTACCACTTCCCCTTCTAGTTCTCGCACTTCTATCTTCTCTAAAGTTCTGTCCTCTCTTTCAACTTAAAAATTGAAGTTTTTAAGTTTATGGACATTAATGGTGGAAAAGAAAAACAATAGAGTTGAAAATGGTGGAAGAGATGAAAGAAAAATGGATGTAAGAATGGATGATTGAATGATTGTGTGAATGGTGTCCCCTTTTAGAGAGAAGGATGGATCTTTTTATAGCGAAATTTACCCTAGAAAATATTTAGAATTAGGATTGTGGGACTAAACAATTTAGTTTTATCCGGATTCTATTTTGGGTAGCAATTTGGAGGGTAAATAGCACTATTTCTTTCTTTTCTGTACAAATTCAGCTCGGGTGCAATTTTCTGGGTACATTTATCATTTCCCTTCAATTCTATCCGAATTCAACGGACTGTACACGTGTCACACGTAGAATAGAATAGACCCATTGATTTTTCTTTTTTTCTTTTCTTTTCTAATTTTCAATTTGTAAAAGAAAAAGAAACTATGCAACTTTCAAGATCATATATATAAATCATTTGGAAGGTGGATTTAAAGCCCTCTCCAAAATTTATCTAAAAAAAAAGAATTTATTTGATATATTTTTATGATATTAATGTCTAACTATTTTTTCAGAATCTTTTAAAATTTTATCAGATCATTTCACATGCATATATTCTTGTATTTTCTTAAAATACTCAGAATTTTTTTCATATTTGTTCATAATTGTCATTCAGTATTTATGAAATCTCCCTATTTTTAAGGTATTTTAAAAATTTTATTTTTTATTTTTATTATTTCCTAGTTTAACAAAGTTTTCAGTTTGTTTCTTTATTTTTTCAAAATTTATGAGCGGATGTTAAACTTAGATGCTACATACAAATTTCAAAAAAAATATAAGATTTATATGTTACATCAAATTTATATATGGTAAACATAATTTACAAATCATATTCCAAATATTTAGATATTCAAGGTATAAATTGGGAAGGCTTTCTAGTAATTTTCTCTGTTAATACTTTGATTTTCTTAATATTTTGGTTTATTGCTTTTCCTTACTAATTTCTTTTTCTTTTTCTAATTAGGTTGGAAAGATCATGGAATTAAATGGCTCAATTTAAGGCACAATTACAGCCTAATTTCATGGTAAAAGCTATTAAACATTTACTAATATGGCTAGCTTAATTTCGTGGAGCTTTTACCATGAAATTAATAGCCATATCAGCTTTTCGATATGGCTATTAACTGCATTGTTTTTTTTGCAGGTAGTGGCGAAATAAAATTGGAATGCATGTGGATATAGTAACTTGGAATGTTGCTTTTTGAAGATTTTTTTTAGATGAGCATGATAATTTCTACAAATAACATTGGTTAATTTAGAATGTGATAAAAGTTGCGAGTCTAATGTTTGAATTGTAATTGGTGACTGTAATTTGTATATTTGAATAGTATTTGATGAGTATATTTGAATGGCAATATGTAATTTATAAATTTTAAATTGATTGTAATAAAATAATTGCTATCTTATTATATGTATATATGGACTTGGATGGTGGTTAAATTTACTGTAAGATAATATTTGCTTATTGGCATAATATTGCCCACAATTTAGCAGTGTACTTATGAGTTCTGACTTATATATATATTGAACCTGAGTTTAGAAATTCACTTGAAATTAGAATTTTAAAATGTGTGAATTGAAATGTGGACATGTTAAGTTTTCTTGATGAAAACATCAAAAGTGAAATTACTTCATAGAAGGAATTTAACACCATAAAAATTTAACCACATATTAACATCACAAATTTAACATTACAAATTAACCTCACAAATTTAAAACACAAATTAACATCACTTGTTATTGCTACATAAAATATCAATTATATACTTAACTACATCTGAAATAATCACAAACCAAATAGAGATTTTAAAATCAATTATTTATTTATTTATTTATTTTAATTTAAAATCAATTGTTGATTCTCCAGAATCTCCACCATAATTAATCACTTTATTCCAAGAATTATCACCACAAATTATCGATTCACAAAGTACCATTAATTTACTTTAATCACCTGAAAATCATATCACAATCACATATAAAAAATAATCAAATAAAGATTAATTAGATTTAGCACCTAAAAGAATCATAATTAAACAGTACTTGAAAGAGATGAGCACTTCTAGCTGAGCTTGAAAGGTAAACCTGAAATTAACATTAAAGAAAAAATATATAACACTAGTGAACCACCTTGAAAAATATAACAAAAATATGTAAAAAACCCTAAAAATCCCTACAAATTCAATAAAAATCAAATATAAAACAATTCAAAAGCACTTATCTCAGATTCTCTATAAAAATCTTGATAATTACAACTTTTTTTCATAATTTGAGAAATAAATTACATCAATTAAACTTGAAAGAAAATAATTTAACAATCAGACACAATTGAAGAAGAAAACAGAAAATTCAGATAAAATGCAAAAAGAGCCCAAACAATAGAGAATTTCCACTTACCTCCGTAAGAGTCACCACCTTCCGAGTTGCACAACTCCCGTCGGAGATCTGTAATTGACAGACTCTGGTCTTCTCACAGTCGATGTGAATCGTCGTTCAGAGCAAGCGTTTGTTCGTTTTATCTAGTAGATCTAGCGTCGTCAAGTTTGTCAGAGGTGATAGCATGTTGGTTCCTTTTATCTAGTAGATTTGTAATTTAGGATTATGATTTAGGCATAGTGGTTAGTAGTGATGGAACTGGAGACGGAGTTGAAAGAGGAGGCGTGGGGTAGGGCAAATGAATTATTTTTAGAATGAAATCGACCAGGATTCAAAATTCAAAATTAAGTCAAACCCGCCTAAATGTTAAACCTAATTGAATCTTGGACTGGTTAATTTAAATTGGTGTTAAATCTGGCCCGTACAGTTAAACGTAAAATGAGTTTGATAAATTTAAAACCAAAAATCTTATATAGTAATTACACAACCCAGTTCACGGTTTACCACCGGCGCATTATTATTATTTGCGACGTCATCAAATATTCAGGAGAAAGAATAAAGGGAATATTATCATCACTCTAAAAAATAAAAAATTTCTCCTCGTGGCTATTATATCTCTGAAATGTCTTTATAAAAAATTAAGATTTTGGGAATTGTAGACATCTTCCAACAAGTTCCATTTTTTAGCAGCTCGTTTGTTTGTTTAGATGAATGCTTTAGAGGATAAACCCAAAGCATAACTTCAAAACAAAGATCTAAATTATTCAAAATGTAAAATAATATGCAATTGATAGGATTTTATTTATTTCAAGTCACTTGTATGTCAATATTGTTCAGAGACATCTCAAAGGAAAAAAAAAAGACTGACTTTGGTTATAAAAGATGTGATTTAAGGGTTCTTATTCTTCTTCCCCTCCTAAGCTCATTATCATTCATATTGCATAAAATTTCATATTTTCTTCTAAAAGAAATTACCCATTAATTTTTTAACAAAAACAAACCAAAGAAAAATAAGAATTTTCCATTACTTGAAATCACATTATTATTATTGTTGTTGTCGTCGTTGTCGTTGTTGTTGTCATCGTCCTCGTCATCATTATTACGAGGCTAACTAACCTGCATGCTTCATAGCATGACTAAATACTAAATACTAGAGTATAATTTGTGCCTTATTTCCGTGCTAGAATATAATTTTCTTTAGCAAAATCATCTAATGTAAAAAATAAACTATGACTATCATTTTAATATCTTGCGGGGATTAACATGATACAATGAGGTCTCCAGGTGTATGCATTGTCTAAATGGAAAAAGTATCTATGAGTGTAAACAGAGCAATGCCAAGAAACTTCTTTTATCTATTTATCTCTGAGTGTGTAGTTGCCAAAATTTTCTATTTACATCGTTGGTTTTTCACCTGATATAAATTTAAGTAAAAAAAGATGAAAGAAAAAACTAAGTGGTACCTCTGTTCTGCTAACAGCAGGAAAAAAAATGCCAGCATAAATATAAATCACAGACTAACAGTACAAATATAATTGTTATTATAAACTAACTTCATATTTTCATTCGATTTTCATCAGATAATTAAGCACGGCTGCATTTTCACATTGTTTTTATTATAAAGCCTACCAATTATCAAAACAAATCTCTATGTGCAAGGGTTGCAAAAATAAGGAACTAAATAATAATGAATACCAACTGGTGCATGCTCCGTACAGGCTTAGTACTCTCCATTTATGTTGAATGAACAAAAAAAATGAAAAAAAAGGAGGTAAGTGATTTTGGGCATACCCACATAAGAGGGATGACATTGCTCAGATCAGAAGCAAGGCGAAGGAGATCTCAAATGGTAGATCATGAGCTCCGGAATTATCTACAAAGATACACGGGTGAGTGATAAGAGACGCAAAAGTTCAAAAAAGAAATAGTTATATTGTCATCTTTTAGAGAGAGGAGGAAGCAGGAGGAAAAAATGCGCCAGGGTTCTTTTTTCTTATAAAAAATAAAATTGGAAAGAAGATAAAGAACAATTATTTTCTTATTCTCTAATTATAATCTTTTCATTACAAATGACACACACAAAGCACCCTTATATAGAGGCTGCCATTCTAGAATCTTATCCTCTTAATATATCATTTCACACATATACACCCTTTCACACACATACACACTCTTTCATACACACACAACTCCTCACATAACCACACACATCTTTTCACACATATATAACTCCTCACATAACTACACACAGTTTTTTACACATAATTACATATAATTATTAAATAAATATTAAATTTATTATTATTTTAGCATCCCCCCCCTAAACTATATATTTTCTTCCATCTCGCACCCCAAGAAGATTCTTGAACTTATTGAAAAGTTCCACCATAAGGGGTTTCGTGAAGATATCAGCTACTTTGTCTTTACTCTCACGTGAGTCATCTCCATGTTGAAAGTAATAACCCCTTAGGCCAAACTATTTTGCCGTGTGGGAAACGGATTATGTATTAGACATTATATTTTTGTATTATATGTTTTATCTCATAAACTTTTTCATATAATAATTGTACGTAAAGGTTGTTGAATTATTAATTAATCACGAATATGTATGTCTGTTATACGTCATCGGAATATGTGATTACGATAGTAAAAACCATAAAGCAAAATGAATACAATTCTAAATTATCCTTAGTATGAGATGTTTGTAAGACAAACATATTTGAAAATCTCAAATCATATATATAGTTACTAGTATGTTATTTGGATGATGATCACGTTTTACTGATCATGGATATTGGATATCAATTCATTAATATAAATATATGTTGGAGAACATATATTGGATCGACCCACTATGATAATATATATGGTATATGTCATTAGTGTTTTCTCATCATCTAATATATGAGTAGTCATTTGACTTGAGGTCATCATAGATTCCTGCATGTATATCTTTATACTTTGACATAGTCAAACGTTGTCTTTAACCGGATAATTATAAAAGCTATGATCGGGTATTTAGTAAACCATGAGTTGGAATGTGAATGATCAAGATAGAATTTATTACTCTCGGATGCGAGAGAGATATCTCAGGGCCCCCTGATAAATTTAGGACTAAAGGAAAACACACGGCCATGTATGAAAGAATTAGCATGTGTTGTTAATATCTTTTAATTTATTCAGTCTAATTATAATTCAGGAAAGAGAATTGATCATAATAAGGATGACATTAAACCGTGCCTTATGATCGATATAAATATCATTTAATAAAGGAACTAAATACATAATTGATGGTTATGATCACGTATCATTCATTTAATTTGGGTAATCATAACGTCGTACTAGAGGCTACTTGTTTTTATAAACTTGAACTTTATTGCCAATATTAAATGAACCTACAGAGTCGCAGACAAATAGAACTAGCTCGGTTGGACACAGAAAATCAAAAGGAAGGTGAAGAGGTATGAGCATTAGATGCTATAAATAGATGAATGGTTCGTCCGATTAGGTCAGAAGATTCAGACCACACTTTAGCCGCCTATTGAGAGAGAGAGAAAGAGAAACCGGATCTAGTAATCTCAGTTTCTCCACTAACGAGTTAGTCGCATGTGGATACGTGCAGAGGACGGTGCTGAAGTCGTAGCGTCTTTCGTGATCAGATCCGCAAGAGACGCAGGGAGATCGTTTGGAGACGAATCGCGAAGTCCTACAAACCGGATTAGCCAAATCAGAGGTATAAATAAGATTTATTTTTCTGATTTGATTGATAACACACGGATCCTCGGTTAGGAAACGGGTAAATTTTTAATTACACTATGCTTCTGAGAATATGTGTTTCCTTTCACACGTCACCATTCTTCACATGTTCTCGAATAAAATGAAATCGTACATCAATATGTCTACTCATCTCATGATGCACTGGATTCTTTGCCAATGCAATTGACAATTTGTTGTCAATATGAATCTCTGTTGCTCCATCTTGAGTTAAACTCATCTTATCTAACAACCTTCTTAACCATATTGCATGACACATGCATGAAGATGATGTCATGTACTCCGCCTCGCACGATGATAGCGTAACGATTTGTTGTTTCTTGAAAAATCACGTAAATCCAGTGTCACCCATATAAAACACAAAACTCGAAGTACTCTTTCTATCATCCATGTCACCTCCCTAATCAATATCCGAATATCAAGAAAGAATAAAATTATTAGTATGTGAATAGAATAATCCAAGTGATAGTGTACCTCAGATGTAAAGAAGAATTCATTTTAACACATTCTAATGTATAGACTTGGGTTACTCCATATACCGGCTCGTTAAGTCAACACCATATAAAATATCCGGCCTTATGCATGTAAGATACCGTAAGCTTCCAATTAAACTCTTATACAACTTTGCATCAATCGCCTTGCCTTCGTCAAAACGAGATAATGTTATGCCGCTTTCAACTGGTGTATTTACCGGATTGTAGTCCTCCATCTTAAACCTTCGAAGTATTTCTTTCGTATAAGCTTCTTGCGAAATGAAATCCATCCTTGCTTTGCTTCACTTAAAGACCGAGAAAATACGACATAAGCCCCAAATCGGTCATTTCAAACTCACGTGTCATGACTTTCTTAAAATCATCAATCATATGAAGATTATTTTTCGTATAAATTAAATCATCCACATATAAAACCACAAGCAAAATATCTCCACTTTGTACCTTCACATATAACGCATGCTCATACGGGCATTGTATAAACCCGCACTCCTTAAAATACGCATCAATTCATGTGTTCCATGCTCTAGACGCTTGCTTTAATCCGTATAATGCATTCTTTAATTTCAACACTTTATCTTCTTTTTCGATTTTCACATAACCGGGATGTTGCTCGATATAAACTTCTTCCTCAAGAACACCATTCAAAAATGCTGATTTAACACCCATTTGATAAATAGGCCATTTTGATTGAGCCGCCAATAAAATAAAAAGTCGGGACCTTTTCCATTAAAAATTGCTTGAATATCTACAACCATTACTGTCCCAAATTTGATCGAAATTTTATTTCAATTTGAACACAGGTACTTACTGCAAAGATGCTGGAAAGCAGAACCGGTCCGATGATTTCGGTTGCCAAAGTCTGAAATTCTAATCTTGTCCACATTATTACATTAATAAAAAATATAAACAAAAAATAAGCAAAATAAAATTAGTTAACAAAAATTGTTTGTGTTTCATTTTCTTTCTTTCTGTTTTTGCGTCAAGGGAATGAGAAGAAAAAGAATGTTATTGTTATTTTCTTGTCTCCACTCTGTTGAAAAATGGAGACGAGTAATATAAATGGGAAAGACCCACAAACAAGAACAAAAATGAATAAATTATTTGTAGTTGTTATAATATAATATTTTGTTGGGCTGTTATAATAAAATGAGTAAATGATTTATTTTATGGGCTGATTTTAATGAATAAATATTAAGTACATATATAGAGTTGTATATATAATTTGTTGCTCGGCCCAATCGTTGCCCAAGTCCAAGAACTTGATGGGCTCGTGTCGGCAGGGTATCAAGCAAGACAAGAGGATTGAAGGATGAAGCTAAGTTTGCATAAGGATGTTTTTGAAAAAAAGATTTTTTAGTTGCCTTTTCATTTGTTTGATTAAGAATTCATGTAGCAAAACTTTTCTTATAATAGTAAATAATGGCTATAAAGCTTGTATGAGGTATGAAATTACAGTTAAATTCCATCAATCCAAACATGAAAATTACAAATGCACTAAATTCAACTCCTTAAATCCAAACACCAAAAATTGATTTATAACTACATAAATTTCGTATGCACGGGTTTAATTTTCCTCTTGTAGTTTCTAGTGCAGCTATCCAAACAGCCTCTATGTGAATAAATGCATTACGTACATAAGTTATTGATGAAACTTGTAATACATAAAGTATTGTGGTTCTCAATAATTTGAAAATATTTCTATGTAGCAGTTTCACGAAATCAAGGGTACAACACAAGATATTAATCAAAAAAATCATATATTGTTGTATCAATAATCTTGTCTAAATTGTCACATAATATCAATAAATTTGAGAACCCAACAATTTTGGTGGTTCTCAAGAAACCGGAGATGGAACATAAACACCAAACTCATTTTGTTAATGTGTAGTTTCATAGAATATCAATGAAGTTGAGAAATGAAATACTAAGATTTAAGAAAAATTTTCATCGGACAACCGATAGAAAATGAGTTAAGTGACCCCAATGAGAATTGAGAAAAGATGTTGATATAAATATAGGAGGTTAATCAATTTATTACAATATAATTTAGAGTCTAATTAAAAATATACATTATTTTTACATACTTTTCTCATATCTAATTTTTTTCTATGTTCTTACGCATAGTTCATCTTATATTTTAAAATTAATTATATTATTTTAATTCTCTAAATATATAATGTTTTACTTAGATATGTCTTATATAATATATTTTTTTCAAAATTCATTTTCACATACTAAAGTAAAAGTAAATAAATAAACTCAGTATTATACAAATATTGAATTCAAAACAAAGAGAAAATTCAAACAAAATTAAATGTGAAGGTATTCGTAAGAGAAACACATATTTGTTTAATAATCACTATTTTTTAAGAATAAAAGAAAAATTAGTATTTTGATGCATGAACTCTTTATCTTAAACTTGAATTAATATTTAAACAAAATAAACCAAACTGACAAACAATTATATGTAATCAGTTTAATATGAACTAAATCAATGAGAATAACCCATGTCATTGACTAATTTTGAGTGTAATGCTTTCCAAAATAACCTTTTTATGCTTAGTTTCCATCACAAGCGCACAATTTACGCGTAGTATTTTGGAGGTGTCGAATCCATAGGGAGGATCAATTGATTTAAGTTTCTTAAACGTAATTCGGACATAATCTTTTTAGTTTTTGTTGTGAATTGAAATAAAATAAATTAAAAAGAAAAGAAAATGATCGCTTAGGTTGCCGCAGACGTGGGTGTCACAGGTCCTTGTCCGCGGTAGGTTACTGATTGAAGTAGCTATAGAAAGAATTCTAGGGTTCGAGTTATTTTTGTAGTTTCCGTCTTGTTGATGTTGTTCTCCTCTTGTGTTAGTAAGGGGTACTTCCTGATGGTTGATAAATCTGTGATCAGCCGTGCTCCTATCCCCAACCGCACGGGGGTCTTTCACTTTGTCCCGTGATGTCTGAAGTAGGAACCCTTTAGTTATGTGGAAGTCCTTCTGCACCTCTTCTCCATAGTCACCGAACCCCTTTCTCCTAACGCATGGGGTTGGCATTTACCATTGCGCGGAGGGACTGTCTGTCCCTCCTGAACTAGTTTGTCTGATGACTATCAATCCTTGGTCCAGTACCCGAGGTGTCGCGACACTCACATCCTCTTAAGTCACACCAAGTTTTGCTTGTGTCTATCCAGTTGGTATACTTCACCTCTCGGTCTTTCGCCTAGTCACCTATACGGTCGAGTTTTACCTCTAGTTGTAATAAACACACACATTCGAAACAAGTTCAGGAATGTATACGTACGGAATCAAAAAATTCCACCCACCTATAAGCATAAGATTAATTTAAACAACATGCACAAAATGGAATTAAAAAGACATTGAATCTACTATTTCAACTCTACTATATAAAGAGTTTAATTATAAGAATTCATTACTAAATCACAATACAAATAAAAGTAACACATGAAATGATACAACCATTTTTGCTATCCTCTCTAGTACAATAAAATGAAATTATTGTGACACTTGTTGTACTCAGTTTGATGATATTTAAATCTATTCTGAGCTACTAATATAATCTTAAGAATGATTTTTCAAATCAAGAAGAATTTATGTCAAGAAATTGGATATGGAGAATTAGTCGCGAAAGAACACAATATCTCAATTCTCGAAAAGACAAGAAGGCGACACATACCTCTTAGGTTATCAAGAGTTGGAGCTCTTCTTAGCCTTTAGTTTAAATAGTTTATTTAAATTATATTTATTATTTAAATACTAAATTGAGAGAAATTATATTGGTAAAACATACAAAACTGGGTCATTCCATTCTGAACGGAATAATCCGTTCTGAACGAAATAATCTGTTCAGAACGGATTAATTCCGTCCAGAACGAACCTTCACCGTAAAAACGTCTAAAAAATTAGGCTAATTCCGTTCCGAATGGAATAACATATTTTTAGCCATTTGAAATTGAAAACTATTTCGTTCTGAACGGAAAGATTCCATTCTGAACGGAATAACTGTATTTCCGCGTTTTTGACTTGGTCCTCCTTCCTCCTTTTTATAAGGAGTTCCCAAGATTCATTTCTATTACCAATTCTCTCACTTTCTAAAGTCAAAAAGCAATATCCCCTCTCTCTCTCTCTCTCTCTCTCTCTCTTTTACGTTGAATAAATTTATTCAAAATCTTGAGAGATTCGAGAGAAAGCTTGTAAGCTATTTGTTAGAGCTTTGTTGTTAGTTTGGATTGAAAGAAATTCGGTTCAAGTTTGGTTTCATTGCTTCGCTACAAGTTGTAAAGTGAGCGGTGATTCGAGTCTTGTAAAGAAACATTATTTTGATTAGTGAACACGGAGCCGAAAGGCAAGACTCGGAGAGTAAGCATTTATAAAAGTGGAAATGTTCGCTAGCAAGGTTAACGCTCACGCAATCACTTAGTCGAATTTCGTAAACAAGTTCGCTTGTTTGGTATTGATTCATTTTACTTTTCTATTGTTTGATTTTAATTACTATTATTGAGTTGTATTAACACAACCATCAATTAAAAGTCAAACAAACCAAAAATTATATTTTGCAAAAGATTTTAAAAATTATACTTCCGCACGATCCTATTCACCCCCATATAGGTCGTAATTAGTCAACAACTCTGGCCGGCCATAGGATTCATCCTTTTATAGATGGGGCTGACTATCCTAAAGAGGGGAAATAAATATTTTCTGTACTAATTAATACCCAGTCTAATTCTATCATAGATAAAATCTACTCCCAAGATTTATTTTCCTTGCCAAATGAAGTCTAATACAATCTACACATTTGGGCTAAAATGCTAATCATGCACCGAAATTGAAGGAATCCGCGGCCAGTCCCGTCTCGCATTCGCGGAAGCTCCTCTGCCACGGTCGCGGCAAAGTAGACCAGGGCCCAATGGCCCTGGTCCAAGCTCTATCTTTAGGCTCCCCTTCTGTATAGCTCGAAAGGCTTCATTTTGGTTGTGAATCGCTTCTTTCTTGCAAATGGTTACAAAGATAAGCAATACCAGGAATTCTAATAAAATAAATATAAAAACATATAAAAAGTACTAAAAGTAAGACACAAGGAGATATGATAATGGCCTAAATATAGATATGAATTTGGCCGATCAGTCATTGTCATCAACAAAAGATAATATAAATTTCTAAGAATATGTAGAATGTACTTGTAAAATAAACCAACATATAAATGTCCTCAAAAAAATTATGGTCATGGGATTATTAGTCAATCAATAGTTGAGATTTGTGCATACCTCATTATACAATGGATAGTTACACGGATATTGATACAATACTTATTTTATGAGACGAATACAGATACATATATTAATATTATCCGTACTCGGATAATATTTCTATTTGGATATTTGTTTTATGAGATCCAAGTTTAACCCTATTAAATATTAATTTCTTTTTATTACTCGACATATACTAGTTTTTCTTTTTCTTTCTTTCCTTCTTTGCTTGTTCAAAATCCCCATCCTTGTTTTCAATTTAGGAACTTATTTTCGTTTTCCTTCTAACAAAAATACAAACTCTAGCCTCCAAATTACTCCATGATTTTTCTCTCTCATGCTCAAAAAATTACTCCACATTTATGTAGCAACTTCTTATGTTACATATTAAAATATCTGTTTTAGCAATCCGAAATGAAAATGTATTTGTATATATATTCAGGATATCCAAATCATATCCATATCTTTATCTAAACCATACCCATATCAGTATTTTTTTTCTGGATTCAAATCCGGATACGGTTTGGATATTAAGTAGATCCGTACATGGTTTCGGTTTGTCGGATATAGATACAAATCTGAATATTTTTTGGTTATTAAAGCAATAGAAATATATTGTAAACTACTTTATTTTTTGTATGATTTAATAATTATATTTTTTACATATATTAAAAAAGGTAGGAAATTGATCCTAGTCCAAAAAATGTCTTCAACCTGCTCATGGCTAGATCGATCGGTTTTGGGTCAAATAGGAAGAACATCAATCTGACCAAAACAAATTTCGAGTCCAGACTTGGTTTGAAAATCTTTGAAATACACAAGGAGACTTACTGCTTGAGTTAGCATCAAAATTCAAAGGTATGCTTTTGCTTGCAAGGAGGTACACCGCCAAAGATGCTCAATGAGAAAGAGCGAGTATATAGCATGCAAGAGAAAGTGAAAGACACCTCAGGTTGCTGATGAGCTACCATCGACGTACCTCAATTTCGCTGCATGCCCTATGTTGGTATGTGTTGAGTGTTGTATATTATATAGTTTTATTAAAAAATATATATATAAATAATGTGTCACAATGTATCAAAAATCTTAAACTATGAGTTCAAAAACAAGTATCTATATGTGAGGATTATCCTGATCGGGATAATATCCAGATATCTTATATTCCTTGAGAAAGTTTTACTACCTGAAAACACTTTTTAATGTAACTTTCGTTGTATCTAGCTGTGACTAAGAAACCACCGGTTTTGCTTGGTGGGCCGGAAATGCTAGACGTATCAATTTGTTTGGTGGGCCGGAAATGCTAGACGTATCAATTTGTCTAGTAAATTACTCGGAGCTCACGTAACCATACTTAATTAATCGTATTTTGGGCCGGAACATGAACTTATTTGAAGTGATATCTGCCTACTAATTTTACTATATCCGGATTCGTACCCATAAAAATAGACGGATTCAAATTCTTCATTCTGATCCGGATATTTTTGGGATACATGTTACTGATTTGGTTCGGATATTATCCCACCCATTGACACTGACACCTCTAGTCACAAGACTTTTTTTTAAAATAATATCAGTTAGAAAATAATTGAACAAAAAACATCATTTTGAAAATAATTAAGAAACTAGCATTTCCGCTAGTCTTTTTGGAGGAACAGAAGTTGTTCCACCAAGGATTCTGGCGTAACATGAGATTTTTTAATTTTTCTTAATTTTTTTTAATTAAGTTAAAAAACACTGTTCCGCCAAACCCTTTGGTGGAACAGGTTAAAATTTTAATTTTCAGTTAACCGATAATTAGTAAGGAGATTTTGCAAAAAAAAAAATAAAAAAAAAATATTCCGCCAAATAGTGTGGCGGAACAATTGTTAAATTATTTTTTTTTTTTGCTAAATTTGCATGGCTGTTTAGGGGGACAAAAATATAAAATTGGCTGTTCCTTGCTAAATTTTTATTTTTTTAGTTAATTTCCTTGCTAACTTTGGAGTTAACGTTGAAAATTAAAATTCTAGTATCAGTGTTTTTTTTCGCTAATTAAGATTGTTTAAGATTACTAAATATCCCGAGATATGTTTCGTCAGGATTCTTGACGGAACAACTTTTTTTCCACCAAAAAGACTAGCAAAAATACTTATTTTTTAATTATTTTCAAAATAATATTATTTGAAGAATTATTTTTTACACTAATGTTATTTAAAAAATAAAAGTTTAGTCACAATCACAATTCTTAGGGACAGTAATGGGTGGGTTTAATTTATTGAATCCGAAAACGAAATGACAACATAAACAACCCAACTTTTCTCTCGTCATATTTTTCCTTCATTTCAATTCAACAGTTGATTTGTGCAAAACACTTGTAGAAAAAAGAGAGGGAGAGATGAACGGAGGAGGAAAGAGCGCCGTCTCTTTGGAGGATTTGAGGAAGAAGATGGCGGATTTTGCAAGAGAGAGAGATTGGGAGCAGTTTCACAGCCCTCGAAACCTCCTTCTTGCCTTGGTAACTTATTTCTTAAATCTCTTTTGGGTGTTTTCAAAACAATTTCTTACACATGTTTTCAAACTTTAACTCTTTTCAGATAATTTTAGCTACGTTTTGTAGTTTGAACTTTGGTTCTTGACCTTTTATCATATGGGTTTTTCCCTTTCATACAGAGTTTTCCTCCATTTTGTCCAAAGTTCACTCACTGTTTTGGGGATTATTAATTTAGATTAATTTTCCAATTTAAGTCTTTTCTTTCTAGCCTTTCATGATTTGGATCTTTCAATCCTTGTTCCCTTTGTACCGTGTTGTCTCCTTTTTGGTTTGATCTGTTGCAAACAGAAAGGCCCTGCTTTTTTTCTGTATTATGTACTGAAAACCCACCCACACACCCACACACACTACACAAATGAGTGGTGGAAAGAGAACTTGCCCCCAATTTTCACCTCAAAAAGTGGTCAAATATGGGCAAACAACAGGGCTCACACCCTTTATTCTTTCATTAAATCAGTCATTAACATTCTTTTTTCTTTCTGTTCACTGTTGATGGATTTTGATTTGTTGGTTCCAATCCCTTTTTGCTGTTTAGAATTTGACTTTTGTCTTGTTTGGGCTTTTAATTTTGAGCTATTTGATTCCTCAAAAACAAAATCATTCCCCTAGTACTCTCTTCTCAATTTTTGGTATTGTTACAACCCATAAATGTTAATTTAAAAAATCCCAAAATCTAATCAAAATCAATTTTATTTCTTATTTATCATGTTTTTGTATATTTTTAGATTAACAGACAACCAATATAAATATTTTTTATATTGTTGGGCCTGAGTAATTTTTTTTACTATTTTTGGGCATGTTTAAAATGAAATAAATGGATTATACTGATGATGCATGCATTACTATTGCAAGTGTGTAGTTTTGTACATGAACAGAAAATGTGTAGGTCCCTTTTTAACAGATGCACAGCAAAACACATATGCTTAAATCACAATAGAATCAGAACCATATCAATTTTGTTATTTTTTTCAGAAAAAAGTGGTCTAATACAACAGAAAACATTAATAGGCACTACTTAGAATAAAATATACTTACTGATTTATAAGCCAAAAGAGAAACAGAAAATTTAATTTGTAGGAAAATACTAGACAACTTGCCGCCGGTCTAACTGGTTTAAGGATTAACATTAATAAAATTAATTAATTTTATTAATGTTTTTTAATTAATTAATTTATCTCCTTAAAACCCCTCTATTATTTCTCTTTTCATTTTATACGTTCCTTCAATTCTAATATCGCTTTATTTGTTCAAAAATGCTACATAGCAGGACCAAAAAGCATAGCAGAGTTTATAGTGCAAATATTACATCTGCGTATAGTTAACTAAATATTTCAACTATAAACCTTGTCATTCTACCCTCATTTTGTTTGGTCATGTTATGTAACGTTTTTGTTATTTTGTTATTCATTTTATTTATTTTATATTTATTTATTTATTTTAATAGGTTGGGGAAGTAGGTGAGCTGTCAGAAATATTCCAATGGAAGGGAGAAGTACCAAAATATTTGCCTGGTTGGGACGAGGGCGAAAAGGTCCATTTGGGCGAAGAATTAGCCGACGTTTTACTTTACTTAATTCGCCTTTCTGATATGTGTGGTGTTGATTTGGGACAAGCGGCCCTTAGGAAAATGGAACTAAACGCCCTTAAATATCCGGTTAATAAATGCAAGGGGTCTTCCAAAAAACCTAGTTGTTATAGTAATGATGAGGAAGAGGCGAGTAATGGGTCGGTTTAGTGTTGAATTTTATTTTTAGGGTTTTGGGTGTTTCAGAGTTTATTTTGGGTCGTTAAGAGTTTAAGAAGATAGAGAAATGAAGGGTTGAAAGGTGTTATTTTGGGCTTGTTTTTAGTTGATGTTTTGTGCAATGATGGATGTTGTTGACATTGTTATGTGCTCATTGAATAGAAGAAATGGTTTTATTTTGTTGCATATTTATAGTTTCTTTGTTGTGGGATTTATGGTTGAGTAAAATATTTGCAAGTTTTGAAGATTTTTAGTTGAATAGTCCTTAAAAATTGTTAGTTGTTCTTCCCCGCCCCTTGGTCTTGAAATTCCTTCACAATTATTGATTGGTGTCGGTTGAATATTCTTTGAATTGAAATCCACATCATTCTTACATTTTTATTTTCTGGAAAGGGGCAATAATATGCACTTTCCAGCTATGGACCACTATGACATTTCACACTTTGATTGCTATCAATGAGGAACACGTCATATTCCTTTTGTGATACTTTGATAACCTCCAACGTAGAAGGAGCTTTTATTTTCGTTGTATGTAATATGTATTTTATGTATTTCCCTCTAGTATAACTTGGCACACACGTCCAAATATTAATTAGGAAAGAAATGATCATGGATTCAAATGGAAAATATATATTGGAGAATTAATTGTCATGGATTTAAATGGGCTGCTTCAAAGCTTTGACAGCCTAATGAGAATAATTACAAGAGGAAATGAATGGAAATATATAGAACAAATGAAAGGATGTCAATTGGAGGTTATCAATACAAATTCAATCAAAAGTATTACAAAAGGAATATGACGTGTATGCTTCTCATTGATTTTAATCAAAGGGAAATGAAATGCCAAACGGCTAAATCTTTGTCAAAAGATCCACAACAAGATAATGACAATTAATACTAGGATTATCAAATAATTTAGATTAGATTACAAGCTAAAATTTGTGTTTTATCTTAAAAAAAGATATAGTTATCCGACCCGAAACCGATCCATTGACACCCCTATACGACAAATCATATACATATGAATTGACTAAAACTAATATATTGATAGAAAAACAATTGATTGACAAAAATAAGTTACATTGACATTTTAAGAAGAACCAGAATCATTGCCGTGCTTCGCTGCTAAAAACTTAATTACTTATTTAAATTTTTATAGCGTGACTATAATTGAATTCATTTATTAATAAATAAAATATTTGTGTATTTTTAGTAAGCAACCGCCTACTGTTAAAAAAAATATTTGTGTATTTTATCAAATTTATTCATAATTATATAGAAGGATCATAGGCTGTAATTTTTTTTTTATTAAACTTCTAAATGTTCATCATGAAATATGATATAATTATTTAAAAAATGAATATATATGTTATTGCAAATAGGAAAATTGAAGGTATAAGTAAATACATCTTATTAATCTCAAATAATCAATCGGCAATCTTAGACATGCGGGGCATGTCGATTGTAATCAATTCGATTTTCGATAGCTAACAAGATTTAAAAAAAAAATTAATTATAGATGATTAAATGTAAAAAAGATTAAAAATAATAATTATTGTTAACATGATTTTTTTTTAAATAAAATATGGTATTATATATACAAGAAAATGTATGCATACTATATATAGGAAAATGTAACTTGACTCATTTACTTCAAAAAACTGACACTACTATTTTTCTTATTATTTTTTTTAGTTGTTAAAATTATATTTATATTAAATGAGTTCTCTTGAGAATGCTCAAAGAGAGACGAAAAATAATGTATGAGTTAATGAGCATATCATTTTTGTAGATATTTTCTTATATAGTTTATATTCACATATTTTAGTAAGAAAAATAAATAAATTGGAACCACAATAATATGGAACTCATAACAAAGAGAAAAATTCAACAAATTTATATTTGATAATTTTAACATGAGAAATAAAATATTCGTTAAGAATTATAACAAGAGGAAAAGAAAAAAATATTTATGTTTTAATTAGTGAACTCTTCATTAACTTTGAATTATGATTTATTGAAATCATTTTTTGGTCAGAAACAGATTCAATGATTCTCACTAAACAAGGGATGAAATACAAAATATCAATTCAACAAATTAGATAATTATGTTTTAATAACCACATAAATATTGTCATAAAATATCAATAAATTTGAGAAAATGAATAGTTAAGTTTGGACAAAAAATTTGATCGAATGATCGATATAAAAGTGATGATGTGGTCTTTTCAAGAGACTCAAAAGTAGATGAAAAATAAGGGGTTGTGGTTAATTCTTTGCACTCAAAAAGTAACATTTATAGTAAAAATGTAGTAAGTTGATCCTTAAAAAAAAAAAATAATAGTTCAAAAATTATATTTGTTGGCATTACATTTTTAAAAAGGAACCTTAAAAGTATTTCCTATTGAGATATATATTTTCATTAACAGTATATTATTTGTCCAAAATTATTCAAGCGAAATAGAAAAACATATTATAGTATACATATGGGTGATAAATATTATCTTTAAAGCAAGGCACATGCTTTAATATTAACGTGTTTAATGTTTTATGTCTCTAAAATAAGCTTGTTATATATTTTTAAGTTATTTGATAAAATAGCCTGCCCTAACGCAGGATATCAAACTAGTTCTTTTTTTAGTTTGCTCCCGAACTATGAAGAAATTCGAAAGTATTACATGTGCAGTTTTTTGAGAGTCAAAAGGCAAACTCCCCAACAAAAAAACTCGGGTAAATTTCACTATAAATTACTTAACTTTCAAAAATGACCAAATAAGTCACTTTCTCAACTTTCAATTGTATCATATAAGTCACTTAACTTTCAAAATTTTTAAAATAAATCATCCAACTTTCTGTTATCCTCTATAGGTCACTCAACTTTAAAAAGTAACCAAATAGATCACCCGGTTAATTAAAAATTGAGTGATCTATTTGGTTATTTTTGAAAATTGAGTGATTTATATGGAATAATTGAAAGTTGAGTAAATTATTTAGTAATTTTTATAAGTTGAATAATTTATAGTTACAATTAAAAGTTGAATAAACTATTTGATTATTTTTTAAAGTTAAATGATCAGGATGAAATTTAATCCAAAAAACTCACACAAGCTCTAGTATTAAATTCATATGCACTCGATTAAAAAAAAAGTCCCTCTAGGTCCAATTTTCTCGTGAGATTCTGAGACGCCATTAATTGCGAAACCCTGTGAAACCCGGACCTCATTTTTTAAGATATTTTGGGCTTCATTTTATCTCCTGATTTTCGAGATTTTTTTTTGGACGGCGGAAACTTCCCAATCAAAATCTTTTTTCCTTCCAGAATGTCATGTTTTTTCTTGATTGAAACAACCAAGGAAGCATGCTTGTCAAATAGGCCCACCTTGTTGTTAATAATTGTTTTGTATGTCGACAGATTCATTTAATCTAGGTCTAGGTTATGGTTAGAAAAATCTGAAGTTGAAGAATTATGTCATATAGTGACGAATATTCAAATGGTAATTAATAATTTGCATTTATTAATAATATTTTTCTACCATGATTGAAGAGTTTTCTTGAAAAGAGAAATGATTTTTTTTTTAATGGGGAAAAGAGAAATGATTAACAAGAATTGTTTTAATATTGAAAATTAATTAACTTGTTAATGTTATAAAATAAAGAATAAAAGAATAATAAAAGAGAGAATTGGAAAGAGTGAATTTCATTGAATTATAGATTAAGAATACAATAGCCACTACCCCCTTTATAAAGTAGAGGGTGAGTGCTGGCTAAGAAATCTCTTGCCTGATTTAGAATTATAATAAAAGAAATAATCTAACTTAAATACAATAGAATATACAATAGTAAATACCCTGCCACAACTCCTTCCATTCTTACAAGCATTGCCTAATTTATCTTTTCTTAGGGGCTAAGTATTGGACATTCATATTAATTATATTCATAACACTCCCCCTTGGATGTCCATATTTCATACCCATTAGAAGCTGCCTCATTAAAAACCTTACAAGGAAAACCTAATAGGACAAAACCTTGGCTAAGGAAAAAAGAGTGCATTGCGTATTATCATTATTTCTCATTATTTCATTTATTAAATATGCCTCGTTAAAACCTTACTAGGTAAAACCCTATGGACAAAAATCCTAGTGAAGGAAAAAGAGTGTATTATTATTCTATATATTACGCATAAAAACAGCCTCGTTAAAAACCTTGTTAAGAAAACCCATTGGGATAAAAACCATAGACAAGAGAAATAGAGTGCAGTGCGTATTATTTCTCCCTCTCAAATATGCAACTATATGTGAGATGACAAAGTTCAATCTCTATAATATATGCTTAAGAAGAGATCTGCTGGATCACTATTTGAGGAGATTCGTTAAATATTCATTTCACAATCATCATGCTCATACATGCATGAAAATAACTCACCATCCTTTATTTCAATTGTTAATCACACCAGTTATCTTGATGATTTTAACAAAAGCGATTTCTCCACATTATATCATTATAATAGATGGATTATGAAACAATGACTCCTTCAGGGAAATATTCAATTTATAATTCAAGATAATATTTTATCCCTTAAAGAATTTAATCTTATATTCTTTTGAATAATAGGATAGCTTTTGGAGCTCTTCGAGAGTACCAAAAGATTTTAAATCATCAATATATATATATATATCAACATTCAAAAGGTATCCTAAACGTAATTTTGATCAATTACATAACATTCATTCAACAAACATTTGTTATAGCAATTTTATCACATATCTCAATATTGGATTAATTAGTACAAAGATCTTTGTAATTTAATAGATTAAATCTCTCGAGAGTTTGAAATGCTTCAGGCATTCTAAATTCTTCAGGGATTTTCATTAATATATTGCAATCAAATGAGATATGAATAATTTGCTACTACGTTAATGAGTCCTCCAAGGACGACAAAATTAAAAAAAAAATATAAGTGCATAACACAATTCATTACATATTCTTAAAACACCCACTTATAAGTTATACTCGCTTATAAGTTACCGTTATATAACGCCAGGTGTTTGGAGTACATATCCACAATTTTATATTTCACTCGTGAAAATAATGATGCTTTAATCACATCTTTCAATTTCGCCAATACTTTATCCGTCGACATTATACAAATATTTTTAAGTCTAGATCCTCATTTTTCATTTATAAATCAATTGCAATTGCACAAATAAATTTTGATTAATCGTAATTGTATTTCGGTTCCATATTTATTCTAGTAGAGACATAATTTATTGAGATCTCATTATTTTCAATATTGTTAGATACCTAAACCTCTTCTGGGATAATTTGCTCGTCATTGTCTTCTACTCTTTTATCATCAATATTCTTTTCAGAAGAATTTATTTCTTTTGAAGTATTGATAACTTCAACCCAACTTTCTTATCATACTCTTTTCTTCTTCCTTGGATCTTTATCATTGGAACCAATTGGTCGACCATGCTCCTGGCATATCTCAAAGATAGAATTATCCAAGGGTATCTCAATGAGCACTAAATGCTGGAATATCATTTTTGCATCAATATAAATAATATAATTGCATATTGTTTCACATTAATAAATTTATGAACTTCTAGTTCATATTAACTTGTTAGAGGATCTAAGTGATAGATATTAATGATGCATTCCATATAAGTTATAAGTTATGTTTTCCAGCTCTTGTTTCTCTCCCCCTAATGTTATCATTAATTATTAATCAAGTTTTTCAGGACTTTCATTGTCTATTATATCTTGAACATATTCATTAATATTTGATTTGTTTCACAATAATCACTTTGGTATTCATTTAATTCTTTCTTCTGAAATTTTGTCTATAAACATCTAACACACTTCAGGTATGTTTTTGGATGATCCTCCAGGGATATCCATCCGAATTAAGATGTTGTCGGATTACTTTTATGCAACAAATATCAAATTTAAAATCAATAAATTATGTAGTGAATAAATTCATGTAATGAAGTTCAAGATATCAAATTATGCAAGGCAATTTAACTTAACATATATGCCCGACTTTTGTTTGTGACCCATTTTTGTGCGTTGCGGTGGAGCTACCAGAACATATATTACACATCCAAAAGATTTTAAATAGTATTTCTTGGCTGCAGGCTGGTCACAAATTATAATAGGGAGTACTTATTTTAAAATGTTGGCTTTATTCTAATTAGTGCTGCAGCATATATCATTTCATGGCCTCAATCAAAAGACGATCTTTCATTTTATTATTAGGGGCCAATGATTAATTATAATCACTTAACAAGATATGATGTTAGATCATTCTAAGTGCGTGCGTGGACCAATGCTCAATTATAATCTCGATCAGCGTACAATAGTCATTGAATATTTGGGATGTGACCTACTTGGTCATCATCAAGACAAGTTGTCATAATTGTACTATCCAAAAATTATTATTTTAAATTGAAATAGTTGAGCAAGCAATCTCGCAAATAAAATATTTTGAGATGATAATAAACATGCATGTGACAATCTAATAGATGAATCTATTAATATCATAAAATATCTAGATGGTCTACATGAAAGAGTAATAAACCCACATGTATTTCGATGAATACGCTCAAGGAAATTGGGTGATTCATTCCTAACCCTGGTTTGTGATGTCCAACGATTAATTTTCTTTGATATCATGCAGCACATGAAAATTCATTTGATAAAAGAATCTTCTGCTTCTTTAGTTGATGGACATTTGAATTTTCTATAATTATTTGCATCATTAGTGCTCCGATATTATAAATCATGGAAGTTCTATTTAAATTAGTGAACTCCTGATTCATAAAATTACTTTTCAAATGAACTTCTAGTTCATGTTTAATGATAAAGTTTCTTTTTTAATTAATGAACTTCTAGTTCGATGCCAAAATCATAAAATTGCTATTCTAATTAGTGAACTTCTAGTTCATTGTAGTATATGCATTTACTTATGTAGATCATATTTCTTTTATAAGAATACACAATATATCTATTCATTGTTGTTTGGTGTATCTGTGAATTAGCAAATATATTCTGATAGGTAATGAAAACAATATCTATTACGAATTTTATTTTTTAAAATAAAATAATGACTCTTCTGGAGTTCTCAATCATGTTTAGTTGCTCTATCTACTGAGCATACATATATTATGTAAAGTAATAAATATAGTATGTGGTCAAAAAAAAATATGTCACATCCAAGTGAGTCATGTTTAAGGCTTTATTGAAGTGATCTTCGTTATAAACATAATTGGCCTTCCTTTATCCTTTTATTTCCTTAAAGAAACATGATTAAATTCAATGAAATATTTTGATGTACAACAGGTACATACAATTAATACCGAGCATTTTAATTTTACTCTTGGTTTACTCATTTGCGCGGTTCTCTTATTATGACTTTTGACAATCTCCTCGTCCAATTTTACAACCACTATTACTATAATGAATTCCATATGTGGCATCATTCACTTCAGGGAACTGGGAGATTGGTTTAACGAGATTCATAAAAATTCACTATTTTACTTAGATAAAAAAAATAGAATGCTAATTCAAAATATTTCTTAAGTCTTGCTTCTTTATATCTCCGCTACTACAGGAGCAAACGATTATAAGTAAATAATATTTTGTCTATGGATTATCCTTCACTTTTTACTAACTTATAATCACGCAACTCCGGGAGCGTTTATTAAAAATAGCATTGCAACTTTATCTCTCTTTATTAATAATATTGAAACTTTAGGTTATCAATAATAATAATGTTACAACTCCAGGTGCATCAATAAAAATCAGGTTGCATCTACAGGTGCATTAATGAATAAAAGTAAATGTGCATAAAATAAATGTACAGAAAAATAAATGTGCATAAAAATAAATGCACTTAAAAATAAATGTGCTTAAAATGAATGTGATAAATTTTGCAGCTTCTGGTACATAAATATAATTGTAACTTCTGGTACATAAATAAAAAATATAATAAGGGCAAAAATTAAAGAAAGAAATTAGAAGAGTGAAAGTTCTCATTCATTTATTATTATTCTCATATAATACAAATTAGTAGAACAACTCCAGGTTTTTCAAATACATATCTTTCCTGAAATATTTTTCAGATATTCAACAATCACTCACCGTCTCCATATGATATATGTTCCGGCATATATCTTGGTAATTTACATTTCTTAGAGACCTAGGGAAAAATTACATAATATTTATAATTGTATTTTTTTCCCCTTTTGTACATTGATATTAGCTCTTCCGGAGCCTTCAATTGAATTTGAGCTATCAGAAATGGTATTTCTTCATTGTTCATTGTCAGGTGAGAGAAATAGTTTTAGTTTTAGGTATGGTATGCATAATACCACAATCAGTGAGGCACACGTCTTCTTCATTAACATCGTGGCCAATTCAAACTTTATATTCATATTCATAGTCTCAATATAACTTCAAGTTAATTTATAATCTTTACAACTTCAAGTTGTTTATATTGTTCAACTTCAGGATAATTCTTAATTTTTCAACTTCAGGTTGATTTGTAATTCTTCAACTTCGGGTTGATTAATAATTTCTCAATTTCTAGTCTCATAATAATCTTGCAACTTTACATTGATTTGTAAGTTTCAACTTCGGGTTGAATATTTAATTTCATTTCAATTTGTAATATTCTAACTTCTAGTTTATTAGTAATTTCTCAACATCTGGTTGAGTGATAATTTTGCAACTTCAGGTTGCGTCATATAATCTTATAGTTGCAACTTCTAGTGCATCAAAATAAATAAATAAAAAAAAAACAATTGCAAAATCTTGAAATAAAATAAACCAAAATAAATAATAGAGAATAGATTGAAAATAAAAAAATATTTCTTTTCTCTTTATATCAAATTCCGCTTTACCTTTGTCTGTGTTAGTGAACCTTTAGATTTATATAATGATATCATCATCGGAAGTAAATATACATCTGTAGACGTATCGAGAGCGATTCGTGCTGATAACGTGTTATAAAATAAAGAACAAAAGAATAATAAAAGAGAGAATTGGAAGGAGTGAATTTCATTGAATTGTGGATTAAGAATACAATAGCCACTACCCCCTTTATAAAGTAGAGGGTGAGTGCTGGCTAAGAAATGCCTGATTTAGAATTACAATAAAGGAAATAATCTAACCTAAATACAATAAAATATACAATAGTAAATACCCTGCCATAACTCCTTCCATTCTTACAAGCATTGCCTAATTTATCTTTTCTTAGGGCTAAGTATTGGACATTCATATTAATTATATTCATAACAGTTAATCATTATTTGACATTCATATTAATTATATTCATAACAGTTAATCATTATTTGTACATTACTTTAATGGGAAATTTTTCAAAAACCTCCTCACTTTTCTGAATATTATCAAAAACCCTCAACTTTTTTTTATTTCTTCAAAAACCCCCTATCTTTTTAGCCTTCTTCAAAAACCCTCTAAGTTTTTTGAAAATTATCAATAACCCCCTCTCATTTAGTTATATTTTTTAAAATGACAATTTTACCCCTTTCATTTTAGTATAGTTTTATTTTTCATTTTTATGGGATATTATTATTCTCAATATTCCAACTTATTATATATTTTACAAAAATGTACAAAAATAAATAAATACAAATTAATTGGAATATTTTTTTAAATATAATTTGGAGTAAAATGACAATACAACCATAATCCTACAAAAAATATAGAAATTTTGCAAAAAATCCCTGTATTATGTCTAAAATACAAAAATATTTTTAAATATAATTAGAAAAAAACATTATGAAAAATATTTTTTTTTAAAAAAATTATTTCAGAAAAACATTTTTGTTTGGGAAAAATATTTATTTAAAAATTTGTTTCTTGAAAAATATTTTTATTTTTTATAAAAATATTCTTTTCTTAAAAAATATTAAAAAAAATATTTTTTTAAGAAATTAAAGATTTTAATTTTTTAAAATATTTTTTAAATGTATTTTTTTAAGAAAAGAAAATTTTTAATAAAAAATTGTTAAAATATTTTCTGAAACAATTTTTTTTTCAAAAAAATATTTTTCAAGTTTTTTTTTTCAATTATATTTAAAAATATTTTTGCAGTTTAGAATTCTTATGTACCCACCCAATTCAAATGATTTTAGTTGGTATCAATTTAAGATTCAACTCAATGGATGGAAAAAGTTGTTTCAAAAGCTCATTTTACAACATTTTACCATTAGTTCATATTGTGAAACCATAAACAATATTCTTTAAATAAATGTAAATTCAAAGTTAGAAAAATATAATTGAAATTATTATTTCAGAAATAAATACAAATTATTATTTCTTATATTTATTTATGATAATACTTACTGCTTCAATGACTATCTTCTGGACCCAAAGAGACTCAGACTAAGATCACTGTAATTGACTTTACAAAAAATGGATACCTACAATAATCATCAGCATGGAATATGGATTAACACCAAACTAATATACATAATACGTTTGTACCTTACTAAAAAATAGACATTTATATGATAATGTGCAAAAGTTTCAGGAAATTGAAAGAAAAAATTGTTTAACCTATAATAAAATTGTATTTAATTTTCTTTCAGTTTCCCTAAAAATTTAGTAGCAATGTTATGTCTTGTTAAGAAAAAAAATTAAAATGGGATCCTCACTTTCTATTAAAAGTATATTAAAAGTCAATGAAATAATATTAATTTGCTATACAAAAATGTAATATTCAAATTTTTTTTATTATATATCTAAACGTGCATTATTCATGTTGTGTACATAAAATCAACAAAACATTATTCTCTACTATCTACTAGAACAAAAGGGTCAGATGATTTTTCAACAGTAAACTAAGTATGAATTTGTGAAGCTAGCAAAGCCTAAAATAAACGAAGTTTAGTTTTTAATTATATGATAGGATCCTCTTTTTTCTGCAAAGAAACTCTATAGCGGAGCTTCTTTTAGTTAGTTTATCGGTCAAGCTGTATGCACTAATATTTGTTTCCAATTAGACATTCAAAGGATAGAAAATGTTGCATAAAATATGAAAAACCTTCCAAAAGCTAAAATTTTCTCAAAATTCCTTATAACATTTTTGAGCTCATCAAAAGTATTTTTGAAATATATGTAAGTACAAAGTTTAGAAAAATATAAATGCAAATTATTATTTCTAAAATATGTCACGAATTCACTGAATTCGTGACGGAATTTTGTGGACTGGTGTGGATTGTGTGGTTTTGGGTAGAAAGAAAATCAAGAACGATGAAGATTTTATTGAATTGAGTAAAGAACAGATACAATATTCAAGTACTAAATAATCTGAGTTCTCACTCTCCTCTCCCGCCTATTTATAGTGTTTCTTTCAATTGAATTTTCCTATTTTACTACCCGAACTTGGTCCATGGACCATCTATCATAATGACTACTCTATGACCTCCATTCGTTAAGTGCCATTTGGCACACCCTATTATAATTTAACTCTTATATTTATTTTTATTACATCAATATTACATTCGTTACATTTCCTCCCTCTTAAGAAAACCTTGCCTCAAGGTTTAAATTCAGGAAACCTTCTTTTAATCACTTCAGGTTCTTCCCATGTAGCTTCTTCGATCGGTAAGTTGGACCATTGAATAAGCCATTGTGGGGCTGGTGCATTGTTCCTCTTCACTACTTGCGTCTTAAAAATAGCTATGGGAGCCACCTTAAATAATCCTTCGGGACCCACCAATGGTAAATGTGTCGCATTAGTCTTTTTCTCTCCTATTTTTTTCTTTAATTACGATACATGAAAGACTAGGTGTATGAGCGAACCCTCAGGCAGCCTCGGTTTAGGGAAACTGAGGTTTGGCAATAAGGTTGAAGATTCAAGTAAACCATATCCCCTTTTTTGAACATTCTCTCAGTACGGTTCTTGTCCGCATAAAACTTCATTCTTTCCTGCGCCTTTTTTAAGTTTTCCTTGATCATTTGTAATGCCTGGTGCCTCTCTCTTGCCCACTCTTCCACCGCCGCATTTTTTGAGCTTGGTGGCATTCCTAGTTCCACCGAGGGTGGCTTGCATCCATAAAGCACCTCAAATAGGCTCATTTTCAACGAACTATGGTACGACGTATTGTACCACCACTCGGCTTGAGTAAGCCAATTTGTCCATTTCTTTGGTACATCTTGTACCATACATCTCAAATAATTCTCAAGGCATTGATTCACCCTTCCTGTTTGGCCATCGGTTTGTGGATGATAGGATGTACTTAGGTTCAAACACGTGCCGTGAATCCTAAACAACTCTCTCCAAAATGAGCTGGTGAACACCTTGTCTCGATCACTCACAATTATACATGGCACCCCGTGTAATTTACAAACGTTCTCGAAAAACATCTTTGCGACCGTCTGAACTGTATAAGAGTGTGTCAATCCCACTAGGTCAATGCTATGTCGGGAATTTGTAAGGGTTGTAAAAGGCCCGGGCTTGCAGCATGCTCGACTTTGTTACGTTGGCACGTATCACATTGTTGCACAAACACCTCCACATCCTTCTTCATTAGTTTCCAAAAAAAAAAACCTTTTTAATCTTTGATATGTGCTCAAGATTCCCGAGTGTCCCCCTTCCAATGAATCATGCACCTCCGCTATAAGTTTCTCTCTTAAGCCTGCACTTTTTCCTACACACAGCCTGCCTTGAATCGCACTACACCTTTATGCAACGAATACTCACTTTCACCTCCTTCATTAAGCATTAATTCTTCTAAAATTTCTCGGATTTCATCATCCTCATTATAGCTCTCCTCTATCTCCTTGTACCACTCTGGTACCACCGCACTAATCACCACGAACTCTCTTTCTTCCATGCCCTTTTCTTCTCCCCTTCGTGACAAGGCGTCCGCGGCTTTGTTCTCTACGCCTTTCCTATAAAAAATCCGATAAATATCCCCATCATCTTGGCCAACCCCCGATTTTGTAATTGTGTGTTCGCCTTCCCTTCTAAAATGAGCTTTAGACTTTCATGATATGTTTTGATAATAAATACTCGTCCTAATAAATAATGGCGCCATTTGTCCACCGCAAGCATAACGGCTAACAATACCTTTTCATAGGTTGACCGTCCTTGATTCTTAACCCCCAAGCCTTGGCTCAAAAACGCAATTGGCCGTCCTTCTTGCATGAGCACTGCTCCGATTCCCGTCCCACTCGCGTCCGTCTCTACTACAAACTCCTTTTTAAAGTCAGGTAATCGCAACACCGGCGCCTTGCACATTGCTTCCTTTAATTCTAGGAACGCCCTTTCCGCCTTCTCCCCCCAATTAAACCCATCCCTTTTTAGCATCGGCGAGTGGTTTAGCGATAATCCCATAATTCCGAACAAATTTTCTATAATAACCTGTCAACCCAAGAAATTCACGAAGCTGTTTCAAGGTTTTAGATTTCGGCCACGACGACATGGCTTCAACCTTGCTCGGGTCCGTCCCACTCCGTTGTACGAAATAATATGCCCGAGATATTCGATATGTGTAACCCCAAATGAACATTTTGACCTTTTCGCAGAAAGCTGATTATTTTGCAAAATCTTGAAGACTACTTTCAAATGTTCCAAATGCTCCTCCTCATTCTTACTATAAACCAAAATGTCGTTAAAAAATACTAACACAAATTGCCTTAAAAATGGCCCAAAAACCTCATTCATCAACGCTTGAAATGCAGCAGGCGCATTTGTAAGGCCAAATAGCATTACCAAAAACTCGAAATGGCCCGAGTGAGTACGAAATGCTGTTTTATAAATCGCCTTCTGCTACTCGTAATTGATGGTAACCCAGATGAAGATCCAATTTTGAAAAAAATTTCGCCTCGCTTAATTCATCCAGCAAATCATCAATAATGGGGATGGAAAATTTATTTTTTACCGTCACGTTGTTGAGCTGGCGATAGTCGACACACATTCGTCACGTACCATCCTTTTTCCCCACTAAAATCACCGGTGATGCGAACGGGTTCTTACTTGCTCAAATAATTCGACTTGCTACCATTTCCTTTACAAATTTCTCAATCTCCTCCTTTTGGTAATGTGAGTAGCGATATGGTCGGATTTGTACTGGTTTAGCTCCCTCTTCTAACGTGATTTGATGATCACAAGATCTTTTGGGGGGTAAAAATTTGGGTTCCTAAAAAATGCTCCCAAAAGTTCTCATTAACTGTTCAAATTCGGAATTTGGGATTCTTTGCACAAATCCGGAAACAGAATCATGCTTCTCTTTTCCTGATTTCTGCTGCTGGAACCTGGAATTCAAGTTCTGGATATCCTTTCTCGATTTTTGTTGGTCGAGTCCAGAATCCTGTTCCGGCTTCCCTTTTCCCAACTCTCCTTCACAATTCCCGGAAACCATTTCCACCTTGTGAATCTCGCCACCGCCTTTCTCTCCTTCTTTTATTGTCGCCAGCCACTGAACGTGGGACCCTTCTATCAGAGAGATAAGCTCTTCTCCGTCGATAAACTCGATCTCTCTCTCATTCTCCTTTCTCTTCGCCTCCTCTTTCAGAATCACCACTCCGCCATTGACGACCATCTCGACCTTTCTAAGCTGATAGTCGAAAGTAACTTTACTGAAGTTCTTCATCCAATCCACCCCCAAAACTATCTCAACGACCCCCAACTCAAACAATCTTAGATTGGTCTCGTACTTTCTCCCTTGGATTTCCAATTTGACCTGTTCGCAAATGGAATCGCTTACGATTCTGGTTCCATTTGCAACTACAAAGCTCACTGGTTTAGTCATGATTGGTTTTAATCCGGCGATCTTGGCGAATTTCGGGTCGATGAACGAATGTGAACTCACGCTGTCGATTAAGACCGTAAATTTTCTCTTATTGCAATACCCTTCGAGCTTAATCGTTTGACTGAGAGGATTTGTATTTAATGTGCAAATCGAGAGATCGATTACCGCGTTTTTCCCTTCTTCCAGCTCCCTTTGAATTTTAGGACCTTCTTCCTCGCTCGATTCGGTCTCTTTCCCCTCTTCTCTTTCAATGGCATGAACTGCCGCCTTTGCCTTTCTTCTCGCCTCGCAATAATGGCCAGGTGTGAACTTTTCATGACAATACCAATATTCCCCTAGGTTCTTAGCTGGTTGAGGGAATTTCTTAATTGGTGCTTCCGCCTTCAAGAAATTCTTGCTCGATTCCGTGAATTTACTGAAAGTCCTATTCTTTTTCTGTAATTCTATACTCATTTCATGGTGATAAGTGTTCTCATAGGCCTGATATAGGTCAATTGGTCTTAAAAATACCACCAATGGCCTCAATTCCTCTTTTAGAGTGGCGATGAAGCAATTTAGAAAAAATTGATCATCCAAAGATGGATAATCTCTTAAGATCATACCTCTGAGCCTCTCAAACTGCGAACGATACTACGCTACACTCCCTTTTTGTCTGAGTGTGTGAAATTCCCCTACTGGTCCGCGTATCAGCTGGTTGTCGAACCTTCTGCACACATCGAACTTGAATTGAGACCAATCGATTTGGTCTTGATTCGTCAAATAGCCTAACCACCACTCTTCGGCCTCACCAGAGAGATACAAACATGCTAAATCCACCTGTTGCCATTCTTGAACTCGACAAAGCTTGAAGTAACCTTCGCATCGACGGATCCAGGCTCTTGGTTGCTTCCGTCGAAATACGGAATCTCCACCTTGGGTTTTGGACCGAAATCGTACTGATATCGATCAAATTGAGGCCGATTGCGATAATAACCTTGTTGATTTCGATTGTGTGGACTCCAATTCTCCTCTTCATCGTGTCGATCCTCTCTGTTGCCCGACTCACTCCCCTCAGCCTCATTATTCCTCCTCCAATTGCTTCTTCTTGGTTCTGAGTCAGGATGACGAGCTCGTTTTGCATCTGACTGACCTGATCCACAACTGCCTAGTCTCTGGGCTCGAATTTCTGCAAACATTTCCTTGATCTGGTCGAATCTGAGGTCATTACTGGCTCTGTCTTCTCATCTCTTCAGAGACTTGAGAAAGTTTCTCTGCTTGCATTCTTGTTTCGACAGTAAGGTTTTGGATTTGATCTTGATATTCTTGATTCTTGCCAGCTTTTGCCATTGCGGAAATTTTTGGTAAGAATTCGGACCGTTCTGATACCAATTGTCATGAATTCACTGAATTCGTGACGGAATTTTGTGGACTGGTGTCGTGTGGTTTTGGGTAGAAATAAAATCAAGAACGATGAAGATTTTATTGAATTGAGTAAAGAACAGATACAATATTCAATTACTCAATAATCTGAGTTCTCACTCCCCTCTCCCACCTATTTATAGTGTTTCTTTCAATTGAATTTTCCTATTTTACTACCCGAACTTGGTCCATTGACCATCTATCATAACGACTACTCTATGACCTCCATTCGTTAAGTGTCATGTGACACCCTATTACAATTTAACCCCTATATTTATTTTTATTACATCAATATTACATTCGTTACAAAATAAATGTAAATTTTGAAATAAATGAAATACTTACTAGCTACTTGAGAAATTGTCTTGAATCATAGCCATGTACTCAAAGTTTGTAACCACTCATGTAAATTAATGTGTGGTAGAATTTTTAAAAACAATTTAGGTGTTTGTATGATTTTCTCCAATGACTTGTGGATATAAAAAATGAAAATATATTTTCTTGGAATAGGTTTGTTATTCACCATTGAAATGGACGTCTTCATACTTGGGGAGCTACACTACAATAAAATTTGAACACTCTTTATGAATGAAATTAAGCACCATTCTCATGATTTGTAAAGCAATAATGTGATGAATCAATAAATCAGTCACACAATTACCATTGTTACTACATAAGAGGTGGCTAATTAATCGCCCCGTATAGCTTTAGTTTTCAACCTAGAATTAAACGGAAATTTAATAAAAACTCTTAACTTTTTTTTAATATTTTTGGAATAATTTAGTCTTGTAAAGCTTTTTTCGAATTTTTTACAACTCCTGAGGATTAAGTCTGATATGAAAGATGTTATATCGAGTTTTATTGACCAAAATACCCTACCTTACGCTCTATTTGAAATTAAACTATAATTAACTTATAAATGACACACTCTTAAAAAAACTTATAAATGATACATATAATTAATACATAGCTCTCATATAATTTGTACATAAATTAATATTACGGAATATGAAATAAAATTAAACTCTAGCAAGTATTAAAAAAAATTAACATAATTTATATATAATTAATATAATAGCTAATATAAAATTAGCATAATAAATATAAAAATTAACATAATATCTGAACACATAATCAATAAACTAATATTAGTATTTTAGTCATACACACTCTCTCTCTTAAAGTTTATATCACTTCTTTTGAAGTCCTCTCAAATTGGGCTCAAGCTATTATTCAAGTTCATAGATTTAAAAATGGACCAATTTGAAAATAGCCTAACAAAATGACATTTTAGACCTTTTTTTACTGCCTTTCTTTTGTATTTTTCTCTGTTTTCTTTTCACTCTCGTGCTCAGTTTATGGAAAGTTAGTCCAAAAATTTCTTATTATTTGTTACAACTACACAATTAAGCCCCAAATAATCAAGAGAAAAGAAGCAAAATAGCATAATACAGAAAATGAACAACTTGATGAAGAACCAATTATATATATATATATATTAAAAATTATCAAATTTCAGTAAGCATACAAAAAAATTATCCAAATGATAGGCACACATAAAACTAAGTTAAAACTGTGCAATATAGCAATTAAAATTAACAAAGAAATATATTTCTTGAATTATAATATTTGAAGAAATAAATACCAATAACAGTTAAAACAAAACACTTTCTTTACAAAATTTAGAAAACGTCCTAACTTAAAATTAAAATTTCTCCTCCCACGGCCTTATACACCTGTCTAACAATATTGGAGCAGGAGGGGTCTTTTTGTAATTTTCAATAATATTAGGCCCCTTTGTGGATGGTTTTCAATAATATTAGGCCCCTTAGCTTTTAATTATGTACTAAGCTCTTACTTTAGTTAGTGTACAACTTAAGTTGTGTGTACCAATTAATTAAAATCCTCAATTAATTCAAAGGATTTTAATGGTACCAATTTGAGATTCAAATGATGAAAATAGTTGTTTCATTAAAAAAAAAATATTTCTCAAAAACCCATTTATAACCATAGTTCATATATTGTGAAACCATAAATAGTAATTTCGAAATAAATGTTAAGGACTTCATTGTTGGAAAAATATATGTGGATCCTTTTTTTTTATTTTGAAAAGAAATTATATAATAGAGCTTATTTAATTAGTGTACCAATCAAATTGTATGCACCAATATATATTTGGTACCAGTTAGAAATTCAAGGATAGAAAATGTTGTTTCATCAGAAAAAAAGATATTCAAAAGCTAAAATTCCTAAAAAGCCATTTACAACATTTAGCTCGCACAAATAGTATATTTGGAATGTATCGAAGTACTTTAAAATTAGGAAAATATAAATGCAAATTATTATTTCTGAAATAAATTGAATTTAATACTCACTGCTTGACTAATTGTTTTGGAGACAAAAAGAAGCTTCCTAAGATCACTGTAATCCACTTTACAGCAGATTGACACCTACAAAAATTATCAACACGAATTACTAATTTAATACCAAACTTATATACATTTGAATATGGAATCATGAAAGCTTCTAAAAAAACTATGGTTCAATTATGATAGAATTGTATTCTATTTCCTCTCATTTATTCTAAAATATTTAGTATGAATCCTATTAAGAAAAAGAAAGACATTTCACTTTTTATCAGAAAGTATATCAAAAGTTAATCAAACAATGTTAATTTGCATCCAAAAATGCAATATTTATTTTATTGTCGTTAAACCTTTTAAATTATTTCGGAAAAAAAATATCAATTCCACAATTTTGATTATAATATTACTCATCTAAAATTTCTATTATTAGAATCATATCTTAGATGGGTTTTCAAAAATGAAAAGTCAAAAATTCTGAGTGTCACAAAAATCAATTCTCATATAGAAGAAAACTCATAGGTTGTTTTTCGAAATTAAAGGAAGTAAGTTTTTTAATTAAAGGTGGTGGGAATTAAATATTTCAGAAAAAATTCGAATTTTTGGATTTCTTTAAAAAAAAAATTACCAGTAAATCTTTAGGCAGAGACTCTAGCAAGTTCCTTTTAGGCAGAGCTTCTCTCAAATTCTTCTCCATTTGAGGTTTTGTGATTTCTCTTTTCTGTGGCCTGCAAAATACGAATTGTGATTCTTTATCTTCATGCTTGATTCCATTTCCATTTGCCATCTTTTGCAATTCTCAGTCAAAGTACTAAAAATTTCTCTATTTAAACTGTAAATTAGGAGAGAAATGTAGTTCCATTAAACCTAATCAAATGAAAGGAAAACTAAACCAGTGGAGATAGAATTCAAATTCATGAAATTTTACTTACAAATCAAATTGATGACTCTTTTCAAAATCACGCTCGCTGAAACTTGAGCGATGAAAATTGAAGGAATGGAGTAGGAAAATAAGCAAATTCCTCGGAAAATAAAAGAAAAACAAGCGAATTATTAGAATTTCAGAACTACAAAACCCAAAAAATAACCGAAAACAGTGAAACAAAAATACTAATTTAAATTTGAAGTACATGTAATTAATTCTCTAACTGAAGGAGGCTCGGAGTAAGAAAACTAATGGAATTAGAATTTTTGTTTGAATTAATAATGGAATTAGAAATTCAGAAGAAAAAGAAGAACTAACAAATCAAAGGTAATCCAAAACCATAAAAGAGAAATAATTCTAAATCTCCTCTTCTCGTGGCATTAGGAGACAAACCATGAACCCTAAAACACAAATTTACTTTTTGAGGAATAGAGCAGTAACACATCTGAAAGAAAATTACAAAAACAAATAATGCACAATAGAAACTAAAATAGATGTTCTACGCACGTACAACGGTTAATAAAGATTTTTCTGTGAGCATCACATGTGGCGATATATGAAGCAGAAATGTGGCCTTATGTCAGCAGTTTGATTGATGGGAGAGAGAAGACCGGATGGACATATATAGATCCTAAACTTAAATAATTGATTTTACAAACAAAAGTTATATATTATTATTATTATTATTATTATTATTATTATTATTATTATTATTATTATTATCCAAAAATGACCCTAGTAATTGGGCCTTTTTATTTAGAAATTAAGATTTTTTGTTAGAAATTTTTAGTGTCGGATAATTTGAATATATTAGACTACTTTCACAATAAGAAAGCCAGAAAATCAGAAAAAAAAAAGAAATAATAAATTGATCGGCCAAATTCATACCTATATGTTAATGTCATAATTACCTCCCTTGTATCTTATTTTCAGCACTTTTTACATTATTGCAAGTTATTTTATTAGAATTCAGTTACTACTGATGATTATCTTTAATTTCAGGAAAGAACTGAACTGGTGCCAAATGAAGCCCAAAAGAAGTGCCTTGGAGCTATATAAGGGGGAGCCTGAAGTCGAAACATGGGCCAGACCCTCGTGCCCGGTTTTCATTACCGCAACTGTGGTAGCCATCACAGCAACCGCGGGTCGCTTCCTAGCAGCGGTCGAGGTGAAGTGCACCGCAGTCAGAATCGAAAGGCGGCAAATGATTCTTCTGGAAGGTTAACACATACTTAATATTATAGCTCTATTGTGCGGAAAGAACGTACTTCATTTGGCAGGAGGAATAAATCAGGGATTAGATTTGATCTTCAATTAGGATTAGATAGTAAGAAAATATTTGATTAGGTCTTGATTGAGGATTAGATTCAGGATTTAGATATGATTAGATTTTTGGTAGATTTATTTCTTCTTTGTTGTAGACCATCTCTTCACCTATGTAAGAGACAAAGGCAAACAAGATTTGTATTGTTTTATGCATCAATCTATTTATCTTTTGGATTTAGTTATGTATTATCGTAACTAAATCCCTCATATTTTTCTATGTTGTTCAAGTTTCGTACTTAGTATCTTGTTTTGCGCTTTTTCAATCAAACCTGAGACATATCTCAGGTATCTAGGTTAGCAGGAAAATAAGCTGGGAGAAACCAGGTCGTTAGGCCCAGACCTTGCGCCTTGGTGTTAGACTGTATGGTAAAGCCTGGCAGGTAGGTATCGAATTACTTACCCCGTCAGCTTGAGACCTTGGAGGTGGAAGTCTGCCGATCCGAATAACAAGACGAGACTTGGTAGAGCAAGTACAGGAGTGTCATTCTACTTCAGGGACTGAGTCAAGGAGTCGGGAGGAACGGAGGGCCTGCTTGAGGACGTTAAGTGAGAGTCCCTCTGCGTAATAACAAGTGAGAGACCCTTGCATTATAAGTAGGGAGTTTGGAGATCGTGGATAGTTGGTGTAGAAATGACTTAGCGAGAACACATCAAGCCTATTGTTTCCAAAATAGTCTGAGGATAAGTGACAGACCCTCTAGACGACAGAGAACTGGAGCAAGGCAGATGTCAAACCCGTCATACAAGGAAGGACACCATGCTAAGAAGAGACGAAAGCAACTTCGACAAAGACAAGAGAGATCAGACGGAGAACTACAAAAGAACTTGACCCGTAAAATCCTCTTTTGTCAACTCAGACACTACTTTCTACCGTGAACAAGGATCGTGACAGCCTAGTTCAAGGCTCGATAAGCGACCACTTTTACTTTATTTTATTTATCTTTATTTTTATTCTAAAACCAAAACCAATTAAAAGAATTAATCCAAACTACGTTTAAGAAACTAAAATTATCTACTTCTCCCTGTGGATTCGACACCCAAAGTACTATACATAGATCATGCGCCTACGATCGAATCTGAGTAATTTAGAGTAATTTGGAAAGCTATTTTATTATATATCCTTACAACACATCATAAATTTGAACTACCACTTGAGGTCATAAATACACTTTACAATAGTTTGAATCATATATTTGTGAAGGGAAATTACATAACATAATTTAGTAAAAAATAATTTTTTAGGGATTTTATTCAAAAGGGAATTGATATCTCACGACGGCTTAGAGCACTCCGTCTTCGCGACGATTGACGTCACTCCCGTTATCACACACACCTTAATTACGACGAGCTTGATTCTCACTCCCGTTATCACGATCTCGTTGTGTCGTGCAACACTCATGTCAGGTCCAGAACAATATATATATATATATATATATATATATATATATATATATATATATATATATATATATATATATATATATATATATATATATATATATATATATATATTATTGTTTGTTGTAGTATAAAAGCAGAAAAAAGAGGGAATATGGAGGAAAAGTGATGCATTTGAGGCATTTGGAAGTAAGTCGTAGCAATATGACATTTCTGCCCCGGTTCCCATAAGAATGAGATGAAACTAGATTAGATCCCTCCCTCTCTTTCGGCCCAGACATACAGTCTTTTAAGATTCTTTACTAGTATATGTTAATTTTTCTTTGGATCCATTTTCAAGAAGTGGTCAAATCATATCGGAATCCTTTTTTTCTTGATCGGGGCATGGTTCAGATAAATGGTATCAAATATGTTTATTTGATTTATACTTTCAAATATCATACACAAAGTATAGTAAATTTGTATAAAAGCTTTTCATTAAGTTTTCATTATTCTATAAAACCATACAAAATATAAAACATGCTGTTCTCGGTTTATTGATGTTTAAAATAATTCCGTAATTACTAATCTTGTATGAGAATGTCTTATTAGCTCAGAATGTCACCTGTCAAGTTTTCGAAAACGGAGATTTCATCGGAATGGAAGCATCTCCCTGATCTTGGGAAGACTAGAAGTCGTCACGCTTTTAAAGGATTTCAAGAAAGAATTTCAAGGCGTCGGAGCAAGTTTCTTTAGTCTTCTAGTGTGTTGTATGATGTAAGTAATTTAATTTGTACTAAAAAGAGAGTAAAATCTGCAATCTGTTTAGCTCCATTGGCAACGGACCTAGCTCCATTGGCAATGGACCTAGTTCATTGGGAACGGACCTAGTCCATTGCCAACGGACCTAGTCCATTGCCAACAGAACTAGTCCGATGGCAACGGACCTCCCCGTTGCCGTTTATTTTCTCCTGGAGTTTTGGCTGAAAAATTGTTGCGTGAGTTCCGTTAGCAACGGAACTACAGGAACATAGCCGTTTGATTTGAAATCCTCATTAATTTCCTTCTGTTTTTGCAATCCGTTGGCAACGAAACTGCGCAGTTTCCTTCTGTGACGGCTGCTCTTTCCTCTTTTTAAAAAGAGGGCCGCCTCTCTTAGTTAAAAAGACTTCTAGACACAAAAAGCAGAAATTCTCTCTTCTTAATACTGTAAAATTGCTCTAAATCTAAAAATGAGATTAGTGGAGTTTTTTAGCGTGTTGCTCGTTGAGTTTGTTGAAGTTAAAGAAATAGAGCTTTTAAGTTATTGCTCCATCGATTCGTCAAGTTTGTTGTACGACGAGCGATGGTTCGAGGTCTGTAAACGATCTGTTTGTTAGTGGTTATCGGAACCGCAAGGCAAGTCCCGGAGAGTACGCAACTCGTGAACGCGGCAAGAGCCGCCAGCAAGTAAACGGATGGTTAAGACTAACGCAACCACCTCGCCGAACTCCGTCATCAGATCTGGCGTTCGGTATCTCACTTTTATTCCTATCTACTTTATTTTCTTGTTTTTTTAGTTTCTTTGTTAATTAGAATTTAAACAACCATCAAATAAAAGTCTAAAACAATAAAAATATAAAACCCTAAAAACACAAATCCTCACGCTTCCGCATTTTAGGCCTTTATAACCCCGCCCCCCCCTCTTTTAGGCCTCAACCGAACAACAAAACAATCGCCAAAAATGTATCTATTTTTGACAATTATTCTGATCCGAGTAAACATAACTAAATTTCGATCAGACAAATCCTTATTTTTATTCCGATCCTCTCGAGTTGGTGTGAACACTACTGAAATCATTTACTTTTCATGTCATATTTTCAACATGTTCGAAAATATGTAATCAGAATCGAAGTCGGTCGATAGAACACTGATTCACAATCAGTTGAATTTGACCTAAATATAGCGATCCAATGAAAAGTCAGACCAAATTAAAAATCAATTTTATATAATTGTGATGATCGGGTTCATCGGATCGGACCTGGTTGATTCTACGAACAATATTTTTCAGACTTTATAGTGGCGGTTTTTTTTTTACTTATTGGCAGTTTTCAATGTTGTAAAGATCGGTAGTGGCAATTTCAGGTCCGCCACATAAAGTGCCACTACTGGAGGCGCTACAAGCAAAGTAGTGGCAATCAATGAACCGACAATATGTAAAAGCACTTATTTTCGCCACTAATTGAGTGTTGCATACGCTCCTTATATAAAGTACTTATGACCGCTACTATGTTAAAATAAATAAAAGTGACTCATATTTGAAACACTTAAAACAATTTTAATGTATATACACTTAAAACTGTCATTGTTTTGAAACACCTAAAACTGCTTCAATTTTAATGCACTTAAAACTGCCACTATTTTGAAGCATCTAAAACTACTTCAATACTGATGCATTTAAAACTGCCACTAGTTTTAAAAACTTAAAGCCATCATTATCTTGAAGCGCTAGAAACCGCCACTAAATTAATGAAAAATCACCAATAATACAATATTTTCTATTTTCATCAAACCATATTCATCACATAATTTTTATATTAATACACAATAAAATAAAAACACATAGAACAAATATTCATAAGATAATATTCATAGAACAATATGAAATATTTCAATCAAAATGATCCAAATGTAATAAGAAGTAATACAAATAGTTAAACAAAGTACCAAAATGTGGCAATGAAAACATACTTTAAACCCGCCAAAAATAGTGCACTAAGAAATGTACAATTAATCTTCTTAAAGCCAATTATCTCAATGAATTTGTGTTGTACCTATTTAAGTAAGAAGATAAATGAGTAAATAATTATAATAAAAACTATGATTATAAATTAATAAATTTGTGCTTCTACCTTCATCATTTCGTGCCCAACATGGTTTGCTCATCAACATTCAACAAATCGGAACTTGTGTTGTACCTCTTTACCCAAATATGAAATTTTATTGTTTGGAATATATTCCTCACTACACTCTACAATTCGCTCCGTTCTTGATAAACACCATATTTCCATTAAGCCAGGCCCCTTTACTTGCCGTTGTGATCCATTATCATCTACAAAAATAAAATATTAATAATATTAAGAGACAACAAATACTTAACTAATTTTGTTAGTTAATTTTGAAGCAACTTAATTTAAAGATCAAAATAAGTAATAGGCAATCTTACCTTTTATCACCACAAATTCATTTTCAAGTAGCTTGTTTATTCTTTCAGAAGCAACATCATCATTGGCCTCATCAAGCTCATTTATCCTTTCATACTCATTGCCCTCACCAAGCTCATCTATCTCATGATGGGGGAGGTAGAATCGGATTAGTTTTCTCAAATGCTTAGTTGAAGATTCCACAAGAAAGAAAGAATCCTGGCTCACATAAGGTGCTATTTTTGATATTAACTCGATTTAAACCAATTAATCTACAATTTTGCAATACAAAACTAAAGTTTTTATTTTTGGTACACAAATTTACCTCTGAAATAGGAGCAGCAGCTTTACACTTGAGCTACTGTGTCATAACACCTTTCAACCAAAGCATTCATGCAAATTGCCCTTCAAGTTCAACAGATCAAGTTGAATTTAGGTTTGTCAATTGCCCATTTAACATATTATCCACAAGCCTAATCTCTTTGAAAAACATTTAAATAGCATAATATACAATATAATTTAATTTCTTTGAATTATAAAATATGGAGTTATTTTAAACCTGAACATAAAAAATAAGAAAATACAGAGACGATAGAAACTCCTATACAGGTGCAAGAATGTGCTATGATCCTCAAAATTTGTTTTTGCAGTCTATTAAATTATACAGAAATTTAAAGCATTAAAGAAATGGAATTTCAAAAAAATATTAAAGAAATAAATATAGATTTTAGCAAATACTAACTAAAAGGATATTTGCATATCCACCCAATACCTATAAAAATTGAAACCATGTAATAAAATTTAAACCTACAGAGAGAGGGATGGAGAAAGACTTCATCATAGTTAACTTATGCAGAATGCAATGCTTTTCCTCCAATTTCTAGGAACACAAGACATAGTTAAATAAATTATTTGCCATAAAAATAGTCTGAATCTAATAAAAAAAACTATATGAACCTTAGATTTGGAGGTAATTTATTAGTATCACAAATATATATTACATGTAATCCACATCGACTTGCCATGTCACCTCTCCTTTCTCATTTTCTATCAAAAAGAAAATAATAAATTATTTTGAAAAAAAAAATATTGCAACTAAGCACATCTAAAGATTAATAAATTGTGACTTTCACTCTCAGTTCTCTATTATTCAAAAGTACCTAGATGGTATTTTAACATAAGAAAATACCTGAAATTTGACCAAAAAAAAATGTTGCTGCTGGCTTAATCCAAGTGGATATGAGAACCCACGAGTTAAAGAGAATTTAAGAATTAATTTTAAAAAATTTTGAAGAACTAGGGTTATAGTTAGTAGTTTACCTGCAGTTTTATTTTAATGTCCAAAACCATTCTTAACCTCTCAGCCTGTATCAAATATTACAAAGTTTTGAGCACATAAAATATTCTGGGGAAATTTGTAATTTATTCAAGGGGCAAACAGTAATTTCCTAACTTAAATAAAATAAAACAGTGAAAAAGAATTAAGGATAACTCTCTTTCCTGAGTAATTAGCTTGTATAACTCTTAATCTGCATTTACTGGGCAACATCTCATCATGACTGATAATTCAAACTATTAGGAACTTATCGAACAAAAGATACACAAATAAATAAAACAAATATGAAGAGGGTAAATATTAATATTATATTATACCAAGTTTTATTTTTCTCATTAAGAGTTTCTCTAGCTGCGGCCAAAACAACTCGCCTCTTATCTTGAGGTTCTTCAGTCCTTTCATTTGCCGAAAAGCTTTGATGACAGTGCTTTTTATTTCAATAATATTTAATTATGGTTTATTTTCATTACTAGTTAGTAATATTGATTGTTATTGATGAAAGATGGTTATTTTGATTACTGGTTTTACATAATTTAACTGGATATGAGTTGCTAAAGAAACTACTAGCATATATCACATAAAGATGATAAAATAAATAACTCAAACATATCAACTTATTAATTCTAGCTTCTGTTATTTAATGCACATATGTGTGGAACAATTATGCATTTAACATGCACAAACATTTATCAGTCTTTCAACTGATCATGAGTTTGCCTAAACGAGACATGCACAAACATGCCAGAAGAAAAAATCATACATAATTGATATTACATCTTTTCTACTTTGGACACCAGTTGAAGAGTGTGCTGGTTGAAGAGTGTGCTGACTTAAGAGTATTATCAGAAAATTATAAGATAAAGTAATGAAAATTGATTGAAGAAATAAAGACTAAAAAATTTGGATGAAAATCCTACTGAAAATTGGATATCATCTCTCATTTCTAAATGTAAATTCATCAAAAATCCCTTAAATTAACAAGTCAAATTAACAAATCAACTAATCAAATCAAAGAAAAAAAGGGTTATAAGAAAGAAGTTTTAGAAAGAAATAAAGACAGGCAAATGAATTAATTTGAAATCAAATGAATCAAGGGTATAAATTGAACGAGTACCTATCAACTCACCAAACTGAAGAGACTCGTGGAGCTCAACGGTTCTGGTGAAGCTTGGAGTCAGTCGAGATTGGAGCAGCCAGGCGGAATTGAAGAGAGGATTGAAGCTTGGAGTCGAAGTAGATCTAAACAACAGGCGAAGTGAGAGGTGAGAATTGAGGGTGTCGATAGGATATTTTAGGGTTTGATAACTAAAGGGGAAAGAGGGGATCAAACTTTTTAGGGTTTGAGAATGAAAAGGGGAAGAGGCGAGCAATGAATGTAAGGGAAAAGAAGTAGGTTTTACAAAGAAAAAAAGCTCACTTTTCCCACTTTTCCCCCTGAACTTTTTAAAATTATTAATTTGCCCCCTAAACTTATTTTTGCACACTTTTGCTTCCTAAACTCTTCCAAATGTTCAACTTGCCTCTTCCATCCAGTTAAATGCCCAGTCAGCAGTTAACCGATTACGTGGCATGCTGACGTGGCAAATATATTGATTTTTTATTCCACGTCAGCAGCCTCTTCCTTTTTTCTCTTCCCTTTCTTCTCTTCGCTCCTGACTCTCTTCTCCTTCGCTCCTTCTCCTTCTCTGTCTTCGCTCTCCTCTCCTCTCTCCGCGCGACGCCAGACCCGCCAACGCCGCCCGCCCACGCCGCCAGCCACCTCTCCTCCTCCTCTTCTCTCTCCATTCGAAACCCTAAATTTCATATACAACATTTGTGACGTTTAAAACCCGTTTACAAAAATAAATGGAAAAAATTTCAAAATTAAGGAAGTTAGTAACGGTTTTTAACAAAAAACCGATACTAAATATTAATATTGTATCGGTTTTTATGAAAGAACTGATAATAAATCACTTAGTAACGCTTTTCATAAAAAACCGATACTAAATCGTTTAGTAACGGTTTTTAAGAAAACACCGATACTAAATCGGCTTAGTAACGGTTTTTTTCAAAGAACCGATACTAGATCGTCTTAGTAACGGTTTTTTTCAAAGAACCGATACTAAATCGGTTAGTAACGGTTTTTTTCAAAGAACCGATACTAAATAGTCTTAGTAACGGTTTTTTTCAAAGAACCGATACTAAATAGGTTACTAACGGTTTGTTTCAAAGAACCGATACTAAATAGTCTTAGTAACGGTTTTTTTCAAAGAACCGATACTAAATCAGCTTAGTAACGATTTTTTTCAAAGAACTGATACTAAGTTGGAAACTTAGTAACGGTTTTTACAAAAGAACCGTTATTAAAGTGGCCTAGTTAGCTAATTTGCTGAATTATTTTTGGAAATAATGCTAAAAAAAAAAAAAAAAAAAACTCCCAAACCCCAAATTATTTCCATACAACATCACATTCCATAATCGCATTAAACTCTAAACATACAATATCACATAAACCTTAAACTCCAAACCCTAAATCCTAAAATAAATTATTCCCATAATCGCATAATTCCCTAAACATACAATATCACATAAACCTTAAACTCCAAATCCTAAACCCTAAAATAAATTATTCCCATAATCGCATAATTAAAATACTAATTATAACACACAACATAAACAACAACATAATTAATTTTTTCAAATTCTTTTCTATTTCTTCAAATCTCTGTCTTTGCATCTCGAGTGGAGAGAGAAGAGGAGGAGGAGAGGTGGCTGGCGGCGTGGCGGCGTGGGCGTGGGCGGGCGGCGTCGGCGGGTCTGGCGTCGCGCGGAGAGAGGAGAAGAGAGCGAAGATGAGAAGAGAGGAGAGGAGAGCGAAGACAGAGAAGGAGAAGAGAGCAAAGGAGAAGGAGAAGGAGCGAAGGAGAAGAGACTCAGGAGCGAAGAGAAGAAAGGGAAGAGCTGCTGACGTGGAATAAAAAATCAATATATTTGCCACATCAGCATGCCACGCAATCGGTTAACTGCTGACTGGGCATTTAACTGGATGGAGGGGGCAAGTTGAACATTTAGAAGAGTTTAGGGGGCAAAAGTGTGCAAAAATAAGTTTAGGGGGCAAGTTGAACAATTTTAAAAAGTTTAGGGGGTAAAAGTGAGCTTTTTTCGTTTTACAAAATTAGAAATCTGGGACTAAATTTTTGGGGGAAATAGAAAGATAGTAGAAATTTTGGGGCTGAGATTTTGGCGGAAATAGAGAGATATCGGAAATTTGGAGGCTTAAGTGGGAGATTTTAGTGAAATTTTCAGAATTTAGGAGAGAAGCACGCTTTGTACTTTGTACTGGCAAGGCTCTCCATTGCATCTACAGGTACCAGTATCATTTCTCCGAACACAGTTTACTGGCCCTTAACCTCTGTGCCACGAAGTTTTCGCTAGTATAACCCATTTTTTTAGTAGTGAGCATAGAGCATATTTCATGATTTTTTTATTATTTCATAATTAATATTATTTTAATTATTATTAACTTTTATAAGATTTTGATGACATACAATTACTTTTGTTAATATTAATCACATTATAATAATTAGAATGTAATTTATTGCTTAAAACAACTTTATAAATTATATTTTTTAGTATTGTTAATTTGTTACATTATAATTAATACAATATCATGAAATGTTACATTATTAATTTATTACTAATGCAACATCATAATACAATATATTAATTGATACCATTTACTATATAATATTATTAGTCTTTAAAATAACTTAATAAATTAAAAAAATTCTAAAAGTGTTATAATTATTGGGTTCAAATTATTGGGATACTACTACTTAGGGTTCAAATTGGGAACTCAAAGTAAATGAAAACACATGTGACATTGGATTAGGTTGAAAGTGGGGACTCATAATTTTAAATAAGAACACCTGACTCACTACACAACATTTACATAGAAGAGCCATAGAAGATCCTTGAAAGGACACATGTCACCAAGTGCCCAAAATACAAACTTTATATATTAGATAAAAATAAAAATAATGAGGCATCAGGAGTTGACAACTCGCGGTGCAAACCACTATGGCTGCGCGGGAGGATCATTGTGCTCGTGCCCTTAAAGAAAACTCAATTCTTTACTGTCATTTTATTTTATTTTCAATTCTTAAATACAAAAAGCAATCGATTTTGTTTGAATTATTATATTTAGGGACTTTAAGTAGTAGTATCCCTAGTACACATCACTAACTAAACTCTTCTTATGGGTGAAGTATCAGTAATGTAGTGCTTACTTTCGTTTAATTAATTCTTTATATCATTGTTCTTGTTTTATTTGTTGTGACTTCATCTCGTACTTTTTAATATACATGTAAATGGGCGAAGTATTGGAAGGTGAAGTCGAAAATCTGAACCACAGGACATACTAGGACCTAGACCGACGAGACACAAAAGTAGCCTGAACATACTTGGGGCATGAGAAATGTCATAAAGCTTAATGAGTTTAAACCTTGGTCAGGTATCCGGGAGTTTGGACACGACAATTCACTGTAGAAGTCGGCTTCGCATAATATTCCTTACCCTAATTATATATAATCAAACTTTCAGTATCCTATTTAAATTTCAACCATGAGACTATCTTTGCTCCTCATTATTTATCGTAAATAAAAGAGTTAGATGACAAAAGAATTCAATGTATCTAGCTCCTAGAGCAGTGTGAAAGGACAATCACGCATACCATACCGTATACTTAAGCCTACTGCTATCTTAGCAAAGCACAGCAAGGAATTTTTCTTACCAATATTTGAAAAAATAAGAAGAAAACTTGTGGAATAGTCCCCAAAGTATTTATCCATAAGGGGCAGGCTCATCCTCCTCAACTCCATACTGTCTTCAAACCCCCTCTACTTCATGCAAGCGTTTTTACATACATCATGAGTAATAAAAAAAAGAAAAGCTTAGAAAAAAATTCCTTTGGAGTGGGTCTGAGGAATACTCTAGAGGAAAGAATTTAGCAAATTGGGAGTTACTATGCATGTTAGAATGGTGGTCTAGGAATCAAGGAGCTTAAACTCCACAATGAAACTTTGCTGATGAAATGACTCTGGCAAGCGAAAGCCAATACATCAGGATTGTGGCTTTCTACAATCCAAAAATGCTACGGTAGTTTCGACAGAATGTAGCACAACAAACAAAGCAAATTCTTCATTAAAGACCTTGCTAAGCTCCTACCATTATTTAATAATCATACTACTATCAAACTTAGAAACGGCCTTGCCATCAATTTCTAGAAGGATAAATGGTTGCAAAGCAAAATTTTAGCCCAGAAATACCCAGGTCTATTCCGTCGGGCTTGCAAAAAATTTAGCACTACCAGTCAAGTACTCACAGCTCAAAACCCCTGACAACGGGATCGGCAACTGAGTACATACTAGTAGAACAAACTCTAGGAATTGCAAAATACTATTCAAGGTGTCAACCTCTCAAGTCAAGAGGACAAGCTGGTATGGGGCAGCGGCTCAGAGGAATCCTTCACAGTAAAAAAGACATGCACCTTTATTATAGACAGAGGGCAAAAGAATACCAACCAAGCAAAGATATGGAAACTCAAAGTCCCCCTAAGGATTAAGCTCTCTCTGTGGTTACTCTCCAAGGAGAAACTGCAAACAAGAGACAAATTACATGCACGGGTCAACTGCACTCTGACGACTGTGTGCATTGCGACAACAAAGTCACAGAAACACATGCCCACCTCTTCGCTCAATGTCCTTTTGCAAATGAGGTTTGGGGAAAAATTGCAAGCCATCTAAACTTGACATGATACTCAAATGGGATGCAACACCCATTGGAAATCCTCCACACTATCCATGGAAAGCTCACCAAAGAACACCATCGTAAGTGAGGGGCTACATATGGGCAACCACTTGTTGGAATATCTGGAAAGCAAGAAATGAACGCATCTTCCGTAACTCGGAACAAATAGCAAGCACGACATTCGACCGGGTCACCCTCATGGTCAAAGAATGGAGCTAGCCTTAGATGCTAGAATCTGAAACTTAGCATACAATTTCTATTTTAGTTTAGCTTTCTTTTAAGTTAGAAATTTCTTTTTTGAGCTTTTTAGCTCCTTTCATGTAAATATCTCATGTAACACTTTCTTTTCGTATCAATACAACTCGAGCAAACACTTACCTTTAAAAAAAAAGTATTCAATCTATATACTTTAAATTATTCACATCAGAGCATAAGTGCGCTTCAATGTTATTAGGATCATATCCACGCTTTGCTGCAGGTAGCTTTATTACTTATTTACATTTTGATTGTGTGAATATAATTGAAATGCATTTACAAATAACTAGATTATTTTCTGTGTTTTACCAAATTTATTCATAATTATATGTAATAATCATGGACTTCAAAAAATATATTTTGTTAAACTTCTAAATGTTCATTATAAAATATGATATATTTATTTAAAAAATTATAGAGGAATAAGAATGGCGATGGAACAAAAAAAGAGGCAATTAATAGATGAGATTAGTGATGGATTTTCCACTCCTTTTATCAAAAGTAAAAATAGAAATTTGTATGCTTGTTGAACCAATAAAACACTAAAATCAATCTAGTGCGTTGATTCTACAGCTAACGATCGCAAATAAAATAAGAATGATGATATGACTTTTTGAGAAACCTTAAAAGTGAGTGCAAAAAACTATCACATAAATAGTTAAACACATGAAATCAATACTCAGATCAACGATTGAGATGTAAACATTGTGGTTAATTCAACGGCTAAGATTATATGGATGATGTGATTTTTTGAAAAGATTCAAAAGTAGATCAAAAATAAGTGATTGGGGTTAATTCTGATGCAACCAGATAAACATGATACATATAATTAAAAATAATATAACATGAAATGAATATGTGACGGAATATTATATATAATAAACAACAAACATATATACATACTGTACACTATTTGTACTTTTTTCGGAGTCTTATAAAATTGGGCTCAAATTGATATTTAGGCCCATAAAGTTTGGACTGATTTGAAATATCCATATTAACTGCTATTTATTTTCCCATCTGTTTTTTCCTCTTGTACTAAATTAGCCTAAAATTATGTGAATAATTTGAAGGAACATAGGGATAATAGGTAAGGGTGAAAACGGACCAGATCCAGTCTGAATAGTGGTCATCCCAGATCTGTATCCATTTTTTTTTTCTGATATGGATCCGAATCCGGAACATCCCGGATCAGGATACTGTTCGGATCTTAAACAAATACAAATACGGCCCGAATATTTCGGATACGAATACAGATATGGATTTTATTCGGATAATTAAAACGGATATTTAGTACTTAATATAAATAGTTATTTTATAATTATCAAATATCATTATACGCAAAAAATTTGAATTTTAATAACAAAACATATTTTTTCGGATAAAAATTATAACTGTTTGATAAAACTATATAAAATATAAAAAAATCGTCAAATATATATGAATATGTAAGTAAAATATCATAAATTTCATTTATATAATATTTTATTTTATTTTTAAATTAATAATTATTAATTTTATAGCTATTTGAAGATATTGTATTACTAAATTTATAGATATTTCAATGAATTCAAAATTTGGGTCAAAAAATGGGTACCGTATTTGAGAATATAGGTCAAAAAATGGGTATCTATTTTTGAATAATATCCGAATCCAAATATTAACCATAACTGGATCCGGATCCTACACCAAAATCTAATACCGTATCCAGATTCGTATCCGAATAAAAGACCCGGATCCGAATTTTTCTACTCGAATCCGGATATTTTTCGGGTAATATCCGACCCGTTTTCACCCCTACTAATAGGTCTCAATTATTGAATGAAACAACATTATAATGCACCAATAAATATGTACAATTAACCCAACCCCTTATTTTTCGCCTACTTTTGAGCCTCCTCAAGAGACCACATCATCACTTTTATCTCCACCATTCAATCAATTGTTTTGTCAAATTTTAGTCATTCATTTTCTCAAATTTATTGATATTTTATTGTAACATGTGTGTGGTTATTAAAACATAAACATATGATTGGTTGAATTGGTGTTTTGTGTTCCATCCCTGATTTAGTGAGAACCGTTGTAAATTTGTTTATGACCATCAGATCTTAATCAGATGACTTCAATGAATCATAGTACAAAGTTATGTTCAATTATTAATAACCAATAGTTAATGAAGAGTTTACTCATTAAAATATCAATAATTTTTCTTTTCTTCTTCAAAAAATTATAATTCTTAATGAATTTTTTTATTTCTCGTGTTAAAATTATCAAATATAAATTTGTTGGAATTTTCTCTTTACTTTGAGTTCCATATTATTATGGTTCTAATTTTTTTTTTCTTGCTAAAATATGTGAATAAAGCCTATATAAAATAACATGTAAAAAAATGATATGCTCATTAAGTTATACCTTATATCTTATATTTCATCTCTTTTTAAGCATTCTCAAGAGACCTATCGTCAATTTTATTTCAGCCGTTGGATCTAATTTTTTCAAATATTATTTTTTCATTTAAATTATTAGCACAATATCACATGATCATTTAGATTAATGTTTCATGTTATATCACCAATTACGTGAGAACTATCATATCAAATAAACTTTCAATATATTAAAAAGTATATTATATTCATTAATGTATTACGAGATAATATCTATCATTTTAATAACTAACAAAATATAAATAAGAAAAGTAACGGAGACAAAAAAATTTCAGAAAATGAGTCATGTTATATTTTTTTATGTGTAGTGAACATACTTTTTCTATGTATATAATACCATATATTCTTTTTAGAAATCATGTTAAATATAATTATTATTTTTATATTTTTTAAAGTTAATCATCTATAATTAAGTCTTAAGGGATTTCAACTAAAATCATTGAAATAAATTATCATTTATTTTTAGTTTTTAGATCTTTTTCATCGTCCGATTAATAATTGATTTTTTTTCTTATATAATATGTCAATAAATAACGGCACAAGAAAACTAAAGAGATAAAAAAAGATGATATTTTAATCTTAGAAATTTTAATGCATACATAAATTAATAATCCAAATTATATTTTGGATAATTTTTTTATTTTATGAATTTATTATTTACGTTATTTTATTTCATATATGTAAATTTATTTGTATAGAATTATCCATCCTTATAAAATTAGACGTGATATATAAACTATTTTTAATGAATAATAAATGGATAAAATATCTTATGATATAATTCAAAATAATTTTAAACATAGCTAACTTACATAACATAATTATTATACATAATTGTAATTTATACATAAATTTTAAATGAATAACAAATTTAACTACTCGCAAATGAAACACGAGCATGATCCTAGTTCAAATTAAAGTTGAAACAATTTTCAGAAAAATAAGTTATAAAGCAAATTACACAAAAGAATTTCTTTCTCCTTATATAATTATACTTACATACCATAACCATCAAACTACAATTAACACACTTCTAAATAAAAGTTGAAAACAATTTAATTATTTACAATATTTACAAAAACAACCCTACTTTTGCTAGCTAAGAAAAAGAATACTGAATCATTTTATCCAACGGGATTTAGAATTGCTTTAATATCTAGTATTGGAGCAACAATTTTTATTTTGAGAACTATATATATGATGACTAAACAACTTGTACAAGCAAAGTCTGGATTTTGCTTGTGACCAAAATTCATCAAAAATTCAAATTTCAACCGTATGGATGGAATATATATGTTTTGAATATGATGTAGTATGGATGGAATATATATGTTTTGAATATGATGTAGATTAATTTTCACAAGAATCGGAATCTTATATCATAACCATCGTATATTATGAAAATTCATCAAAATATATATAATACATATTATATATATTTTGATGAATTTTCATAATATACGATGGTTATGATATAATATTCCGATTCTTGTGAAAATTAATCTACAACATATTCAAAATATATATATTCCATCCGTACGGTTGAAATTTGAATTTTTGATGATATATATAGTATTTTGGTCACAAGCAAAATCTGATCTTTGCTTGTACAGGTTATTTAGTCATCCTCCATATATATATATATATAGGAAAAGATACATACGAAAAATAAAAAATAAATAAAAAAGCAGTATATGAGGCAACACATTAATATAATAAAATATTATATAATTATAAGGTCATGATTTAAAGTTAGGCGGCCAAAGTGAAGTGAAAGACAACATCATAACAAATTTAAAAAACTTACTAACATATCATAATTTTTGTAAAGAAATTTTCATTGAGAAATTATAATTAGCCCCTAAATTCACAACCTTGTTTGGTTATTCTAATTCATCCTTTAGTGATAAGTGGTCATTGAAGTAAACGATGATTATAAATTAAGTGGTGAAATTTTAATTATATGTGGTTATTTGAAAAAATTAGATGGTCAATAAAACCAAACAATATAAAAAAAAATTCATAGGAATGATCATATTATAAAATTTGACCATTTTGACCACCACCAAGGTGGTGTGGTCTTGGTCTCCCTATATACAAAATCCATATTATCAAAAACAATTTTTATATTTCTGCATAATTTGCACACAGACTAAATTACTAGTGATTAAAAATACGATACAAATTCTATATTATCAAAAAAGATTATATTATATAACAAGTTGAAACAATTTCTACTAGCTTTAGTATATATTTAATCATACAATCTTTGACCAAATAAAAAATTTAATACCATTTTTTAGAGTACATGTTTGGCAAGGGCGAGTTTTCAACTTTGAGTATTAACTTTTCAATTTATTCAATAGAAACATGTTATTTCATTATTTATTTAATTGACCCAACTATATATGCATGAAGGTTCCAAATATTATTATTAAAGGATCAAAATATAAATGATTAAGGACTAGTAAACTAAATTTTCAAATTTATAAGGGGCGCCAAGGCCTCCTTTGGTCCCCCCTAACTCCGTCCCTGATACTAACCCAACTCCATTATTTTGTGCATTTTCATAATGTCACATCAGCACAATTATTTCAACCGTGAGATAATGTATGGCTTGTGGGTAAATCTTAACAATTACTTAATAATTAATTTTTATATAATAGTTATTATATATGTGTAATGTGTTGAATTTTATGCATTAGTTATTTCAGTCCTACTTTTGTACAACTTTTAAAACGTCGCATCATCGATCTTAGAGTAGTTGTGTACATTATTGTTATTCGTTGGGTTCATATTGGACCGATCCCATCCAACAATTTATCATTTGGGTTAAGTGTTAATATAAATATTTAATACAAATGAAATAAGTAAAGTTCACCTATTAAAACAAAAACAAAAAATCTTTTTGTTACAAAAATTAGTAATTCGTAAACAAATATTGTATTTCTCCTCCTAAAACTTTATATAAAATTTCCGTTTAAAATTTCATATTGTTTTGATCTATATATCAGTATGGTTCCAGTTTAGCTTTTATATAAAAGACGTTTATGTAAAAGAATGTATATTTACATAAATAATCTCATATAATGTTTTTTAATGTAAGAATTATTTTATATTCCATTGGTAACAAATTTAAAAATGTAGTACATAGTGTAGCGCGTAACTGTTCCGAGTAATATAATAATGAGAAGTTAAAAAAAAAAAACCTACCTACTGTTAGTTACAAAATAGCATTGTTCGCTTCTACTCTTATTATTTGAAAAAAAAAATTTAATTTTAATTAATCTCTCTCTCCCTTGAATAAATTATTAACAAGTATTAAAGTTATTAAAAACTGATTAAATTAAAAAAATCATAAACTTTAATTTGTCTCTCTCTCACTGGAAGAAATCTTAAAAATTCATAAAGTTCAATCAAAAAAATCTTATAATTTTCTAAATTGAGTTTAAGAAATATTATTTCTAGAAAGATTTTTAAAGCTAATTTTAATTTCTTAAACTTAATTAAGAAATGTTAATTAACTTAATTAAATTAATTAAATTAATTAGTATTTTTAATGAGTTTGTCTATAGTACTCCACTTCTTTTTTTAACTTGATGATAGATTTAATCAAGACCACTTGAATTGATAGGGGTGTTTTCGGTATTTCTCGTATTAATTACAGAGATTCAATTTCAAATTCATTTTCATTTTATTTTGTCCTCCATTTCTTCAATCAATGGAGAACTCTATTAAAATATGACTTGCAAAATCTTAGACAAAATATTGCAAAAATCGAAAGAAATCATGACCCAAAAACAAAACTTCCAAACTACATCAAGTAAAAATATTTTCAACATGTAATGTTCACTTTCCAAATATTATATTATATTATATTATATTATATTATATTATATTATATTATATTATATTATATTATATTATATTACATTACATTACATTATATTATATTATATTATATTATATTATATTATATTATATTATATTCTTACGTTACGTTACGTTACGTTATGTTACATTGTACTATATTATATTATGTTATATTACATCATATATACTATACTATATTATATTATGTTATGTTATGTTATGTTATGTTATATTACATCATGTTGGGTTTCGGACGTGCATAACGCAGCGGAAAAACAAAAATTTCGTCCAAAACCCATCCCAAGGACCCGTGCGTACCGGTTAAATCAAAGAAATAAATCTTAAAGATACATTTCGGATTACGCTTAATCCGTGACGCCCAAACCATGCGTATTGTTCATGCGCCTCTAAACCGGTTACCGTCCTAACCGATTTTCCGTCCGTCAAGGCCGTCTAGGTTGTATCGTGCGGAAGTCATCTACCGCACACACAATCGGTCTCCACCGAAACTCTCAACAACCCGTTCTCATCTTCTTAGGCCGAATAGATCACAAGCACCGAAAGTACGAACGCCTCTACCGGTATCCACACGAACATTCTTAAAACGGGAAGAAGAACAATATATATGCTAGTAACTTATTCTCCTCTTGCACAAGAAAACTCTTTTTCTTCTTCTTATTTTATCTCACAAAAGATGTATATAATTCCTCTCATATAATCGTACTTTTTCGTTTCTGTCATACAAAAAGAAAGCACCCTTTCATTATTTTGTCATACAAATTAGAAAGTATATTTTCTCTCTTTTGTCTCACAAAAGAGAATGTGAAATAATGAGTGAGAGAATGATGTGTTATATATAATTCGGAGCCCTCTATGTCCTTATATAGAGGTGAAGAGTCATGTCTCTTCACACTAAAAGATGTATATGACATCACTCATCATTATCCATATGTTATCATCTAGACTCTTCTAGATTATATGATCTTTTGTGCTCATAGTCTTTATATACATATATATCATCTATTATCACATAAGATGACAATATCTTTTGTGACATTCTTATGCAACTCATCATATAAGTCGCTACCATTTTCTGTGCCCGTTTCAGTTTGTTCTTTGTGTGTGACCCTGTAGGTTCACTTAATGTTGGCAATAGACTTGACAGTCTATAAATCATGAGCGAACTCTAGCAAGCCATCATGACTACCTAATTTAAGTGAATATCGGTGATCCGATTTACCTAATCAACAATCACGTATTTAGTCCCTTTGTCACGCGATATCTGTATCGATCATAAGGCATGTAATACACCATCCTTATATTAATCGATTAATATTTCTTGATCCCAAATTAAACTAAACAAGAACAAATGACATCAATAACTCTTATTAATTCATTTGAGTATGACCATATATTTCTTCAGTTCAATTCATCAAGAGGCCTAAAGATATCTCTCTCATTTATGAGAGGAACAAATCCTGTCTTGATTGCACTCATCCCTCTACATGATTCATTAAATACCTAATCATAACCGTTATGACTACCCGGTTAAAGGCGGTGTTAGATTATGTTAAAGTAAAAAATTACTCATGTTGGGAACCGAGACAATCTCAGGTCAAAGGACTATAAATACTTTATGTTACAAGAATCGCTAATGACGTAAAACATGTAGCATTCTATGGCAGGTCAGTCCAGTATATAGTCTCTAACATATGCCTATGTTACTGACTTGATAACTATTTATCCATGATCAGTACAGCATAATCATCAGTCAACTAATATACTGGTGTACATTTATAGCTTGTATATAAATATATATTTATATGTATCTGCAAGTATATTTGTCTCCACACATATCCTATAAATGACCAGGGATTATTTAGAATAACATTCATAACACTTTATAGTTTTACTATCAAAGTCACGCACTTTGATGACATAAGACTGAATTGCATATTCATGGTCTATTTTAATTATATTAAAATAACCTATACGCATATATTATATGAAATATCTTAGAATAAATATTATGTTTATTATTACAATCCATCATCTAGGTCACAAACACTTTGGTCTAGGGCATAACATCATCACATCATACTATATTATTATACTATGTTATGTTATATTATATTATGTTATATCATATCATTCTTTATTACATTACATTATATTTTATTATATATTACATTATACTATGTTATACCATATTATCCAATGTTACATTGTGTTATGTTATATTATAATATATTATACTATATCATATTATGTTATGTTATATTATGTTATATTATATTTCATTATACCATATTATACAAGGTCACTCTATGCTAAGTTATATTATATTATATTATATTATATTATATTATATTATATTATATTATATTATATTATATTATATTATATTATATTATATTATGTTATTTAATATTATATTAAAATTATGTTATATTTTTATATTGCATTATACTATTTTGTTATGTCGTAGTATATTATATTCTATAATATAATATTATGTTCTATAATATAATATTGCGTTCTATATATACCATATATATAACAAATTGCAAGACTAGATGTCAATTTAGGAAGGCTGGATTACAAGGAAAATTCGGAACAAATTAAGATCATTGTTCATAGCAAATTATGAGCATTATTTATGGCAAATTACAAGGCTTTGGATTTATGGATTTACACATGTAATTTAGATTCGTAATGATGACATACTCAATTTTTAACTTGAAAACTCAATTAAAACATTAATGAAAAATATTTTCCAATTTCAATTATTCAAATAAGAATTTTAAATAAATAGTAACCAATAGTAATATTTACAAATTAAAACTTATGCAAGACAGTTTCATATTATCTTGACCGAAATAAGAATTCCGCCTTGTATATCTTTCAGCTGATTAGCGTCAGAAAAACTAGTTTCGTTGTCATCTTTTTTTCTAAAGAAATTCATATTTTTTTGTAAAAATAAAAAAAAAACATAAATGACAAAAATAAATAATTATTTACTTTATATTTGTTTATTGGAATTTCGGCATAATTCGGGGGCTTTTTTGCAAATTTTCCTATAATAAAATTCAATATAATACATTCAAACTTACAACAAATTTGTGCGACTGTCTAGGTGACGGAGCTTGCTGACGGTGTCTTTATCGGTTGTGCGCTGAACTTGATAGTCGCAGATGGCACTTCAATATGGCATTTCTTGAATGCATGGGCCGAGATTGCCCGGGCCAAAACAGCTGATATAAAGAGTAAAATTACCTTTTCTCATATATTTTATTTTAGAACCAGTGATAGAAATATATTTTCGTGATTTTAAGTTTACTTGCGACAGGCTACATGTTGTCTCGACCACCAGTGCTTGATAGATGGTTCATTGACGGATATGAAGATCCTCCCATCAAGCTTCCATTTTCTTCTATTGCGCAATTCATTGAGCGATTTGAGCCGCCTTCGTTCCAAGAGAGATTGTTTCATTTCTCGCCAGAGTCCATAGCAGACCTAAAGGCTAAAGCAAATCAAGAATGTGAGGAAGGTATTTATGAAATTAGTCTTCTTTCATTGCATAATTATTAAATAAATATGTTTTCATGATTTTAAATACTTCCAAAAACTAAGAATAAGTCCCTAAAATGTCAAACAGTTGTGATAATCTAAATATGAAGATCTTTCACCCATGCATAAATAAATATTTGCAAAACTAATCTATCATCATAGAAATAATATACCTTTTGTAAATACTAGCCGCAGGGTCTATCTCCTCTTTCCAAGCTCTCGCTTCGTTAGTATGGCGGGCCATCACTCGTGCAAGGCATCTCTCACAAGATGTGGAAACAACTTGTCAACTCGCCATCCAAAACCGTTCAAGATTGAATCCCGCTCTCTCACCAGACTACTTCGGTAACAGCATCTATGTCATCCCCGCAATTTCAACTGTAAAAGATCTTCTGAGTCACAATCTTGGCTGGGCTGCTTGGCTGATAAACCGAACCATTTTCAACCATAATGACTCTACAATTAGGGCTAAAATACATTCATGGATGTCAAATCCAACATTTTTTAAACTAAGTACTACATATAATAATCCAAATGGTATTCACATTGGGAGTTCACCGAGGTTTGAAATGTATGAATGCGATTTTGGATTGGGAAAGCCGGTGGCGATATGTAGTGGAAACGCAAATAAGTACGATGGGAAGTTGTCTTTATATCCAGGGTGGGAGGGGGGAGGAAGTATGGATTTAGAGGTGTGTTTAAATGCAGAGGCAATTGATGAATTGCTGAAGGATGAGGAGTTTATGAATGTTGTGTCGCCGCCTGTGGATTTAAGGACGCGATTGGAAATTAAATTTTAGTAGATTCATTTGCCAATAAGTTTATTAAAATTAATGCTTTTTTATTTTATATTTTATTTTAAATTGTATTTTAAGTTTTTAGTATTTTTTGGACAAACTCATGACTCATATAATAAATGGGAGATGCTTTGAGGAGATGTATGTATCCGTAATGTGAAAAGATAAACAGTGTGTGTTTACTCCTCAAAGCACATTAAACAAAAAACAGTGTGTTTTTGAAATGATGGAGAACAATAAATGTGTGTGAATGACTGTCTAAACAGATGTATCTGGAAAGATATGGTACTATATAAGCAAGCCATATTGTTAGAATAATTGGAGGAATATGGATAGAAAGAAAATAATTATGTGAGAAAGAAAAAGAGAATTTTAATGGAGAATTTTATTCATTGAATTGGATATCATTATAATAGTTAGGGATCTCTTTATATAGGAGAGAGTCTACTAATTTTCAAAATAAATTGTCTAAATTAAAGATACAATTACCTAAAATACAATACAAGGATGGAAATAATCCACCTCCTTCCATTCTCTAAATATTTCCCAAATATTTATTTCTATAGTCTAAAAATTTCCTAAACAACAATACCAAATAGGAAATAGATTATTGAGAGATTTAGAGTCATACATAACAATCTCCACCTTGATTCAAAATCTCATTAATAACTCAAAGTCGTACTAGCGACATACCAAAATGAGATTCACACAATAACTGAACTTTGCGGACAGCAAAGGCTTTGTAAGCATATCCGCTGGATTATCGGCAGTAGAAATCTTCTCAATCTTCACTATCTTCTTCTTGGTGATTTGCCGAGCAAAATAAAACCTGACATCAATGTGCTTGCTTCTCTCATGATGCATCTGATTCTTCGCCAAGTGAATCGCACTCTGATTATCACAATAGATTGTAGTAGGACCACCAAATGTCGAGATTTCTCCAAACAAGCCTTTAAGCCAAATTGCCTCCTTAGCGCCTTCAGTGATCGTCATATATTCAGCTTCTGTGTTAGATAGAGCAATGGTGGATTGCAGAGTAGCCTTCCAACTAATTGCACATCCGCCTAAGGTAAAGACATAACTGGTCAAAGATCGTCTCTTATCAAGATCACCCATAAAGTCCGAGTCAACATAACCCGTCAGCTCTTTGTCGCTCATCCCAAACTCCAAACGAGCATCTGCGGTTCCCCTTAAATAACGAAGAATCCACTTAACCGCCTCCCAATGTTCTCTTCCGGGACATGACAAATAGCGACTCACCACACTAACGGCATGAGCAATGTCAGGTCTAGTGCAAACCATCAAATACATCATGCTACCAACCGCACTAGAATATGGAACTCGTGACATGTAGCTCTTGTCCTTCTCGGTTTTCAGACTCAATTGTTTTGACAGTTTGAATTTGGTCGCAAGAGGGGTAGAAACCGGTTTCACATCATTCATGTTAAACCGATTCAACACTTTCTCAACAAAATCCCTTTGTAAAAGATACAGTTTTCCGTTCGGCCTGTCTCTAGTGATCTCCATGTTGGGAAACTCGTAGCCATATACGTTACATGCGCAGCAGAATCTACGGGTTAAACCCTCCCTAGGATCATCGTTAAGGGAATAAAAGTACGAGATTAACTATTAAAATTTATACCTCGGATCTTCCTGATCCACGAGACGAAGAACGGATCTTCCTCTAAGGCTTCTGAATTGTCTATTTAATGGATAGACTCTGCCCTTCTATTTATACTAGAGAGAGAGGCGAACGATTGCTCAGTTATCATAACTAAAAACCCTAATCTGTGCCTATTCCGTTGCCAACGGAATATGTATTTCCATAACGGAATACTTGGCAGCTAAGGTTATTACACTTACCATATCTATTCCGTTGGGAACTGAACTATTCCGTTGCCAACGGAATGGTACTGTTTTGTTCAATAAATTATCCAATAATTGATTATTTCATTCACCAATTTATACATCTGATAAGATGTATTTTTGCAGTCGTTATACACTTACCAAAAGAAATTTGTAACCCTAGACTTAACTATAATAAAGTAGACAGTGGAAGTAGGGGTCGAACCACAGAGAGCTATTTAGACTAAACCAGGTGAAAAGATTACTTCTCTAATGAAAATGGACTCAACAAAAATAGAAAACTAAAATAAAGAGAAACCAAGACCGTAATTAAAACCAAACACAAGACCTAAAACAAGACACACAATTGGGGGGGTTGTTGATTGGTTGATTGCAACAAAATGAAAGTAACAAGTAAAGAGGAAACTTAGAGTAAAAATCAAGAGATGTGGTGGTTTTGTGAAATGAGGCATAGTTTTGTGTAGTGAATTTGTGTGTAACTTTATCCTTGACTATAATAATGAATTTGGAATTAATCTCTTAAGTGCAGTAAGATGAGCTCTAACCGATAAATAACTCAAACAAAAAGATAGGGTTTTAGTTTAGATGAGCTCATAAATAAAAACACTAACCTACTTGAATATCATAACCAATTCAATAGAAATCATTGGTTATTTAAACAAATCAAAACCTCCTAAACAATGAGCTTGTTCTGAACTGTTTAGATCATTGTGAGTTATTTGCACTTGGCTATTATTCAAATTCTAATGGAGGCTATTGAGCAAAGCAACCATAGGAATTTTGTGGCCCTTGTTAATTACTATTGAACATAGAATTGACCGAAATAAACTTAAAACAATTCATTGAACATGAAAGATAATAAATAAATAAAAACAGAATATAACCGTTCAAATGAAATTCATTATTAATGGTCTCAAAAGTTACAACACAAAAACATAAACACTAACTATGCCTCGAAGGGCTTACTCGATATACATGGAAAATAAAGAAAATAAAATAATGATAGAACCCATTAATGAAGCGTGGATGGAAGGGTGAAGCTTGCTTGACTTGCCCAACTCCAAGAGAGAGAATGATGAAGTTTAAAAGGTGATTAGAATGGATGCCTTGCACCTGGTGATATAACCCTCTCAAAAGGTGATCATGAGGGATGAATGAAACTCCATGCAAAGAGTGTGAAGGAAGCATGGCAAAGGCATGAAGAGTGCATGCAAAGTGCATGAAAGATCTGTCCAGAAGATGGTCAATTTGGGTCATGTAGACTTCGGAATTGGGCTCTGGTGATAAAGAATGAATTGTGGGCTTTGTTCTCTTATTTCCAACGGTATATAGTATGCATCTAGAGGAAGCCCAGATTGTGAGTTATGGCCGAAATACTGCAACTGTGTTGGCAGGTCCGAGTCTTGATTATTATCTCTCTCTTGTGCTCCAACTTCTTTTCCCCAAGTTATGCTCCATCTAAATTGCACCTGAAATCACATAAACATCTCATTAGTAGTATCAACATTCGAGTTATGATTATTATCCATATAAATAGCATATTAACACTTATAATGGTGCAATATCATATATTTATAGGGTATAAAATGTGTATAATTAATGACTTATCAAATCACCCCACACTTAAACATTTGATCGTCCTCGAGCAAACATTGTAACTTGCATTGGTAAGATGGGTCCCATATTTTTGACTCGCTCTTCACTTATATACCAGCCAATAATGATCTTTGGTCCCTTGTGTAGGATTCCATGCACTTTGGTGAAACTCGCACTCACTCTCTTTTTGTATAGTGGAATATGAATATGGAATATATGGAGTGTCTCTCATAATAACTCTCAATTCTCAAATGAATCATGATTTCCTACCTTGGTCGTGAGGGGAATTCTCAAGTTATGTTTGGTGGAATATGATGGAATTTTGTGGATAATACATATATGTATATACTACGTAATTGGTTTGTTTGTCTACTTTGCCACTTTCAGTCAAATTGTCACTTGGTTTTCTAAACTCATGCCTCTACTCTCCGAAAAAATATCGCCTATACCTCTATCTTCTTGGAATAATGAACCTCCTAATGTGCATACCTCCTAGCACCTTCAGTCATCTGGCCCAAAATGTGTCAACCTAACTGCTGGCCTGAGATGTATGACTGGGATCCACTCTTTCTCACAAATCGGGTAAACTAAGGTTTAGGCCATGTACAAGGGGAACAAGTTTGAGTCATGCAATCTCCCTTTTTTTATTTATTTATTTATTTATTTTGTTTTGTTTGTTTTTTTTTTATTTTTTTTTATTTTTTAAGATTGTGACTCAAATCTATTAGATTATAGGGGCCTAACTTGCCTTTGTCTCTAAGATGCATCTCCTCACGAATACACTCGGTGCACAAAGCTCATCTTCTACACATAAGCCCTCAACTTCTGACACTAACCTCTACTTCCCGTCCCCAATCTTCTTATATAATGCCTAACCCTCCTTCTCCAAAACCAAGCAACAAAGTGACTTTAGAAGCTAATAGACTTGGATATTATTTATATATATACGAGATGATATAGTGGGTTATTATGGATATTATACTATAAACAACTTGAGTTCCGGGTCACGGTCCAATGGTAAGTCCTCACATAATTTCTCGCGCAAATCTCTAAATTATTGGCACTCAAACAACAAATCGAGTTCACCAGTGACAAAAGATCCCTAAACCAACGACCTCAATTCTTCTTGAACTGGTCTATATGATCCTTTTGAGTCCAAACAAGTTCCACCACATTACTCAATACAAGTTACACTTCTCTCTCAATCCTTTTGATTTTTAATTGGGCATTTTTTTTTTAATTTGAGGCTTAAAAATGGGTTTTTATTATTATTTTTATTTATTTTATTATATTTTTTTATTTATTATTATTTTTTTTTATACTACCTAACATGCAATAAAAACTCCACCCCACACTTAAACTTTTACTCGTCCTCGAGTAAAGTTAAGCACAAAGTAGTGATGCAATGCAAGAAAAAGAAAATAAACAAAGAAAAACACAACCTTTATTCGTAGGGTTGCCTCCCAGTAGCGCCTCTTTTTAACGTCGTTGGCCCGACGTTTCCATCTCCTCAAGCAGTGGATGCTGGCTCTCCAAGCTCGTGAATGTCAATCCAGCTCGCATCGAAATTCTCATGAAACCGCTTCAGCCGGTGCCCGTTGACCTTGAAGACTTTCCCTGAATCCAGACCCTGAATTTCTGCTGCACCATAATCGAACAATTTGGTCACAAGAAAGGGCCCTATCCACCTACTTTGTAGCTTGCCCGGGTGTAATTTGAGTCTTGAGTTAAACAAGAGCACCTTGTCACCCACTTTGAAATCCTTGTGGGCAAGCTTCCTGTCATGATACATCTTGGTCTTCTCCTTGAAGATTCGGGAGTTCTCATACGCGTCATTTCGGATCTCCTCTAACTCTTGGATTTGCAACTTCCGGTTGAGTGCATCGTTTGGATAATCTAGATGGCACTTCTTGATGGCCCAATAGGCTTTGTGCTCGAGTTCAACCGGAAGATGGCAAGCCTTTCCATAGACTAGCCGATAAGGGGACATGCCTACGGGGGACTTGAACGCAGTCCCCGTAAGCCCGGAGTGCGTCATTTAGCCGAAGACTCCGGTCTTTCCCGGTGGGGTTCACCACTTTCTCCAAAACGCCCTTGATCTCCCTATTCGAAAGCTCGCTTGGCCATTGGTTTGAGGGTGGTAAGTCAGTCGAGGTTTTATGTGTGACATGGTATTGCTTCATTAATGCCTCGAAACTCCGGTTGCGAAAATGGGTTCCTCTATCACCGATGATGACTCTCGGGACCCCAAACCTACTAAAGATCCGGTCCTTGACAAAATCCACGACTGTTTTTTGCATCTCGCCCGTTTTGTGGCCTTGGCCTCAACCCACTTGGAGACATAATCGATCGCTAGGAGGATATACTCAAAGCCATATGAGGGAGGGAAAGGTCCCATAAAGTCGATACCCCACACTTCAAAAACCTCACATGCAAGAATATACTTCATCGGCATCTCGTCTCTCTTGGTTAGTCCTCCCGTTCTCGACATCGCTCACATGACTTCACGAAGAAGTAAGCATCCTTATGTAGAGTGGGCCGAAGAAACCACACTCAAGGACCTTATGAGCTGTCCGCTTGGCGCCAAAGTGTCCTCCACACTCCAGAGAGTGACAAAACTCAAGAACGGATCTAACCTCATTATCGGGTATACATCTCCGAATAATCTGATCCGCGCAAATCCGAAAGAGGTAAGGCTCATCCCAAATATAAAATCGGGAATCATACCGGATTCTATCGGCCCGTGCACGTGTAAGATCCTCTCGGTAGGTCTTTAGCCACCAAGTAATTCACTATATCGGCATACCATGGTGTATAGCTTTGCACGGCATAGAGATATTCCTCAGGGAAAAACTCCGATATTGGGGTACCCTCCTCAATACTCATAGGAAGGCGGCTAAGGTGATCTCGCAACTAGATTCTCTCGATCCTCGTTTATCTCTAATCTCCAAGTCGAACTCCTGGAGCAACAATATCCAACGAAGAAGTCTCGGTTTGGATTCCTTCTTCTTGAAAAGATGCCTCAACGCGGCATGGTCAGAGTATATAATCACCTTAACCCCTAAGAGATAGGACCTAAATTTCTCTAGTGCAAAAACAATGGCTAGCAGCTCTTTTTCTGTAGTTGTATAGTTGCACTGAGCATCGTCTAAGGTCCTGGAGGCATAAGAGATAACATGGGGTTCTCGCCCATCCCGCTGCCCAAGAACAGCTCCAACTGCCCTATCACTCACATCGCACATGATCTCGAAAGGCAGATTCCAATCGGGAGCTTTAATGATGGGGGCAGAACATAATTTCTCCTTGAGAAGGTCGAATGCCGCTTTGCACTTCTCATTAAACTCAAAAGAAGCCTCTTTTTGGAGAAGAAGACAAAGAGGTTGAGCGATTTTTGAGAAATCTTTGATGAAACGCCTATAAAATCCGGCATGACCAAGAAATGATCGAATGTCCTTCACACACGGTTGGGTACGGAAGGGATCTAATGACATCGATCTTGGCTTTATCCACTTCAAGACCCCGAGAGGAAACCACATGGCCTAGGACTATGCCCCGATCTACCATGAAATGACATTTCTCATAATTCGAAGACCGAGATCGGTCTCTACGCACCTTTGAAGAATCTTCTTTAGGTTTCCCGGGCAGTCATCGAATGAATCACCATAGACGGTGAAATCATCCATGAAAACCTCAATAATTCGGGTGACATAATCAGAGAAGATGGACATCATACATCTCTGAAATGTACCGGGTGCGTTACACAACCCAAAGGGCATGCGCCTATAGGCAAAGGTGCCAAAAGGGCATGTGAAGGTGGTTTTTTCTTGATCCTCGGGGGCGATGGCTATTTGAAAGTAACCAGAGAAGCCATCTAGGAAGCAGTAATGGTGGCGCCCAGCAAGGCGCTCGAGCATCTGGTCAATGAAAGGAAGGGGGAAATGGTCTTTCCCGGTGGCAGTGTTTAATTTGCGATAATCAATGCATACTCGCCATCCATTTTGTGCTCTCGTAGGAACTTTTTCACCATCCTGATTCTCAATTATCGTAATACCGGTTTTCTTGGGCACCACATGGATTGGTGACACCCATTGTGAATCGAGAGATAGGGTATATGATTCCTGCATCAAGGAGTTTGATGATTTCCTTCTTGACCACTTCCATCATTGGAGGATTTAGCCTACGCTGAGGCTCACAGGATGGTTTAGATTCATTCTCCAACAATATACGATGCATACACGTAGAAGGGCTGATTCCCTTAATATCAGCCCGAGTCCATCCAATCGTAGTCTTGTGGTCCCTCAAGACATTAACTAACTTCTCTTCCTGAGTAGCAGTGAGGCTACTAGAGATGATCACTGGAAGAGTGTCTCCTTTACCCAAGTATGCGTACTTGAGATGAGCTGGTAGAGGTTTTAGGTCAAGAGAGGGGGATTCACAATGGAAGGTTTGGTGGGCTCAAGAGAGGGTTTCAAGTCTATCAAGGGAGGAGAAGAAGAAGAGGAAGAAGCCTCTCCAATGGCCAAGGCAGATAGACTTTGAAGAAGGTCCTGCTCATCTGGAGAGAGATCAAGAATGGTCTCGAGCAGATCTATGAACTCAAAAGAGGAGAAGTTGTCGACACACTCATCAACTGGGTCGATGGTGCAAATAGCGGATACATTCCCGTCAGAAGGATGCTTGATAGCATCAAAGATGTTGAAAGAGATGTTCTCTCCGTCAAATTCCATAGAAAGAGTGCCATTGTGCACATCAATCTTGGTTCGGGCAGTTTTAAGGAAGGGTCTTCCCAGAAGAATGGGAGTCGAACTCGGTGAGCTATCAGACTCTTCCATACGCAGAATATATAAATCCGCGGGGAAGATAAGGCCATTGACCTTAACCAGGACATCCTCTATAACTCCCTCTGGCACAGCAGTAGAACGATCAGCTAGTTGAAGGATCACCCCGGTCTTTTTCAAAGGTCCTAAACCGAGGGAAGAATAGATAGAAAAGGGCATGACATTGATAGATGCCCCAAGATCAAGCATGCACCGAGCAAATTCAAGGTGCCCAATGCTGCAAGGAATGGCAAACATGCCAGGGTCTTTTTGCTTCTCTGGAAGCTTCTTGCGAATAACCGCAGAGACATTCTCACTCATTGTTACTCTCTCATGACCATTTAGCTTTCTCTTATTCGTACACAAGTCCTTGAGAAATTTCGCATAGCGAGGGAATCTACGAATGTAATCGAGTAATGGAATGTTTATTTCCACTTTCTTGAAAACCTCTAGGATATCTCTCTCTGCCTCATCCGTTTTGGTGTTAACCGCTACACGGCTAGGAAAATGGGCTCTAGGTTTATAAGGTGGTATTTCCTTGGGCTTTTCTTTCATTTTCTCGGATTCCGGCTTAATTACTTTAATCTCTCCTTCACCATTCATGTTTCCCTTACTCCCTTCTATTTCTTTCCCACTTCTTAAGGTGATAGCACATGCATTCTCACGGGGGTTGAGAGTTTGGGAAGGAAGTTGTGAGGACCCCTGAGTTTTTAACTGGTTTAATTCAGAGGATATTTGAGCAATTTGGGTGCCCAGATGTGTGAGGGCACTTTTTGTATCCTTCTGAAAAGAAGTAGTTGATGTGGCCAAGGATGTCACAATGTCAGAAAGACTTTTCAAAGCTGGGTCAATTGGAGGTGAAGAAGAAGAAGAATTTTGATTATGGATTTGAGGAGGTTGTTGTTGGTTTCCTGGGTCACGCCATCTGAAGTTTGGGTGATCAGGCCATCCAGGGGTTGTACGTTTTGGAATAGGGATCATAATTACGGTTTTGACCCCCATTTGAATTTCCGTGTTGGTTTAGCTTGAAGATGCCGCAAGCTGTGGACGTGACTTTCTCCTCATCATGGAGTGTTGGGCACGCATCAGTGGTGTGTCCTGTCTGAGTACAGGCACCACATGCTTTTACTTCCATTTTGGTTCCCATGAATGACGCCATCATATTAGCCAAGCTATCTAATTTGGCGTCCATACCATTCACTCGCTTCTCCAAATCACAGTCTCTAATCTCACTAACTCCCCTAAGTCGAGATCTGGTTCTACTAGATTGGGCATTTTTTGCCATGGTTTCTATCAAGGTTCGTGCTTGCCTAACAGTTTTATCTATGAAAGCACCCCCACTAGCGAATCTACATTATCCCTAGTCTCTTGAAGCATCCCATCATACAAGTGTTGAATCAAGAGATTCTCCCGGGACTTGATGGTTGGGACATTTTGCACACAACTTCGGGAAGCGATCATAGTACTCGTAGAGGGTTTCCCTACTTCTTGTTGAATACTACAAATCTGCTTCCTAATAGAAGCGGTAAGAGAGACAGGAAAATACTTGTCTAGAAACAACTTTTGAAGTTCTACCCAAGTTGTTGGAAAAGGTGCTAGATGGTAGTACCAGTCCTTTGCTGGTCCTCGAAGACTGTATGAAAACTGTCGCAGCTTGTAAGGACCTTCATCTTCAATCTCTGCCGGCATCATTGTTGCGGTGATATGGTTGAACTCCCGCATGTGAGAGTGCGGATCCTCTCCGGCGCTCCCATTGAAAGTCGGTAATAATTGAAGAAGACCCGTATGGATCTTAAAATTCGGGACCGGTGGTAATACAATACCATATTGGTTGGTAGCAAAATCAAAGGTAGACAAGTCCCTAAGTGTCCTATCCTCAAAATTAGCCATGACTGTAGTATTACCTCTTGTAGCGTGAGGAGGAGCTGGTGGAGTAGGAGGTTCGCTTTCGCTGTCCAAGTTCTCCACCTTTTCAGTTTCTTCGGCTGCTTTTGGTGTTTCCGGAATTGCTCTTCTTCGCTCCAGGTGTGTTCTCTCAATCTCCGGATCTAGTGGTTCAAGTGGAAGATTAGAACTACGAGTAGCTTTCATGAACTGGAATCAAGTGTAAGAGAGAGAATTAGTGAATGCAAGTAATGCAGACTCAAAGTGAAAATAAATAGTATGACTGACTCTGACAAAAAGTGAAAAAGATAACAAAGGTAACGAAAGTGTGACTCTGACAAAAAGTAAAAAAATGTGACTGACAAAAAGTAAAACGAATTTGGTTTACTCTGACACAAATGCAGACTACCGTACTACACAAGAGAAGTGTGAATATTGACCTAGACTAGTCGCGTTGCTAGCTCCCCGGCAACGGCGCCATTTTGATAAGATGTATTTTTGCAGTTGTTATACACTTACCAAAAGAAATTTGTAACCCTAGACTTAACTACAATAAAGTAGACAGTAGAAGTAGGGGTCGAACCACAGAGAGCTATTTAGACTAAACCAGGTGAAAAGATTACTTCTCTAATGAAAATGGACTCAACAAAAATAGAAAACTAAAATAAAGAGAAACCAAGACCGTAAATAAAACCAAACACAAGACCTAAAACAAGACACACAATTGGGGGGTTGTTGATTGGTTGATTGCAACAAAATGAAAGTAACAAGTAAAGAGGAAACTTAGAGTAAAAATCAAGAGATGTGGTGGTTTTGTGAAATGAGGCATAGTTTTGTGTAGTGAATTTGTGTGTAACTTTATCCTTGACTATAATAATGAATTTGGAATTAATCTCTTACGGTGCAGTAAGATGAGCTCTAACCGATAAATAACTCAAACAAAAAGATAGGGTTTTAGTTTAGATGAGCTCATAAATAAAAACACTAACCTACTTGAATATCATAACCAATTCAATAGAAATCATTGGTTATTTAAACAAATCAAAACCTCCTAAACAATGAGCTTGTTCAGAACTGTTTAGATCGTTGTGAGTTATTTGCACTTGGCTATTATTCAAATTCTAATGGAGGCTATTGAGCAAAGCAACCATAGGAATTTTGTGGCCCTTGTTAATTACTATTGAACATAGAATTGACCGAAATAAACTTAAAACAATTCATTGAACATGAAAGATAATAAATAAATAAAAACAGAATATAACCGTTCAAATGAAATTCATTATTAATGGTCTCAAAAGTTACAACACAAAAACATAAACACTAATTATGCCTCGAAGGGCTTACTCGAAATACATGGAAAATAAAGAAAATAAAATAATGATAGAACCCATTAATGAAGCGTGGATGGAAGGGTGAAGCTTGCTTGACTTGCCCAACTCTAAGAGAGAGAATGATGAAGTTTAAAAGGTGATTAGAATGGATGCCTTGCACCTGGTGATATAACCCTCTCAAAAGGTGATCATGAGGGATGAATGAAGCTCCATGCAAAGAGTGTGAAGGAAGCATGGCAAAGGCATGAAGAGTGCATGCAAAGTGCATGAAAGATCTGTCCAGAAGATGGTCAATTTGGGTCATGTAGACTTCGGAATTGGGCTCTCGTGATAAAGAATGAATTGTGGGCTTTGTTCTCTTCTTTCCAACGGTATATAGTATGCATCTAGAGGAGGCCCAGATTGTGAGTTATGGCCGAAATACTGAAACTGTGTCGGCAGGTCCGAGTCTTGATTATTATCTCTCTCTTGTGCTCCAACTTCTTTTCCCCAAGTTATGCTCCATCTAAATTGCACCTGAAATCACATAAACATCTCATTAGTAGTATCAACATTCGAGTTATGATTATTATCCATATAAATAGCATATTAACACTTATAATGGTGTAATATCATATATTTATAGGGTATAAAATGTGTATAATTAATGACTTATCAACATCATATGTATAACTATTTTGAGGCATTTCCTTCCCGACTAGACGTTGTTCTATGTGTGACCATGTAGGTTCCATTTAACGCTGGCAACGATTTTCCAAAGATCGTAAGTCACGAGTAACCTCTAGACTGGTGTCATGACTACCCATGTTAAATGAAATGATCAGCGATCAAAAACCTATCTGAATAGACATTTGATTATTTCTTTGTTCTACGATATACGTCTTGAACACAAGGCACGGTAATATGTCATCCTTGAGTTTGATCAAAGTCTATATCCTGATCGAGAATTAGACTGAACAAATACAAAATGATATTAACAACACATGTTAATCCATTTTGAGCATGTGGCCATGCATTTCCTTCAGTCCTAGTTTATCAGGGGGCCAAGAAATATCTCCATCTTGGTCACTCACATTCCTCGTCATGATTCAGTGTATACCTAATGATGACCCTAATGATCATCCCGTTACGGATGACGTAAGATCATATTAAATTATGCAGTTCCTCATATAGGAATCCATAGTGACCTCAGGTCGTAGGAACAAGCACATTATACATATAAGAATCACTAATGGCATATACCATGCATATTCTAATAGTGTGGTCAGCCAGTACGTGTTCTCTAACACGTGCCTATATTCCAGACTTGACATCCCTATGTCCATGATCAGCAGAACATGATCATCCAGTCGACGAATATACTAGTGTAGATATGTAACTTCTAACCTGAAGTATGTTTATCTCTATAAACATCTCACATATCACTAGGGACAGTTTAGAATGTCATTCGTTGGTTCACAGTTCTACTATCAGAATCACGTATTCTGATGACGTGAACCCGAAGTGTCATTCATGGTCGATCTAATATATGTGAATATATTAGTCACCCATACACTTTGTATGAACTGAATAAACATGTTTCTCATAATCTAATCTCTAGTCCAACACTTTGTCCTAGGGCATAATTCCTTCAGTCTCCCACTTGCATTAGGCCAATCTTAAAAATCCAATGCTTATTAGGCAACATGACCTTCATGTTCTACTAGCGGGAAATATATGCCTATCAAATTATAGAAATTTACATTGAAAACTTGTAACGACTACTATTGATCTCTATCATTAGTCGAGAACTTCTAAAACAGGCGCATGTATCCTTGTTGCTCTATTCTGAGTGACTCTTTGTTCATAACATAGATCGTCAGCCCTTAAGAGCAATCGAGACTATTCTAAGTTCCAAGATCAAGTGCTTGATCCAAGCATACCTATTGTCCACTTCTAAAGCGACAATATGGTCTTGATTCATTTACAGTGTCTTATTTGGAATTCTTTCAAAAGTACTGTATTCAAAATAAATGAATTGCGATAATGATCCATGTTAGGAAAGTGTAATCTCTGATCGATCGGGATGTCTTAGTTCTTCATAAGAACTTAGATATTTATCCTGGTCATCAAATGACTATAATTTTTTCTCTTATGCTCCAAGCATATTGCACAATACATTGTATGGCTTAAAATTCTTATTCATCCTGTTATAAAGAACTATTTCTTGTATATTGAACCTTTCAATAAATTGATGATAAGCGCATGTCTTCATTATATGAACGTCGTAGGCACAGTTCATGTGCCTTTCATTGTTCATATTAGTGCCACAAAACAAGAACTCTTTCTTGCATATTGAATATTCAATATATGGTTGAAGGTATAAGATCCAATTCTTATATATTTTTATTGTTCATGTGAATGTCATAAGCAAGAACGCTTTCTTGCATGTTGAACATTTCAACGTATGGCTGAAAGTATAGAATCTCATTCGTTTATCTTTTCATCATTCAGATGAATACCATGAGCAAGAACATTTCTTGCACACCGAATTCTTTCAATATTTTACCAATGTGCTTTATCTTACAACCAGAAGTCTGTATAGACTTCAACTCCTAACTATTAGGATGTGTAAATTGTTGTAATGCAAGAAGATTGTTATACTCCCACTGAATTTCTTGAAATCAAGATGGCCGCATCTATTTTGATTAAGTCAAATTCTTCAATTTACTTTGTCAAATAGATTCATCCTGAGATGCTTGCTTTAATCCATTCATGAATTTACCTTTCAGAATTTTTGCGATCACAAAACTCTTGCCATGTATCAAAGATACATCCACAGTAAAGTTCCTAGAAAGGAATGTGAGTTTTCTATCCTTGTTCCATCATTCACAATCGCATTGTGCTATGGAAGTTAGAATTCATAATAGCAACAAGTGAGAAAGTCCTTTTACTATAGCCCATACTATAGCTACTTTCTTTGCTATTTTTAGGTTATACATCTACTGTATGCAATGGTCATCAAGCCATTGGATACTCCAATCAAGTTCCAAACATGATTGCTTGTATATGCGTTGCATCTCAGTTCTCATGGTCCAACCATTTTGAGAACATTGTCTCTTCACAGTCTTCTCGGTAGAAAGTCGACTCATCCTCTATGAGCATATTTTATAAGAGATCATATCTCTCAGCCTAATGTCTACCAGGTCTGTGAGGAGGACCTTGTGTTTCAAGTATAGCCTTATCAACTACTTGATAGCCTCATTAATGGTTCTTCACTAGTATGTGGACCTCGAACCTTTCGAGATGTATTACACTCCCACTGCTTCTTTAGGAGATGAGATCACTTTTAAAGAAGTCTGAATTATGAGTAGCAACCAATTTGAACTCATAACGGATGTAAAACAATATCGAGTTGTGTTGACATTGTCAAACCTTTTGACACGAGTCGTACTTCAATCTTTAAAGACAATTTGGGACTATCCCAAACCCATATCACATATGGTGTCCATTTGAACCTTATGATATTCAGTGTTTAGTATATTCAAGAGTATAAATCTATAAGAATCTCGGAGGCATATACTGGATCTTATCCAATAAGTTTCATCTTATTCTTTATGTGCACATTGTGAGATGTTGCATATATAATTAATTGTGAAACCCTTTTCACAATTTCTAAGATAATTGTTAAACTACTGACTCAAATACTTGTCACATCGATCTGATCGAAGTGCTCTTATTATCTTGTCAAGGAGATATCGAATTTCATTCTCAAATGCTTTGAACATTTCAAATATTTTGTGTTTCATTAAGTAAATATTTTACTTAAAATACTTTAATATGAAATTCCTTATTTCTAGCCGGCTTGCTTTTTGTCTCTCATGCATCTATATGCATGAGACTCAACAAACTAATCCATCAACTTCGTCATGGTTGCCCATTCTTGTTATCCTGTTCGATAAATAAAATTCGCACATCTCAATTGATCCTAGATCCAGTGAGTCAAACTTTCCATAGAGGGTGGAGTTTTAGATACGCGATTCTTATTTTGTGACTTGGATGACACTACTAGAAGTATGAAATCAATGGACTTATTATTTAGTATATAAATGTTATTTTCTAAGTGAACATTTCAAATAGACAAATCTAGGAAAAATTTATTTTTTAAAATAATAAATTTTACAACCATTTTAATGCTAATGTCGAAATAACATTTATTTCATTATAAGTCCACAATGGCTAAGTCCATAAAATTCTAGAGTTAATGTAGCAACTCTTGCTTCATTCCCCACTTGTAGGTTGACTTCTCCTCTTCCCAATCTTCTACTTCTGAGTAATATCCTGCACATTCAAAATGTGAGAATTACAGTGGATATCCAATCTCCAATTAGAGATTTAGAAAGAGGAATACCTGAAATGGTAGACATTGATTCTTCTTCTTGACATATCTTACATCCTGCTCTCCAATGATCACGCATAGAACATGTAATTACTTCTTCTGATTTCTCAGGTTTAGGCAACTCCTTGCCTTTACTCTTGATCCAGCTCTCACATGCGGCTTGTCTATTCAACTCCCTTTCCTTTTCAATCCTGAGGGCATCAATGATAACTTTTGCCTCAATGTCCTTCTCAGCTCTTTAAGCATCTTATGCAATTCCGTGATCGTCATCTCCATCCGACGCTTATGATATTCAGCAATGAACAAATGAAAGCTAGGAAGCGATCCAAGAATTATGTCAATCGCGAATTCCCTTGGAATAGGCAAACCAAGTCTCTCTAAGTAATCAATGTGACTTCTCATGATGAACACATGAGTATCCACAGAGAAGCCATGAGCATGAGCTATCTTGCTCTTGATTAATAACTTGGTGACCTTGTAGCGCTGAATATTAGTCTGCTCTTGATCATATCATAGGCATCCATGAAACCTATCTGCTTCTGAAGCTTAGGTTTCATTCCTACTAACATCATCCAGGCTACTTCATCAGAATCGTCAATACACTTCTGATAAGTATCTTGAACGACTCTAGAAGCGGTCAAAGGCGGTGGATTTAGGATGGGTGTCTCAAGGACATACAACTTTCCTTCACTCTTGAGAATAATTCTCAGAGTCCTGAACTATTCAGGGAAGTTTGTGTCATCGAGCTTATCCTTCTCAAGGATAGATCGCAAGTCCGTAAATTTCGAACTCATTCTACAAGTTTAATATGGAATGTAAAGTTTATTATTTAAAACTAGAATTATTCTAATTTTGTTTCATATATTATACTCCCACTATTTTTTTTCAAATTAAACACCTTCAGTAGTGTTGATTTAGAAACTTCAATTAAATGAGGTTTCATAGTGGGTCAAGATCCGTATTTCATTTAGCACTAAGTACGCTTTGGCGCAACCCTTATTGCTCAACTATTTAGGTAGGAACATTTTCAATTGTATCATATACAACTCTTGCCTTTTATGGAATGAGTATCATATGCCCGGTGTGTTATCCCATCTTGTGTCCTGAACCCAAGTCCGACTTGCTTGCTCAGTTAAGTTTAACCATGTATGATTATCGGCGAAATGGCATTCAGCACACTCAACTTTGGCATGACCCATGGTGGACGCCATTTCCCGGGTACCTTCCTTTACAAAGACAATCCCCATATGCTCAGCTTTGGCATGACCCACATGGAAGACTGTCTAAGTACCGAGGGCTTCAGTGACATGGGTGGCACTTCCTTACTTAACATTCTGAAGGATTTTGTTTTTAGATTCATAAATATAAACAACACAGAAACAATCAAATATGGAATTGAGCCTATTCCTCACGAGCGATCATGAGGTTCCTAATCTTAGAACTATCTTCAGATTGTAGTTGTAATCTTCAACGAACCCTTCATTGTGTGTGTGCGAAGATCCAATGCCATCTTCTAAAGATTGCACCAAGATCTTTGTCTCGTATTCTTCATATAATATCTATCTTAACAATTATCCTATTGCTAGAAAAGTAAAGTACAACTTTGGACAACTCACAGGTTATCATAATTACAACTTTGGACAACTCACAGGTTGCCATAGATATTAAATAATATTACAAGCATTCACACACAAGATTACATCACAGAACAATCACAGATCTAAGGCTCATACCATATTTAAATAAAATTCCATGTGTAACAAAAATTAGGGTTTTCGCAAAATTCAACCTTATTCCGTTGGGAACGGAACTATTCCGTTCTCAATGGAACATGTGCTAAAAAATAGAGAATTTTCTGTGTTATTCCATTCTGAACGGAACTATTCCGTTGGGAACAGAATGTTGCTAGAAAATTCGGTTTCCTATTGTTTTAGTTCTGTTTCCAAAACAGATTTCGAAAAACTATATCTCGAAACTCTAGGAAATCATAATATCTATATTCCTAGAAACTATTTCCGTGATATTTTGAAATAATATTTTCAAAACTCTAAAATTTATTATGCTTGAATTTACTAAATTTCAAATAACTCTAAAATTTCCTTAACGATCGCTCTGATCCTACTGTTGGGAAACCCATAGCCATGTACGTTACATGCGCAGCGGAACCTACAGGTTAAATCCTCCCTAGGATCATCTTTAAGGAAATAAAAGTACGAGATTAACTATTAAAATTTATACCTCGGATCTTCTTGATCCACGAGACGAAGAACGGATGTAGGTCTGAACTTTTCTGACGCGCAACCTTCTCCTTCTAAAAGCTCGACTCGAACGAACTCCTTGCTTCTCCTAGGGTAAAGAAACCGATCGTTCGTTAGTCTTCAAAGCAGAACACGTCTACTCGTATCCACGTCGAACTTCGAATCGTCGGAATAACCGAACTCGGTTAGACAACTCCAGGAATACTTTCAGGAAAATCTCTCAAAACTTTCTCTCTCTTTTCTGTGTAATAGACGGCTTCTAAGGCTTCTGAATTATCTATATAATGGAGAGTCTCTGCCCTTCTATTTATACTAGAGAGAAAGGCGAACGATTGCTCACTTACCATAACTAAAAACCCTAATATCTGCCTATTTCGTTGCCAACGGAATAGGTATTTCCATAACGGAATACTTGGCAGCGAAGGTTATTACACTTACCATATCTATTCCGTTGGGAACGGAACTATTCTGTTGCCAACATAATGGTACTATTTTGTTCAATTAATTATCCAATAATTGATTACTTCGTTCACGAATTTATACATCATATGTATAACTGTTTTGAGGCATTTCCTTCCCGACTAGACGTTGTTCTACGTGTGACCGTGTAGGTTCCATTTAACACTGGCAACGATCTTCCAAAGATCGTAAGTCATGAGTAACCTCTAGACTGGTGCCATGACTACCTATGTTAAATGAAATGATCAGCGATCATAAACCTATCTGAATAGACATTTGATTATTCCTTTTGTTTTACGATATACATCGTAGGAACAAACACACTACTCATATGAGAATCACTAATGACATATATCATGCATATTATCATAGTGTGGTCAGTCCAATATGTGTTCTCTAACACGTGCCTATATTCTAGACTTGACATCCCTATGTCCATGATCAGCATAACATGATCATCCAGTTTATAGTAGTGTAGATATGTAGCTTCTTACCTAAAGTATGTTTATCTCTATAAACATCTCACATATCACTAGGGACAGTTTAGAATGTCATTCGTTGGTTCACAGTTCTACTATCAGAATCACGTATTCTGATGACGTAAACCCGAAGTGTCATTCATGGTCGATCTAATATATGTGAATATATTAGTCACCCATACACTCATTCATATATGAACTGAATAAACGTGTTTCTCATAATCTAATCTCTAGTTCAACACTTTGGCCTAGGGCATAATTCCTTCACTCCATTCCGAGAATCCTCTTGGCAACCCCTAAATCTTTCATCTCAAATTCAGAACTTAACTGGCTCTTCACCCTTCTAATCTCCTTCTTATTCGACACCGCAATTAGCATGTCATCCACATAAAGAAGTAGATACATAAAAGTCTCATCCGGTAACTTCTTGAAGTACACACAACTATCATAATTGGATCTACAAAACCCAATACTCTCCATAAAGGAATCAAACCTCTTACACCACTATCTTGGAGACTACTTTAAGCCATACAGTGACTTCTTTAACAAACACACGTGGTTCTCCTGACCCGTAACTTCATATCCTTCAGGTTGTTGTATGTAAATCGTCTCCTCCAGGTCACCATGAAAAAATGCAGTCTTCACATCTAACTGCTCCAGCTCTAAATTTCCCGTAGAAACCAACGAAAGTAAAACTCGAATAGAAGTATGCTTAACCACCGGTGAGAATACCTCATTGAAATCCACACCTTCAACTTGACTATAGCTCTTAGCCACCAGTCTCGCCTTGTACCGAATGTTGGTTATGTCATTCTTCTTCTTGAACACCCACTTGCAACCCACAACTTTCTGCCCTTTAGGCAGCTCAACAAGCGTCCAAGTCTCATTCTTTTGAAGAGATTCGGTCTCCTCCTCCATAGCGACAGTCCACTTGGCCGCTTCACATGAGACTATTGCCTCCTTAAAAGTCGAGGGTTCACCAAACTCCACTTGGTCGGCTACTGCCAAACAATACGCAAAATCAGAATGTCCATACCTCGTAGGCGGTCTAATGGTCTGTCTAACCTGATCCCTTGCTAAAGCATAAGATCATTGCGTCTGCTGACTCTCCTCGTCTGACACATGGTCATTGTGAGGATCTTCATCATGCTCCAATAGGCGAAGTTACTTGGCCTTGTTGATCCGGAATTTCAAGCTCCACCTTCTTCACAACCGTCTCATCCTCCTTAATAGCTGATTCAGACGCTTTCACCCGCAACATAACCGACTAATTGAAAGTCACATCTCTCGAAATGATGAGCTTAGGAGCCTTCCAGACACCACAAATGATACCCCGTCACACCTAAAGCGTATCCAAGAAAAATGCACTTCTTCGTCCTAGGCTCCAACTTCCCTTCATTTGCATGCGCATAAGCCGGACATCCAAACACCCGCAATGTCGAGTAATCCGCTGTTTTACCCAACCAAACTTCTTCTGGTGTCATGCACTCAATGGACGCGTTCGGAGAGAAATTGACCAACCAACAAGCTGTATAAATGGCTTCTGCCCAGAACTCCTCACCTAAACCTGCATTAGAAAGAATGCACCGAGCCTTCTCGAGAAGCATTTGATTCATCCGTTCGGCGATGCCATTCTGTTGTGGACTACCAACAACTGTTCGATGTCGAACAATTCCTTCATTCTTACAAAATTCATTAAACTCCTTATTACAAAATTTCAGACCGCTATCGGTTCTCAATCTCTTAATTTTCTTTTCCGTTTGGTTCTCTATAAGAGTCTTCCATTGTTTAAAGGTGACAAACACTTGACTCTTTTTCTTTAAGAAATAAACCCAAACCTTTCTCGAATAATCATCAATAAATGAGAGCATATAACGAGAATTGTTACCTTTCGAAGGATCACGAGATGGTCCCCATAAATCTGAGTGGATTCAATCCAAAGTTCCCTTCGTGCGATGAACGGCTGTACTAAAGCTGAGTCTCTTCTTGCTTGCCAAAAACACCATCTTCACAAAACTCCAACTTGCCAGTACTCTGACCGCACAATAGACCTCTTTTACTCAAGATCGTCATTCCGCTTCACTCATATGCCCCAACCTCATATGCCATAGCTTGGTATTATCCGAACCTGAGCTAGAGTTGACGACAATGATTGAGCCTGAAACTGTGCTACCTTCTAGAAAATATAGAGTACCGATCCTTCTCGCCTTCATCACTGTAAGAGTCCCTCTAGAAGCCTTAAGGACTCCAGCTTCACTTTGGAACTTGCAACCGAGATTTTCAAGAGCGCCTAACGAGATCAAGTTTTTCTTCTAGTTGGGTATGTGCTTAATGCCCGTCACTGCACGGACAACCCCGTCATGCGTCTTGATCCTCACCGTACCAACACCGGCAACAGTACAGATCTCCCAAAAGAACACCTCCACTAGACGCCTCATATGTGGTAAACCATTCTCGATTCGGGGTTATGTGCTGTGAAACCCCCATATCTTTGTCCCAATTCTTCTCAAAATTCTCCTTCCCATTCGCCACAAAAAGCACCTCATCATTACCGGATTCAACCATATTAGCTTCTTATGATGGAACACCTTTTTGATTCGCATTCTAGAATTTGTAACAGCTGGTTTGAAAGTGTCCCCTTTTCCCGCAAAAGTAGCAAGTAATGTTCTTGTGCTTGATTCTTGAACAGGTCTTCTCCAAATTCGGGTTTCTCTCTTTTTGTCTTTCTCTCTCCACAAACAACCCAACATCTTGACGATTGCTCTCAGTTATAGACAGATCATTGTCCATGTCGGACTTGACCAACAAATTGCTCTTCACATCCTCAAGCGTAAGCGCCTCTCTACTATGAAGTATTGTCTCCTTAAACCCTTTATATGACGTTGGTAACGAGCACAACAATACCATGGCTTTATCCTCATCTTCCATCTTAATACCGATATTCTCCATGTCATTAAGAAGAGTGGTATATTCAGAAATATGGACCTATGGGTGTACCTTCTGCCATCTTCAAGGAGTGAAATCGCTGCTTCAAACGTAACCGGTTGGTAACCGACTTCTGCATGTAGATGTCTTCGAGTTTCTTCCACGCGCCGGCTATTGTAGTCTCCGTGAGAATTTCTTGAAGAGTCGAATTGCTCAAACACAATTGTATCATGGAAATAGCTCTATCCTCCATCATCTCCCACTCAGTCTTTTTAGTTTCGTCCTTCATATCCTCCAGTTTCCCAAAATGGCGGCCTTCACATCCTGATTCGATAATATAGCCTTCATCCGCACTTGCCAAAGTGCGAAACTCGTCGTGCCATCATATTTCTCGATATCGAATTTGGTTGACATAACCGCATTTGAATTCATGACGATACAAGTCGGTTGGTGATCTTCTTGCGGAAGCAAAGAGATGATAGTAACCTGGCTCTGGTACCAATTTGTTAGAATAATTGGAGGAATATGGATATAAAGAGAATAATTGTGTGAGAAAGAAAGAGAGAATTTTAATGGAGAATTTTATTCATTGAATTGGATATCATTACAATAGCTAATGGTCTCTTTATATAGGAGATAGCCATACTAATTTTCAAAATAAATTGCTTAAATTAAAGATACAATTACCTAAAATATAATGTAAGGATAGAAACAATCCACCTCCTTCCATTGTCTAAATATTTCCCAAATAGTTATTTCTATAGTCTAAACATTTCCTAAACAATAATACCAAATAGAAAATAGATTATTGAGAGATTTAGAATCATACATAACATATATTATATTATATTATATTATATTATATTATATTATATTATATTATATTATATTATATTATATTATATTATATTATATTATATTATATTATATTTTGAAGAACCTTTTGTACCGTACTATTATCATCGAATACCATATCATCTCTTTTATTGCTAGCCCTTCGATAATGATTTAATGGTTATATACCACAACAATATTCTTTGCCTAGATATGAGTATTCAACTATTTATATTCAACTCAATTTTGGTTATGTAATAGTTGGAATTTTTTTGAATAGTAGCACTATTTTGAAGAATAATTAATCAAATAGCATGATTTTCAAAATATTTGGGTAGGTAGAACTTCCGTCAGACCTTCTGGCGGAACTGAAGTAGTTCCGCCAGATGGTCTGGTGGAACTAGGGAATTTTTTTTTTTGCTAATCTCGGCCATTTGGCATCCTTAAACAGCCTTAATTAATGAAAAATGCTAGTTCCGCCACTGGGTCTGGCGGAACTAGGTAAAATTTATTTTTGGCCCAAAAATGACGAAAATATAGGTTCCACCAGACCCTCTGGCGGAACTAGCTAGCTCCGCCAGTGGGTCTGGCGGAACTACACATTTTCCCAACTTACAATCAAAAAGTCCAAAAAAATGGTCTAGTTCCGCCAGTGGGTCTGGTGGAACTAGACCATTTTCCCAACTTACAATCTGACCCAAAAAAATTTCAAAATTTAGGGTTTAGTAACGGTTTTTAATAAAAAACCGATACTAAATATTAGTATTGTATCGGATTTTTTGGGAAATTTTTTTTTTCCTTTAGTAACGGTTGTTAACAAATAACCGTTACAAAATTGAATATTAGTAACGGTTCTTCCCTAAAAACCGTTACTAAATATGAAGTTAGTAACGGTTCTTCCATAAAAACCGTTACTAAGTGGAAATTTAGTAACGGTTTTTTTGGAAGAACCGTTACTAACTTCTTATTTAGTAACGGGTTTTAGGGAAGAACCATTACTAAGTTTGAATTTAGTAACGGTTATTTTATAACAACCGTTACTAAAGGGAAAAAAAAATTTCCCAAAAAATCCGATACAATACTAATATTTAGTATCGGTTTTTTATTAAAAACCGTTACTAAACCCTAAATTTTGAAATTTTTTTGGGTCAGATTGTAAGTTGGGAAATGGTCTAGTTCCGCCTGCACCCACCGGCGGAACTAGACCATTTTTTTGGACTTTTTGATTGTAAGTTGGGAAAATGTGTAGTTCCGCCAGACCCACTGGCGGAACTAGCTAGTTCCGCCAGAGGGTCTGGCGGAACCTATATTTTCGTCATTTTTGGGCCAATTTCACCGTCTAGGCTGTTTAAGGGTGCCAAATGGCCGAGATTAGCAAAAATAAAATTCCCTAGTTCCGCCAGACCCTCTGGCGGAACTACTTTAGTTCCACCAGAAGGTCTGGCGGAAGTGCTACCTACCCAAATATTTTGAAAATCATGCTATCTGATTAATTATTCTACAAAATAGTGCTACTATTCAAAAAAATTCTAATAGTTGTATTCAACACAACTTATTTTGGTTAAGTAATCTAAACAACCATTCAACATATTAAAAGTGAATTTATATAATATAAAAGTCGAAAAATTGGTCATGTAACAAAAGCACTAAAAAAGTTTAGACTTGACTACAAGTGAATTTCTACTTAAAAATTAATCAGAACTCTCGAGCAAAGCACGAATTATCTACTTGTATACCATCTTATTTGCAACAAAAATAGTTAATTCACTCTGTTGTTATACTCTTTGATATCTATTCCCCAAATTCACTCTCTACTCAAAAAACCCAATAACAATAGAAACAATAAAATTCATAATTCCAACATAGTTCATTTGATATTAAGTGAATTTTGGTTTGTTGATAAGTAAAATTTTCATATGTTCAATATGTCTACACATCCTACTTGTGTGTGGTTATATTTTGTAAGTGCTCATATGTTTGATAATTTTTATAAAATTGCTTAAATATCTACGATGATCTAGTGTTTCCTCTCTTTTTTTTTCTCATCGTCTTAAAAAATAATCAAATATTGTGCTTCATATGGTATGATTATATTAAGGTGTAAAGATAGAAACTAATGAAGGGAAGAGTTTCACTCCAGTATTATACAAGAATCACTTACAAGCTAGAGGCAGTTAGGAAAGTGTTGTACTAGCCGTTTTATATATATAGGATTCAGTGTGGAGGGGTTAATGATGTAGTCTGTGTAGTTGATTGAGAACCACTAGTTAGGAGCCATGTAATCTATAAATAGGACTACTCTCCTATGTAATCAGTTAGCCAATCAATTAATAAAACAATCTCTTTCCCTCTTCTCTCAATTACTTAACATGGTATCATGAGCCGATTCAAGAGCTCACAGCTCAATTCCAATTCCTCTCTATTTTTTCTTTTTCTCATACTTCAAGAAATCAAGAACATTGTGTTCTTTCTTCCTTTTTTCTTAGATCAAGTACGTAAATGTCTTGATCTCACTATAAATGTCTTGATCTCACTATTAACAAAATCTGTGTGAGTAGACATGTGGTGTTTAACCAAAACGTCTTCCCTTTTCCGCAACAAATTGTTCTTCCTTCTCCATCCATTATTTCATCCTCTAATTTTCCTCTTCATATTTTACCTCAACCATCTACTCATATTCCCTCTCAATCAGATGGCTCTCACTCTTCTTCTCCCTCTGACAATTTCTCATCTACCACCTCTACATCTTCACATCAACTCTCTCCAAACAATTCTCAAACTCAACTCATTCTCCCCGATCCATCCCATGGTTACAAGATCAAAAACTCAAAGTCTCAAACCTAAATGCTTTAATGACTTTGTAGCACTCACAACACAACTAACCTCAATTGTTGATCTCATTGAACCTACTATCTTCAAAATGGCCAACAAAGATCAAAAGTGAAGAGATGCCATGGCTCACGAGCTCAATGCTCTTCAAACCAACTCCACCTGGATTCTAGTTCCTCCATATCAAATACAAAATCTTGTCTCATGCAAGTGGGCCTATCGTATTCAGTAAAATTATGATGGTACTATTGAACGTTACAAAACTAGACTAGTTGCTAGAGATTTTACACAAGAATATAACATTGACTATGATGAAACTTTTAGCCCCGTTATCAAACCCACAACTATACGTCTTGTGCTCTCTTTAGCATCTAGTAAAGGTTGGCAAATCAATAAATTAGATGTAAATAATGCTTTTCTTCATGGCACACTCGATGAAAATGTTTACATGACCCAACCACCAGGTTTCATTAATCCTGATTTTTCTGATTATGTCTGCAAATTAAAGAAAGTCATTTATGGTTTAAAACAAGCTCCTAGAGCATGGTTTTCCAAACTAGGTTCTATTCTTACTCATCTAAGATTCAAAGCTTGTTCTTCTGATACCTCATTGTTCATTCAAAATAATGGACGAGACATTGTGTGAATTTGAGTCTATGTTGATGATATTTTAATAACGGGCAAGAATCTCACTCTCATTAATTAAATCATTTCTCATCAAAATAGTCATTTTTCTCTCAAAAATCTAGGACCACTTAATTATTTTCTAGGAATAAAATGTACACAAATAACTAATGGATATTATCTCTCTCAAGAGCAATATGTTCACAATCTACTGAGTAAGTTTAAAATGCTGGATGTGAAGCCGTGCTCCATTCCAATGGCTGTTGGTGTGCCCCCTTCCTCTCTAGAGGGTGATCCTATCTCTGACTCTCAAGTCTATCGATCAATGGTGGGTGCGCTCCAACATGCTACCATCACTCGACCAGACATTGCCTTCGCTATCAACAAAGCGAGCCAATTTCTTCAAAACCCAACAGACAAACAACTGACCCTTGTAAAACGAATTCTCCGCTATCTCATGGGCACCATTGATCATGGGATTCCTATCACCAAATCTCCTCATCTTATGCTTCACACTTACTCTGATGCTGACTGGGCTAGTAGCCCGACAATCGTCGGTCTACCACCGTATTCTGTATCTACCTTGGCCAAAATCTCATCTCATGGTCCTCCAAAAAGCAGCTCACTGTCTCTCGATCTAGTATGGAGGCCGAATACAAGGCGCTTCCTGCTGCAACGACTGAAGTGATTTGGCTATAATCCCTTCTTCTTGAACTTGCCATTCCTCTATCTTATCCTTCGACTCTTTGGTGCGACAACTTAGGTGCAAACTTTCTCGCCTCCGACCCCGTCTTTCATGCCCGCACCAAACATATAGAAATTGACTATCACTTCGTACGAGAATGCATTCAAACCAAACAACTTCTTGTCGGCTTCATTTGTTTCAAAGATCAACTAGCGGATGGCTTGACAAAAGCACTCCCCACCACTCGTTTTCAATTCTCACGGGAGAAGCTCGTCATCTACTCGATGTCTCCCCTGAGGGGGGCTATTAAGGTGTAGAGATAGAAACTAATGAATGGAAGAGTTTCACTCCAGAATTATACAAGAATCACTTACGAGGTAGAGACAGTTAGGAAAGTGTTGTACTAGCTGTTATATCATTATTATATGTATAGGATTCAGTGTGGAGAGGTTAATGATGTAGTCTGTGTAATTGATTGAGAACCACTAGTTAGGAGTCCTGTAATTTATAAATATTACTACTCTTCTATGTAATCAATTAGCCAATGAATTAATAAAATAATCTCTTTTCCTCTTCTCTCAATTACGTAACAAAGTAGGACTGTTACTTTTGTTTTGAGATTCATAATGATAAGATTTAGCATAAGTTTTTATATTTGTTGAGTATCCCAAGGGCGATTACAGGTGATTTTATCTTCGATTAATAACAAATTTCAAAAGATTGTTGCGTAGCATGAGACTCGCCCTAGTAAGTGTAAAAGCATGCTATAGTTCAACGGGTGTCACTGTCATGACATCGTTTTCTATGTAGTTTTCGAGAGAAAAAGAGGACGTAAAGTGTAACTAGTGCTTATCGAGTGATCTCAATTCACTAAAAAAACATACAAAAGAAAAGGAGGTAGATGAAATAATTAACAAAACAATGATGCATAACAATTTCGACTAAACACCGAGATTAACTCCAAGCAAAGCAAATGCAAAAAAAAAAATCAAAACCAAATACAAAGAAATGAAATAAAAATCTAGAATTTATGCTTCGACTTCATGATCATTCATTACACATACATACGACTTCAACTGCATTCTTTCGGAATATGAGAGAGTTTGCAGCTTTTTGGAAGTTTCATTGCGAGATCCTTTTTGATATGCAACTTCACCAAATCTGCCGAGTTCTTCAAACTGCACAGGCACTGTAAATCACTTGTCTTTAAGTTCTTTATTCCGGCACAACACTGGTCTGCCGGCTTTGGTTCTGGTGCCTTTCCTGGTAATATAATTGATGAGGAAAAAAAATCGCAATTAGATGCTCCTTTATTTGTAATTTCATTAATATCAATACGAAGATTAAAAAAAAAATTATTTAACGGATGAGCTTATAATCTAATTGATTAAGTCCATGAAATAATAACTCCATAAGCCATAGATTCAAATTTAATTGGCAAACAAGGAATGGAAGTGAGATAAAAAGATATGTTCCATTCAATAGAAACAAATGATGTCTATATAGTTTATAGATCGTCCATCGTTATTGAGTTTGTTGGTGAGTTAGTAATTACAAAGTAATTAACTAAAGTACTCAATAGAACTTTAATCTGTTGCAATCTTCTGGTCCTTCTGGAACTGAATCACGGTTCTAAGCCGAATCCGATTCCGACTCAGCCGAATCGAGTCCAATCGCAAGCTCCGATCCGATTAATAACCGATTCTCACGATTATATAAATTTATTATTTTTATATAAATTGGTCCGATTCTCTGATCCGATTCTAAATAATTATTCTAAGGGACCGACTCCGATTCCGATTTTCATTTTCCAAATCTTGATCTGAATACAAGTCCAGTCAAATACATCTATTGTTAAGTAAAAGTTTGAATTATCTATGTATTTATATGCACTTATTATTACCATGACCACTCTTTGATTAATTTATTTCAGGGAACTTAAATATCTATTACCTGTGATGTATGAATAGCAGGGATACAGACTTGCTTCGTTCACCTTGCAGTTTTTCATCGCCTCACCAGTGGAGAGAATGAGAATTATGCATGCAAAGATTAGAGTTAATGTTTGAAGTTTGGCCTCCATTGTCTTAGGGTTTGGTGTGATTGAGTTAAGAGGATGTATGGTGAATATAAATAAGAAAAGGTTGTGATGAAGCCAATTTTTTTAGTTTCATATAATATTTAATATAATTTCATGTGTAACCCATCCCTATAAAAATTTGGAATGTCAACTTTTTTCGCTCTTGTTACTAGACAAAATTCTAAGGCACTTGAAAAGTAAAACAATAAACGATTATGCTTCTTCTATTTTGTAACAATTTTATGTAGGGAAATATTTCAAAAATCCATAACCTTTCTGAAAAAATGCTATTTTTCTACTTTATGTAAGGTATTTTATGATTAAAAAAAGATACTGTATGATTTAATCAATTTGGCTAATGTGGAGATTTTTTTTATTTTTATTTTTTCAACATTTTTCAGGGGTGCCACAAAAAAGTATTTCAAATTTCATTTCTTTGAGGATAGCAAAGCAAAAGTTTTTTTTTCTATTTTTGATTGGTCGGCTGCTCGTGATTAAGTTCACGGGCCAAAACAAAGCCCATTTTTGTCTTTTACAAAAAGCCCAACGTTTTGTCATGTTAGATGCATAGGGAATCTTTATAAAATATTGTCAACTTTCGAATCAATATAAATATAATGAGTGCTACAAATGACCCTATTTATGCCACCATTTGTTTAAATGTGTAATTGAGATTTGTTATATTTTTTTATAGTATTTAGGGAATTTCAATATATGGTAATTTATTACATAGTTATTTGAGTAGATTGGATCAATTTCGAAAACAAAAAATATGTCAAATTCAAAAATCTTAATTATCCTCGGGGCATGAATGAGGGTATAAATGGGGACAAAATAGATTTTCCTAAATATATTTTCAATATAATATAAATTATGTTGTCTTATTTGAAATTCTATGCATGCAGATCTGGATCATGGATTGTCTCGATCTTGACTTGATATGTTAATTAATAAGCCGCTTTATTTTTATTATTTTTTGTCAAATTTTTATTTGCTATTTTTATGAAATTAGCAAATTTTATTTGATGTATTTGAGAGAATTGTGTATTTATTATATATACAAGATTTAAAACAAATTTGATTAATTTAATTTTGTATGATCCTAAATTTGAGGATATCAATCTACGTCTTTTTTTTGATTGATTACTTGAGGATCAATGTACGTCTTTTGTTATGTACTCAATAACTTGTATCAAAAAATCATAAAGTCACAAATAAAACCAAATATTAGTTTTTGATATATTTTAATTCATTCGACCATAACATAAAATTAATTAATCAAGTAACAAAAATAATTATGGTTTAAAACAAATTGAAATACATAATTTGTAACACACCAAATCAAACATTAAAGAAAATTTGAAAATCATCAGACATACAATATGTGAGTATTTGAAAATTTCATGTATATTGAAATACACCAAAAAACATGCCTGTAAATTCAAATTAATTAAATTAAAGAAAGTAAGAACCAACATGAGATTGTTTTTTTAACAAACCAATAGGTAATTTATTGAACAACTGAGAAGAACTAACAAAATACAACACAAAGATATCAAGCTTCAAAACTTCAAACCAATAAATTTATGAAAAAAAATGGCATATAGTAAAACTCTTTAAGTATTTTTTAGCCTATTGAAGTTCTTGAGCGCAAACAAGAAAAACTAAAATGACATGGTGGGGATATAATTGTTCGAATGACGCATTTGGGTCCCAGTCCCATACATAGAGAGGCCAAATGGAGGGAATTTTGACATCATTCATGGAGCAAACGTATGGCAGTTTTTCAGCTGTGTATTTGGGTTATCCTATAGCAATTTAGGGTCTATCTAAAGGTCTGGTTAAGGTCATGTCGACTAATAGGTTTGGGGTCCAAACATTGTAATTTTGCCCACTGTTTTTGCCCAAACGAAGATATTTTCATCATGCTCTTGAGCTGAACATTACGTTGAACGTAAAGGGGCTGAACTTGCTTTTAGTACTGTTTCTTTAGGGTCTCAATCAGAGTCATTTTGTATCCTTTTTTTGTGCATTACACTATGGTCGTCTTACAATTATTTTTTTTGCATTTTAGAAACAATTTATTGGGAAATTTCATATTTGCCATTACAAAAACATAAAATACCATGTTGTCATTCTAAAAGTGCTAATATCATGTTTGCATTCGAGGAGCATCCTAGCTTTATTTAAAGGACAAAGCAATAAGAATCAACCAGCTTGCAGAACTAATCCTCCAAGTGTATGGAAAATTTAGAAAATCAAATCAAGAAGGATCAAGTGCCCCAACCTATAAATCCTAATTAATCATAAGAATAATAATAGCTAGGAGCAAATCAATAATAACTAAGTCTAATTTCAATAAAACAGCAAAACTAACAATTTGAAAGTCTGAATGCGTTTATTATAGTTTACCAAGTAAAACAATAATTAAGTTGTAACTCGACCTACTTCCATTCTTCAAAATATCCTAATACAATCTGACATATAACTAAGCTTATTATTCCCAAAGATGACAGCAGTCAGGAATGAATAATCCTCTCCTTAAGATCAGCAAGAAGGGAATGGAACTCTTGCATCATCACAACGTACTCCTCACTTACCGCGAGCTCATTAAAATTCCTCTGTTGCGCCACCATTTCAAGACAAGCATCTTTCAGTTTATTGAATTGTGCCGCACAATTTAGAAAATCCAAAACAGTGCTCAAAGAGATATTCTCAATCAATCTCTCCACACCTCGAGATCAATCCCTCTATAGCATATCGATCAGCAGCCACAACTAAATGCTGAATCATATCAATATTTGCATCGTCAGGCAATGAATATTATTTTATCTTATATGATCCTACTTTGAGAACATGAATCTATGTATTTTATAATATACTCGAAGAACTTGTATTTAAAAAAAACACAGACTCGTTAATGAAACATAAATAAAACTAAATAGTAGCTTGTGATATATTTTAATTGAGTCAATAATTATTAGAATAAAATTAAATTAATCAATCAAATAGCAAGAAATTTATGATTTAAAAAAAAATTACATAATTTGTAACACACCATATCAAACATGTAACATAAATCATCAGACACATATTCAAGGCCGGCCCCAGGCCAAGGCCCATAATGCTCGGGTCCAGAGCACCGAAATTACTAGAGCCCCCGATATATTTAATTCTCTACTTTCAAGCTCAATTATCTATTTATTTCTTTTGTAACTTTAAACCTATTTAGTTGCACACCCAATTTTCTATATTTTTTTTGGTATAGACTTTAGAAGTCCACTCTGCGAAGTCAATTCTTTTGAATTTTTTTATTTGTAAATTATTTGAGAAGAAACAAATAATGAGGAGGTGTGGCATGATTCGAACTCACGACCACCCAATTCTTTGTTAATAGCTCACCAAACGAATACATAATAGTTTTGTTAGTTTGACTTCATCTTTTTTCATTTGAACAATTTATTCTATATAGGCCTTGGACCCCAATACCTTGAGGCCGCATCTAGGCTGTCAATGGATTGGGTTAAACCCGAATCCAATAGGTATCCGACCAGAACATATCGGGTTAAACCCGAAAAAAAAATCACGGATCAGGTTCGGGTTCAAACCCGAAAATAAAAACAGGTTCGGATCGGGTTTGGGTTTGGCACTATCCGATCCGTGGGTAACCTGAATCCGAACCCAAAACTTAAGTTATTAGTTATATTTTAAACTTATCTATACCATCTATTTTTTGTTCTAAATCAATCCTAACCATCTAATCTATTTTAAACTTTATGCAATTTGGACTATTTTGTATTTTAAATTTTTTAAATTTTAATCGTTATTTGTTTATGGATTATATTGTAGTTTTAATTTTGTATAGATTATGTCAAAATTTGCAAAAAATGGAAACTTATTTCGGGTTTCGGGTTTCGGGTTTACCCACAGATTTCGGGTTATTGGTGGGTTCAGGTTCGGGTTTGAAAAAAAAATCGTAAAGTTTTCGGGTCCGAGTCAAACCCGAAATATTCGGGTCGGATTTTGGTAAGACCAAACCTGAACCAGAACTGGTCCATTGACAAGCCTAGCCATGTCTGACATATTACCTGAATATATGAATTTGAAAATTCATATATACTGAAATAACACCAAACATAACCAGACACATATATTATTTTAAGGAAAATTATATTTGACCCCTCAGATGCCCCAAACTTGTGGTCGTAACATCATCCTCATGTCACCATGGGTAGGTGAAAAAGTCAATAAATGATATTTTTCAGTGATACATATTGGTAATCAAGACGAAAATGGATTTGCTATGTGGTTTTGAGTTTTTCGATAAATTTTTTATTAATAAAAATATGTCACGGTCACATTTCTTAAATAAATATACTAATGTGTACGGATTTAATTTCTGATATTACTTATTACTAGCGGTAACTACTACAGTTGGTAGAAAATAAATAATAATCTTTTGTAACTTTAAACCTATTTAGTTGCACACCCAATTTTCTATATTTTTTTTGGTATAGACTTTAGAAGTTCCACTCTTCGAAGTCAATTCTTTTGAACTTTTTTTATTTGTAAATTATTTGAGAAGAAACAAATAATGAGGAGGTGTGGCATGATTCGAACTCACGACCACCCAATTCTTTGTTAATAGTCTCACCAAACGAATACATAATAGTTTTGTTAGTTTGACTTCATCTTTTTTCATTTGAACAATTTATTCTATATAGGCCTTGGACCCCAATACCTTGAGGCCGCGTCTAGGCTGTCAATGGATCGGGTTAAACCCGAATCCAATAGGTATCCGACCAGAACATATCGGGTTAAACCCGACAAAAAAATCACGGATCAGGTTCGGGTTCAAACCCGAAAATAAAAACAGGTTCGGATCGGGTTTGGGTTTGGCACTATCCGATCCGTGGGTAACCTGAATCCGAACCCGAAACTTAAGTTATTAGTTATATTTTAAACTTATATCTATATCATCTATTTTTTGTTCTAAATCAATCCTAACCATCTAATCTATTTTAAACTTTATGCAATTTGAACTATTTTATATTTTAAATTTTTTAAATTTTAATCGTTATTTGTTTATGGATTATATTGTAATTTTAATTTTGTATAGATTATGTCAAAATTTGCAAAAAATGGAAACTTATTTCGGGTTTCGGGTTTACCCACAGATTTCAGGTTATTCGCGGGTTCAGGTTCGGGTTTGAAAAAAAAATCGTAAAGTTTTCGGGTCCAAGTCAAACCCGAAATATTCGGGTCGGGTTTTGGTAAGACCAAACCTGAACCAGAACCGGTCCATTGACAAGCCTAGCCACGTCTGACATATTACCTGAATATATGAATTTGAAAATTCATATATACTGAAATAACACCAAACATAACCAGACACATATATTATTTTAAGGAAAATTATATTTGACCCCTCAGATGCCTCAAACTTGTGGTCGTGACATCATCCTCATGTCACCATGGGTAGGTGGACAAGTCAATAAGTGATATTTTTCAGTGATACATATTGGTAATCAAGACGAAAATGGATTTGCTATGTGGTTTTGAGTTTTTCGATAAATTTTTTATTAATAAAAATATGTCACGGTCACATTTCTTAAATAAATATACTAATGTGTATGGATTTAATTTCTGATATTACTTATTACTAGCGGTAACTACTACAGTTGGTAGAAAATAAATAATAAATAGTATTATTTATTATAAATTATATCAATTAACAACACAAATAAAATATCAACAACGCAGAAAATAACATCAATAAATAATTCATTAATTGCTTTTTAAAAATTCATACAATTTATATTCAATATAAAATTCATACAATTTATTTACCATTAATACATCCATCAAGAAAATAAATTTCTATGTATCCAATTTTTCATGAGCTAATTTATGCAAACATCCAAATCTTCTCCTTGCATTAATTCCCGAAAATTAAATATTTTATATAAAAATCAAATAACCAGTGAAAAAATTATTTTTATAAACAAATTATAAATAATATTTTAAAAATAAAAACATAGAGAAAAAATAAAAAAAAATAAAGCAAGAACTAATAAAAATAGGAAAAATGAAGAAAATAAGAAATATTAACAATGACATGGAAAAATATAAAAAAATATTAACAACACAAAAAATTAAAAAATAATGGACGGAAAATTTGAAACACTCTTTTAAACACAATATCTTCACCCAAAATACAACCTGCAATAAGAATATATATTTTTTTCTAATATTACCATTCAATATGTCAATAAAAGGTTTAATTTTGAATTTTTTTTTTAAAAAGATGTTGCTGGATCAGATCCAATTACTGCTGATAATTAGTGACAGTAGACATAAAAATATATTTTTTTGTAGCACTTACTACCAGTAAATAAGAAAACTAAATCACAAATAAAAAGAAAATAGAATAAATAATACAAGAAAAGAAGAAAATAAAACATAAAAAGGAAATAAAACCGAAATTGGAAATATAAAGGAAAAAACAGAAAAATATCAATTAAACATGGAAAAAAATATAAAATAAATGAAGAATACAAAAAAATAAAACATAGAAATTAATAAAATCAGAAAAAAATACTAATTAGAATAACGTATTAAAATTTGTACCTTTTATTTCTTTGAAATCAATCAAGAAAATCATCTCTTCTATACTCAACTTCAAGTCAACACCAAAAATATTTCCATCTATATTCAACTTTAACTTAGATTTTGCTTAAAAATGTGTTAATATCACAAAATAGACAAATTGAGCAAAAAATTTGGAAAAAGGGAGAATACAAGACCTTAAGAGGAATGTTGATTTCATGAATAAGCTCCAACATCAATATGAGTGAAGATTTTGCCAATTTAATTAGTTATTCGCAATAGTTATGGACCTATGGTTAGTCACAACCTAATTACCACTAGAAAGAACTCGTCGTTAACGAAGAGGTTATCGGTGAGATCGCCGGAGAAGTAGCCGGGGACGTCGTCGGTGAGTGGTTAGCAGCTAGAGTTTCAATTTTCTTGAAATGACTTTAGAAGAGAGAGAGAGAGAATTTTCTTGAAAAGACTTTAGAAGAGAGAGAGAGAGAGAGAGAAAGAAAGAGAAATGTTATATAAATGGGGTTTCAATTTGAAATTTTTTGGAAAAAATAGGCGAAATTTCGCTCAATTACTGGTGGTAATTGACCAATAGTGTGTATAGTATATAACTGCTTTAATTTGAAATTCAAAGAAAGGGGCGGGATTTTGTTGAATTTTTTCAAAAAAATTCTCAGATTTGACATTACTACAGGAAATTTATTTACAATATGACAATATTCTCTGGTAATTTGACACCTCTAGTAGCATTAACACATTTTTCAAAAACTGACAAAACCAATAAAAGAACTGAATCTGATTTTTATATAATTACTAGTGGTAATCAGTAGATCGCTGACACCGTATGATGTTACGGTCACAACTTTGAGGCATACTAGAGGCTAAATAGAAGGATTTTTATTTTAATATATGTATCTGAAAATTCATGTATATTGAAATACACCAAAGCAAACATGCACGTATATTCAAATTAATTAAATTCTAGAGAGTAATAATAAAAAGAACCAGCATGATATTGTTGAACTCAGAAACTCGAAATCACAATTTTGCAGTTACTTATTCTCAAAGTCTAATTATCCAGTACCACACATCTGACATGTTACTGATATGACCAATCATAACCAAAGCAAATATTTTTATTTCTTATTCTACAAAATAAGAGAAAATACCCATATATTCTACACCATACTTTTAAAACTAAACCTCCACCCGAACTGATTTTAACTTGTGTGTGTATGTGTGTATGTGTGTGCGCACGCGTTTGGCCTCAAATATTTTTATTATTTACCGCCTTAAACTCATCAAATTCTTCCGATCCAGTCAAAATATCTGACAAAAATTTAATCAAAAGAACATATCCGCCCAAGAAATTATAATCAATCATCTCTTCTCCTTCAATCACATGCGCAAAATCATATTGTCATTCAAGCAGTGCTAATATCATGTTTACATCCTAGGAGCATCCTAGCTTTATTCAAAGCATTAAGAATCAACCTTGCAGAACTAGTCCTCCAAGCGCATGGAAAATTTAGAAAATCAAATGAACAAGGATCAACTGCCCCAACGTATACAACGTAATAACAAGAATAATAATAGCTAGCCACAAATCTATAATAACCCAAGTCGATCATCAAGAGAACAAGAAAATTAAAAATTTCAAAGTCTAAATGTGTTTATTATAGTTTTATCAAGTAAAACAATGACCAAGTTGTAACTCAACCTACTTTCATTCTTCAAAATACCCTAATACAAACCGACATATAACTAAGTTCATTATTCCCAAAGATGACAGCTGTCAGGAGTGAAGAAGCCTCTCCTTAAGATCAGCAAGAAGGGAAGGAAACATTTGCATCATCACAATGTACTCCTCACTTACCGCTAGCTCATTAAAATTCCTCTGGTGGCATCTGTTGTGCCACCATTGCAAGACAAGCATCTTTCAGTTTATTGAAATTGTGCCGTTCCGCACAAATTAGAAAACCCAAAACAGTGCTCAAAGAGATATTCTCAATCAATCTCTCTTCACACCTCGAGATCAATCCCTCTATAGCATATCGATCAGCAGCCACAACTAAATGCTGAATCATATCAATATTTGCATCGTCAGGCAATGAATATGTGTAAACGAAATGAAGCAAAGTCTTGAAGACTTCAGGCTTAATATCTATGATCTCGATGCACTCCATTCTTGTTTCACAACCAAACAATTCAGCTTTAAAAAACAGGTGATCTCATGCCAAGAATAACTCTATGAGCAGAGAAAAGTTTTCCATCAACCTCAAATTTTACATCTGTCATCTCCCCTGTTTTCTATAATTTGCTAATATCCTCAAGCACATCATCATTTGCCTTATCCATCATATTAATGGTGCAAACGACAACAAAAAAAAAACCATTTGTCACATATTTTTCCTCTAACTTGGTCCTTTGTATAAATTGACAGAGTCCCCGATCATTCTCAGCGTTTGTAAATGTATGATCAAATCTTCTCCTTAACCCCGTTCCTTGGGTTCCATCTCTTTGTAAGATATCTAAACCGAATGATACTTCGACATCCTTATGATGATCTAGATGCACAAGAAAGAGGGAACAATAGCGATCATCATCACTACTCCTGGAACCTTTAGGGAAGAAACGGATAGCCCATTGGTGTCCCCCTGATTTGAAGGTGGGGGAGTTGACATGCTGACCAGTGCTCATATTCTTAATTCTGGAGTTATTGAATTTGAGTTGATGAGTTGTACCACTAACACTTATTAATTATGTCTGCATTGGCAGCACATATGGAGGTCATTTTTAGAAGTCGAGGCCACCTGAAAAAAATTGCATTTTTAATGTTCCTTAGGAATTTCATCAAAAACCTAACACACACATGAGCACATACTAATTAATTCAGAGGAGTCTCAAGGATTAATATAACAAGGTAAGCAGAGAGTTCTCCACTTCATCATGGGAATACCATGCCAGAAATTAACTTACAAAAGTCTATACTTGAATTCGGAACTAACAATCATTCAGTGCAAAAATATAGGCGTTTATACAAAATAAAGGGAGCTAAGATGACAATTTATCCACTACTGATATTGTTATATCTCATCACTACGGAATATAATATTCAACAATTACACCCTAAAAGTAATTTCCAACGTCAAACGCTACAAAACAAGGTTCGGTATGATCGGGAACTCAGAAGAAATAATAGAAAAGATGAAGAATGAAGAAAATGAAGGTGATTCAGATTACCTTCTCACTAGGATGCACGTAAAATAGCGCCCGTAGTTGAAGAACTCCTTAAATTACCACGGGTTGGTCAGAAAATGCATATGTTTTTTACACTGACTACAACTTTGAACGCTTGGATCTTTCTATGTTTTTATCCAATTGCCAGATTTCTTTTTGTAAAATATTGTCATTGTTGTCGACTAACAGATGTTTTTAACGAATTTTGTATATTGGACCCATATTCAGATAGAAAATGATTTTTTGTTCTGCGGTCCACATTCGGCCGAGGGGAGAGTGAACATATTTATCAACTTTTTCTTCAAATCTCATCAAATGTGAGGGGTTGGAAAAGATAGTTTATTGTTATTTTGCTTGTCTTGAGGAGATAGAAAAAAGAATGAGCCAAGAATAGCGCCCGTAGGAGTTTAAGTTAGGACCGCTGTGTTTCTAGTGGCCTTTGGCAATTATTAATATGAGACCCTGGAAATTGAAAATAATGATGTTTAAAATTAAATTTAAAACATCAAAATATACACTACTAAAATGAGTTCATAGTATTAAAATGAGTTCATAGTATTATATAAACAAATCGAAAAACAAAGAAAGAGAGCAATTTTTCGATAAATTTGACAAAAAGATACTGTATTTTTATTTGATGGGAATTGAAAAATTAAATTAAATTAAAAAAGGGAAAGACAATAGACCTTGAATTAAAAATTTATGACCAATCGCCAACGCCAATATCAGAAGAAATTGGAGGCAACTCCGAAGAAAAAGATGGCATCAAATATAGTAGGAACTAAATTTTCACCTCTTTCTCTACCAATTCCGTTCAATCATCTTTTTTTTCCTTTCCTATTTTTTTTTTTACCTTTCTTCAATCAGAAAAGGCATGATATATAGACTAGGATAATGCTCGCACTTCGCGACGAGAATTTCAATTTTAATAGCTTACAATTATGAAAATTCAAAATTAAAATTTGTGAATTCATGATACATAATAATATGAGAATTCAAAATTATTGTCTTTGATTTTCTTATATCATTATGTATTGACATATTATATTAGAAAAATAAATTAAGTATTAATCAGGCTTAGTTGAATGAGATAAAAAAAATGTAACATAATTTATTTCGAAAATTTTAGTTGAAAGTGGATAAGATTAAATTATATACTATTAACTTTAAAAAAATAAAAAATATAATCATATTTAATATTATATATATGAGAAAAATATGTATACTACATAGAAAAATGTAATATTACTCATTTTCTTAAAAAAAATTGTCACAACTATTTTTCTTATTTTTTTTAAATGTTAAAATTGTATGGATGACACATATGTTATTATGAAACCCTTAATACATTAAGTAATTTAATATAGTTTTCAATATTCCGAAATTTTATTTGAGATGATAGTTCTCACATAATGGAGATATAACACTGAACTTTAATCTAACTAATCATGTGATATTATGATAATAATTTAAATTAAAATCTAATATTTGATGAATTTTTTGATTCGACGGCGGAGAAAAAATTGATAATAGTTCTCTTGAGAATTTTCACAGAGGGGTAAAAGAATATGATAAGAATAAATGCGTTTATCATTTTATTACATGTTATTTTAGATAGTCTATATTCATATATTTTATCAAGAAAAAATAAAATTAGAATCATAACAATATGTCATTATGTGATATTGTGATAATAATTTAAATTAAAAGCTAAGATTTCAAATAGGTCTATTGAGAATGCTCAAAGAGATGAAAAATAAGATATAAGGTATAAGCTAATGGGCATGTTATTTTTATACATCTTCATTTATATGTCAACATTTATATATTTTAGCGAAAATAATTTGGAACCATAACACTATGGAACTCAAAAAAAAAAAAAAAAATCCAACAAATTTATATTTGAAATTTACATTTGATGATTTTAACATGAGAAATAAAATATTTCATTAAGAATTATAATTTTTTAAAGAAGAAGAGAAAAATTATTTATATTTTAATGAGTAAACTCTTCACTAACTGTTGGTACATGTGATATTGTGGTAATAATTTAAATAAAAGCTAAGATTTCAAAAAAATTTGATCCAACGGCCGAGATAAAATTGACAATAGGTCTCTTAAGAATGCTCAAAAAGAGATGAAAAATAAGGTATAAGGTATAAGTTAATGAGAATATTATTTTTGTACATCTTTATTTATATAGTCTATATTCACATATTTAGCGGAAAAAAAATTGGAACCATATCAATATGTAACTCAAAATAAAAATAAAATTATAACAAATTTATATGATAGTTCGACGTAATTGGAGATATAACACGAAATATTAATGTAACTAATTATGTGATATTATGGTAATAATTTAAATGAAATACTAAGATTTGAAAAAAATTGAACTAATGGCACGATATGTCTTTTGAGAATGCTTAATGGGAGATAAAAAATAAGGTATAAGGTATAACTTAATAAGCATATCATTTTTTTACTTGTTATTTTATATAATCTTTATTCACATATTTTAGCAAGAAAATAATCAAATTAGAATCATAACAATATGGAACTCAAAATAAAGAGAAAATTCCAATAAATTTATATTTGATAATTTTAACATGAGAAATAAAATATTTCATTAAGAATTATAATTTTTTAAAGAAGAAAAGAAAAATTATTTATATTTTAATGAGTGAACTTTTCATTAACTATTAGTATAAATAAATGAACATAACTTTGAACTATGATTCATTGAAGTCATCTGATTAAGATCTGATGGTCAGAAACAAATTTACAACTGTTCTCACTAAATCAGGGATGGAACACAAAACACCAATTCAACCAATCATATGATTATGTTTTAATAACCACAAACATGTTGTCATAAAATATCAATAAATTTGAGAAAATGAATGATTGAGATTTAACAAAAAAAATTGATCGAACGGTGGAGATAAAAGTGATGATGTGGCCTCTTGGGGAGGCTTAAAAATAGGTGAAAAATAAGGGGTTGGGGTTAATTACCCAAAATCTTGTCGGCTCAAGTGCTAGATCTTTTAGATAAAACTATTTATATTTAAATGGGTTAAAAGTAATATACGTTTCCGCCCTGAGTTTTTGGACCTTAGACAATTGCCTCTTATATCAAAGCCCAAGATTAGGGCTGGATGCACGAATAAATACATACATGACACAAGACACTTTTCTTTTAGGGAGAACTATAAGCGATCGCTTGATGTTTGTTCTCTTTTAGGTGGGCTCATATGCCTTCATCTAAATTTTTAAATCAATCATGCTAGACGCGGGATTCGAACCCCTCACCTATGGATAGATGGGGTTGGTACCATGACCACTAGGCTAACCTAGTGGTGGTACTACCATGACCACATTACTGATTTTTTTTATATACTATTATTTTCAAAAATAAATCAATACTTGTCACTATTTTGAAAATAATGGGGTAACTACTATTTCCGCCACTCTCAGTGGCGGGACACACTTTGATCCCCCATTAGTAGTGGCAGAACATGTGGATTTTATAATTTTTCAAAAATGGATTAATTAGTGAAAAAACGTGTTCCGCCACTGCCACTGGCGGACTAGGGAAAAAATTAATTTTTTATCAGGAAAAAAACGCAAAATTTGTTTTCATGTTCCACCACTATCTGTGGCGAAATAGCATTTTTTCTACTAATTAACCATGTTTAACCAGCCAAATGAGAAATTTTTGACAAAACTGAAAATGGACATGTTTCGCTACTACTAGTGGCGGATCAAAATGTGTTCCACCACTGACAATGACGGAAATGGTAGTTACCCCATTATTTTTAAAACAGTGACAAGTATTGATTTATTTTTGAAAATAATGGTATATAAAAAAAAATCAACTTTAGTTGATGATACTTAGATGCTTAGGGTATGGGGCCACATCACCATTTAATTCCAGCCATGGAATTAATTCGTGTGGCTAAATCACAGCCATAAATTTATTAGAATGATAGATTTTCTATGTTATTTTATATGATGTTAATAATATGCTTATTTTTTATTGGTCTATTTCATGTTTTTTGTTCTACCCTTGATTACATGAGAACTCTCGACTCAAAAAACAGTTCTAAAATGTTGTAATAGTAAAATCATATTTTTAATGAGATGGATTCTTTTGACAATGGACTTATTTGAATAACGATAACAACATTGATTATAAAAAGTGATTTTTTCAAATTTCAATCGTCGGATGAAATATATATGTTTTGAATATGTTGTGAATTAATTTCAAAAGAATTGGAGAATTATATAATTACCATTATGTATCATCAAAATATGTATATTTGTAACATGTTTCTACAAATATAAATACCTATTTTGATGATACATGATGATTAAGAAATAAATTTCCGATTGTTTTGAAATTTTAACTACAACATACTTAAAACATATATATTTTATCCATATGGTTAAAATTTGAATTAGCACTCTAGATTTTAATATATAGCAAATGTTGTCACCATTATCCAAATAAGCATGTTGTCAAAAAAAACAAAAATCACCTCTTTTCTAGGATACAATCCATGCACATACTCCACCTAGTAAAATGTTGTAATAATAAAATTTCCATGTTGTAGGCTTCCCACTGCATTGATTGTAGGGTTAAAGAGGTTAACAGTAAAATTTTAGAATGGGTAACTAGAGTTTTATAAAATTGTATAAATTGAATATTGTCTGCATTCTATCGTACATTACTTTGTTGCTTACATTTCTTATGATTTTTTTAATTCTTTGATGTGAGTTTTTTTTTTACAAAACAAATCTATTGATAAAAGGAAAATAACAAAACTAAAATCCCGCAGCTTAGAGCGGGAAATATTCTTGTTTTATATTAAAGATGAGTTCCATAGTAAAATGGATCATATTGAAAAAATATTAGATAAGTTCCATAGTAAAATGGATCATATAGATTTTTACTTTTGGGAAAGAAATTGTTAATTAATTTTATATGATCCTTTTTTGAGAACATGAATCTATGTATTATATACCCAAAGAATTTTATTGAAAAAACACAGACTAGCTAATAAAACATAAATAAAACTAAATATCAGTTTTTGACATATTTTAATTCAGTCGAGTATAGTTAGCATAAAATAAAATTAATCAATCAACTAACAAGAAATTTATAATTAAAAACAACAAAAATGTTTTAGGTGCATAATTTGTAACGCACCAAATCAAACATGCAAAATAAATCATGAGACATAGTACTTGAATATTTGAAAATTCATGTATATTGAAATCAACGGAAGCAAACATGCCTGTAAATTCAAATTAATTAAATTAAAGAAAGTAAGAACCATCATGAACTTGTTAAACTTCCAGAGTAAACCAAATCAGATGGTACAGATAATATTTTTTCATTCTTATTCAACAAAAACAAATACCCATAAATTCAACGTCATACTTTTAAAACTAAACCTCCACCAAACTCATTTTAATCTCCCCTCAAATATTTCCATTATTTGCCGCCTTAATCTCATCAAATTCTTTCGATTCACTCAAAATATCAGACAAAAACTTAATCAAAGAACACAAACCGCCCAAGAAATTATGATCAATTACTCCTCCTCCATCAACCACATGCGCAAAATCAACCAACTTTATTTTCCCCAATTTCCCCCCTTTTTCATACGAAATTAAAATTGATGTGGAATAAAAATGGAATAAAGTCTGATCTTCAAACCACGATTTGAGCTCTTTTAATTGGGCTAAAACATCGTTCGATCCACCCAAAACTGAAGATGTGAATGAACGGTCAGGATCGATTTGATCAGGGTTTGAAGAGACGAATTGTCTGAGGACTCGTTTTGTATCGGAAACTGTGTACTTTCTGACTTCGTTTCGGTCCGGCTTCCATAAACCGTGTTCATGGTGGACCTGGTGTTTGTACACCATTAGAGATTAGTCAAAAGAAGATGATAGAGTAAATACTACATTCTCATGATTCGTTCGATGAAATGCTCCTTAAGGCAGATAATTATAATAAACTTATTTTTGTGAATAAACAAATTATAAGAAACTAAAATCAATAAAAAATTATAAACCAGTGATAAAACATAATAGATTATTAATGTGAGAAAAATAGGGAGAAATCTGTTTAAAACCAGTGATAAATCATGATTTGTTCGATGAAATGCTTCTTAGGGCAGATTTAATTATAATGAACTTATTTTTGTGAATAAATAAATGATAAGAATACCAATTACCATTAAACAATCATATCCCATTGCTAAATCATAATAGATTACTAATGTGAGAAAAAATTGGGGGAAATTGGTTCAATATAATATACCTGAAGTCCAGAAATCCGGAACCCAATTGGTACACTAGTACTATCCCTATCCTTCTTCAAACATTTCTCAACATACTCCTCCGAATCATTCGCATTCCAAGTCCTGGCCCCGATTTTCACATCAATCACGCACGGACTCACATACCCATTCAACAGATCCTCCAAAACAAGATGATTCATTCCATTCAGGTTAACGGTCCCCTGAAAAGAGCGGAAATATGAGGAAATCGATTCAGGGATTGTTGGAAGGGAGGAGGAGGAGGAGTAGAAGGCGAGCTCGGTGGAAGCACGGGCGTCGGTCGGGTCGAGTGGTTTGAAGAAGTGGCCGGACCCGTCGATTAGTGGGCCGAGCTGGCCGGAGAGGATGGAGTGGCCGGCTACTTGGTGCTCCGGCGGCTTGAGGGAAGAAGCCATTGATGGAGATTGGAGGTTTTGATTCGGTGTCTATGGATGGAGATTGTTACGCGTTGCGTTGTCTTGTGTTCATGCACCGTTTAAGAGAAGAGAAAAAAGAAAAGCTATTCTTATATGTTCTATCGAAAAAGGTCCGTTTGATTTGAGAAAAAGGCTGGATAAAGATTTTGATGCTTTAAACTGATTCTTTCTTTTATATATTCTCTCAATGTTATAATGTTATTCTTCCGGTTGTTGAATATGCGGTAGGTATGTTCTTTCACATCTGAAAACATCCTGCAAGCAGAGCACAAGTTTTAGTCGTGATTTGTTGAATATATCGCATCCAATCTTTTTATCTTCTTTTAAATTTTGTTGTCTCAGTCGCGACCACATCTCTTAAGGGATTTGTGTCTCGGCTTCATACATTATTTGTATTGAAAATTTTCATCCAAACTTTGCCCGAGAAGCTGCAAGTCTTAAACAAGTGTGAGTTTGTTTTGTTTCTATGTGTCTCACACATGATGTGTCAGTTTATTTGACGTCTTTGCATTAGTTTGTACCTAGTTAATATCTTTTCATTCGCCAGTCGCCACCATCCAAGGGATTTAGTCAAACTCCTGAGGGAACCTTTATGTGTCATATCTGATGCTTTATCTGATGACGTACCCTCGGTCTGAAAAGGTATATTTGCTTCCTGTATTCCACCAGGTTGTCTCATCTTTACGATTGATGAATTGAACTAGAGTCCTTCTATTTGGCTCCAGGATAGTCACATTTATATGGCTATGATATCAGCATATAACTGATTACGATCAATAATCTGATCAAATTTGATTTAAAGTTTTGGGTGATTTTGTCATGTCTCAGAAAATATGTCTTCGTTATCAATTGAAATCTTGCCAATTTTGTTTTTTCAAATTTTTTCAAATTATCAGGTCTGATTACTACCATTAATCAAATGATATCTCACCCATTTTTTTTTAAACATTTCGAATTGAACCCTTATATATTATTACATTTTCTTATCTTTTCTCTCTTTTCTAAAGTCATTTCTTGAAAATAAAAATCCCAGTTGATGGCCACTCAATGACGACCTCGCCGGCGATCTCTCCGACGACCTCTCCGGCGATCTAAGCAGCAAGCTCTCCGATGACGACGTGTATTTTCTAGTGGTAATTAGGCAGTGATTAAGTATCACCATTAAGAATATCTAGTTAAATCGACAAAACCGTCACTCATATTGATGTTGAAACTCGTTCATGAGCTTAATATCATTTTCAAGATCTTGTATTCTCTCTTTTACCAAATGTTTTGCTCGATTTGTCTATTTTGTGGCATTAACATTTTTTTAAGCAAAATCTAAACTGAGTTTTTTTTTTTTTTTTTTTTGATGTTGAGTTGAAGTTGCGCATGGATGGAAATATTTCCTTCATTTATTTCAAAGAAATATAAGTTTCCAAAAGGTACAAATTTTAAAAGTTTATCCCAATTAGTACTTTTTTGGTTTTTATTAATTTATATGTTTAATTTTTTTTATTCTTTGTTTAATTGGTATTTTTCAGTTTTTTCCTATATATTTCTAGTTGTTTTATTTTCTTTTTCTTCTTTCTTATATATGTTGTCATCAATTATCAGTAGTAATTGAAACATATCCAACATCTTTTTTATATATGCTATCACGAATTACTAGTAGTAATTGAAGCATATCCATCAGCTTTTTCTTCTTCTATTTTTAGTATTGTTATTATGTTTTATATTTTTTCAGTTTTATATATTTTTTCATTTTATTATTATTTTTTCTAATTTTTTATTGTTTGTTGCTTTCTTTTATTTTCTGTGTTTTTTTTATGAATATTATTTAAAATTTGTTTATAAAATAATTTTTCCAATAGTTATTTAATCTTTATATTGATTATTTGATTTTCAGTTATTAATACAAGGGGAAGATTTTCATGTTTGCATAACTTAACTCATGGAAAATTGATGTGTGGTAATTTTATTTCATGAAGAATGTATTTGTAGAAAATAAATTGTATAACTTTTATTTCGAATGTAATTGTAAGATTTTTTTTTACTAAGCAATTAATGAATTGTCATTTGATATTATTTTGTGCATAGTTGGTATTATATTGGTGATGTTAATTAATATAACTTACAATAATATTACTAAATATTATTACCACCAATAATATGTAATATATAAAATTAAATTCCTGCATAATAATATATTTATCTAAAAAAATCTAAATCTATCATTTGTATTAATTGAGAATGTGACTTTTGATGGGAAAATGTTAGGTAATAATGACACATTTTATTATTAAAAAATTCCTAAAAAACTCAAAAACCACCTAAATATTAGCAATACCACCTTTCTCATGATTACCATTACATATCAGTGGCCAAAACCACATATTAACCGGTCCACTTTATCAACAATGACATGTGATGATATCACGGCCCAAAAATATGATATCTGTGGGGCTAAATATAATTTTTTTTTTGAACTATTAATTAGACTTGTACATATTTTTTTATTTTGAAGGAGGACGGAGGAAAATACACATAAACATCAGTAACTTTCAAAAATTTATTCACTAAATTCTTATATGATATACTACTAACTGAAAATCTTAAAAGAGACCATGATCTTTTCTAGTCTCTGCAAAGCTCAGTTACTGTGCATTTATCCTCCCTAGTTATTTTTTAATTTACTTTCAATTATATTCAGAGCAATAATTATATGCATGATTGCATTGATTCATATCGCACAAAACAAGCATGCAAGCCAAAATGACACAAGACCCCAAGCGTGAAGCCCAACTAACTTTACCTGCCTCGGCTTTAGAGAGCCTCTCCTTTCTCTTCACTCCTGCAATAATGCTGTCATAAAAACAGGTCACTTTTACATGCATACCATTCAAAAGCTTGAAGCTTACAATGGAGGACTTGATGGGCAAATAAATCAATGATGGATCTATATGTGAAATGAGCTGTAATCCTTACCATATGAAAAAAGTTATAATCTTTACAATATGTATAAATAAAGATTTAATGTTTTATATAACAAAAATTGTGTCTAGGAATTAGTATAAATATTTGATAAGTGTATAAAATCAACTCTTGATATGTGGAATGAAATTTTTTCATTGCTTATAGTAAATAACTGATGACCAAGACCGATCAAGTAACAATTTTTCTTTAATTAAACTTCAAAATATATCAGCAGGATCTACTAATATCTTATGATATGATAAGTATTAGATTGAACAAATAGAGAGAATAAGAGAAACGAGTTAGATAATTATGTTTGATTGAATTGAATTGAATTGAATTATATGTTACAAGAGTAAAATGCTCTCTATATATAGAATGAGATTCTATTTAACCCTATCTAATTCTATATAATTCAATCCTCACAATTCCAAACAATACACTCCACATTCTATACAATACATCTCTAGCACTCTTACTACTCTAATAATAAGGTTTCATAACAAGTATATATTATCTTCACCAAATAATCATATTCAGAACAAAATTATTTTTCTCACTACTTTTTCCATCTATCAATTATTTATTTTGTTGGGGCCATGTAAGTAAATGTTGAGAAGACTGAATGATGATAGCACATGAGTTGGCTCCCCCCACTTAATGGCAGGCCAGGCTCCTATCCTTTAGTGCCTCTCTCTCTCATTCGGTCTCTAAAGGCTTCTCTCCATGTATATATGAGAGAAGTAAAATAAGAAGAAAACATTGAAACTAGTTGGCTCACTAGAGGGCAATGCAGGTACCTTATGCATAAATTATGTTTAAATTATAAAATCCTTATTAATTTTCTTCTTTCTAATCAAATCTCTGGTTTGTAATTTCGACGTTGGTACTGCTTCAGTCGAAAAAGATCCATTTAAAACTCGATTTTCATCATGTTCTATAAATCAGTAAAAAACATATGGTACATGCTTTATTCATTTCTACAGGAAAAATTGCATATAACTTTTTGTTTCTTTTTTTCTTTTTAGTTATAATTATAACAATGAAAAGGTGCAAAATTCCAGCATTTGGGAATTGGGACTCATTTGAAGGGGTGCCAATAACCAAGTATTTCGACTCAGCAATACAAGCCGGTTTAATTCGCAGGTCATATATAAAAGAACATGTCCATGGCAATCTTTTTGAAGTACCAATAAAGCCAAATTTGTATAATAAGGTGCAAGAACTAACTACTTGAATTTTCTTTTAGGGCGTAGTTTCATGTAATAGTCCTACAAATCCTCAAAATATCATGTATGTAGCTCGATCCAAAACGTGAAATATCATGGATACCTGCAAAATATGAAATTTGGTACATTTGAATAATATAATGTTATTTCGTATATTTTGAATAATATAATGTTATTTCTTATGTTTTATAAGGGTATCTATATCTATGATACTTCATATACTTTTGAAAGGGTATTCAGGGGAATGTATGATCTTAATTTGAGATTTCATATATGTATTTTTTCTATTTCATTTTTGGTTTTTAGACAAAAGGAGGTCGAGATGTAAATGAGAAAAAGAGGAAGCAAATCAGAGTTTTTGATGCAAAAATAGAGAAAAACAGCCCCAAAAATAAAGAAAACAAAATCCCAAAAGCTGTGGATGAAGACCTTTACAAAATCCCTCCTGAATTCCTTTATCAAAAGAACAAAATGGTATTTCATCATTTTTGTTTTCTTTAGAATTTTTTTGTTAATTAAAATAAGTTATATATTTCTTTAGACTGAGAAGGAATTATATTAATATAAAAAAAAGAATGTGCTTATGATGTTGAATGAAAATTTAATTTTGATGCAGAAGAGCTTGCTGATGAACTTCTGTACGGGTTGCATGTGTACCAGTATCAGCTCTGTCATTTGAAAACTCGGTGCTTAAAACAAATCCATCAAAATGCATCGATGATTTTGCGTCAGTGAACTTACATTTGTATGTTAAAATGATAATGTAAAAGTAATATTATTTCTGTAATAACACCTTTAGGTTTCAATTATGTTTTTGTAATTTGTATTGTTTAATTCGGGTTTTAGTGCTTGAATTTGTATTGTTCAATTATATTTTTTATTTAAGAATAGTTAAGGGTAAAAAAATTCGATTTCAAAAAATTACAGCCAAGTACTCCACAAATAATCCAATTGATGTTAATTAATAAATGACGTATTACTGTATTAGCCAAAATGCATGGAACCTTACAGTTACAGCAAATCAAAAATGCATGGAACCTTACAGCAAAAAAGAAAATGCAGGGAATCCTATCTTAGACGATCTCATATTCCATGCATCATCATTCAGCATTGATCTCAATGCACCCAACAGGAAACACATCCAAATCATCAGAACTGGAAATCTCCATCTAACCAATGCTAGAAATATCAACTTTCAAAGACTCTTTTTTTTCAACCGGTCAAAAAAAAGAAAATTAATTAAAAAAATAATCAAATTTTCAAATTATTTGCGAAAATGATCATTTCGCCCGGCCATTAGGCGAAACATCTATTTTCTCATTTTTCTCACTTAATTAAGCTAAAAATATTGTTTCGTCTCGTGGTTGGGCGAAACACACATTTTTTTACCATTGAATTAGGCTGAAAATTCTGTTCCAAACTGGCAATCTTTTTTTCTTCTCTAATTCAGTGGAAAAAAATGAAAAAAAATAAAAAAATATCCCAACCATACAACTATTCATATAACGAGTCATTAATCCACTTATTATGACCCGCCATACATTCAACCACATAAAACAGCTACATACACGCTTTATTCATAGCGGATCTAGTACTAAATATTCCAAAATATTATGCTTATATTCATATAACCACTCATGTAACGAGTCATTATTCCACTGAATCTTTCCGATCCGCTACATTAATTCTTTGAATCTTCTTCTTCTTCTAAACTTCTTTCTTTCTTTCACACTCTTTTCTTTCTTCATTTCGTTTCGTTTGAAGAATTCTTACCTCGCTTTGCTCACCTTCGTCACCGTCGGCATGATCATCGGTAGAATGTTTATTCTAGTTTGTTCTGTTTTTGGGCAGCTGGTATTGAGTGTATTAGTTGATTTTTTTATTTGGTGAATTTTTTGTGGGTTAAGTAAAGATTGGGGAATGATTTTGGATTAGTTGACTAGTAAAAGAAGTTGGTTTGTTTAAGTTTTTGTATTTTGATTGAAATAGTCAATAGAGTACTAAAATCTTGATGTAAGTACAGTTCTTCAGAATTGTTTGGAAGGCTTGAATTAAAAGTTAGGAATTTAAGCTTCATAATCCTTTTGATTGTTTAATTGGAGTTTTTTGTTCTGTACTTCTGATTATATCTTAAATTTGGGCATAGTTACATTTTTTATTGGAAATGGGGAATAAGTACTTTGTTCCACTCATATATCCTATTGAATTAGAATAGAAAAATTTGTACTTGATTAAATTTTTTCACATTTATTTTTATAGGTTCATTAGTTCAATAGCAGTTATTCATCGATTGAGCAGTCCTCTTCTGGTAAATATTTTTATATATTTTTTAATTTATTTTGTATTTGTTTCTATTTTGGGTTTTAATTCCTCTTTACTTTTATTTCTTTAAGAAATGTATGTGTCTAAATTGATAGAGCATATGTTTTGTTTTTATTTTTGTGTATTTAATATTTTATTTTTTATTTTTTTTATAGGAGTATCTAATTGGGGGAATGACATGGACGCTATTGCACTACGGCTTAGATTTGTATGATTATTTTTTATTATTATTATTAGGGTTTAGGGTTTAGGAATCAATTTATAACATTAAAGCTAATATTCTTTCCAACGAAAGTTTTAATTTCAAAAATCAAGTAGAATAAAAATGTTGGTGATAAGATTAAGGAATAAGATTGCTATACGATTTTCTCTGCATAATTGCAAAAAAGGAAAAACAAGATTTGATAATTTGGTATTTATAATTTTTATTTTTTATTTTCTTTTTAGGTCAAGCCAGAAGTTCTTAGCTGTTCTCCTAGAATAATTCTTTTCCGGAATTTCTTAAGTTCTGAGGTATCTTAACTTATTTAATTAATTAATTAATTAAATTCTTTTTTTGATTGATAGGTTGATTGATTGATTCATATTTATTTATTATAATGAATGTTGTAGTTTACCTTTTTTGGTTTCAGAATCATTTTTTGTCTGTAGATTTTGTCCTTGTATGCTTCCCGAATCATCATCAGTTTATTTATATTATTTATTCATTAAAAAAAATTATTTAATTTTTTTGCAGGAATGTGATTATTTAAAAGCAATAGCTAAACCCAGACTCCAAATTTCCAATGTTGTAGATACCAAAACTGGAAAGGCATTTTCATAATATTTAATCATTTTATTTTATTTTTATTTTTTCAAAAAAGTAAATGGTTATATTATTCTTATTTTCTCTTTCTCATTATGTTTTATATAGTAATGTTTAGGGTATAAAAAGTGATGTGAGTACAAGTTCTGGTATGTTTTTGAGTTCTGCTAAGTGGAAATTTCCTATAGTTCAGGTATTTTATTTTCTTAATTTTATTGCCAAAGAATTTCATTTTTTTGAAAATGGGGAAAATTCAAATTTACCCTTCCAAAACTCTAAAATATCATGTTTTATTTACCTTCTAAAAATAAAAACATCTAAAATGAAAATTTATCCTTCCTAATTCCAAAATATATCATATTTATCCTTCTGAATATTTTTATGGACAAAAATACTCTTCTTCTCTAGGAGAAAGGGTATTTTTGTCCATAAAAATTGGAAGGGTAAATGTTATATGTTTTTAATTTTGGAAGAGTAAATTCGTATTTGCATATTTAGAGGGGTAAATATGATTTATATTACATTTTGGAAGGGTAAATTTGATATTTGTTTATTACAGGGGCAATTATGATATTTTTGTAGTTCTGGAATGGTACATATGAAATGGTGCTCTGAAAAGTTCATTTTTTCTTCTTTTTATTCACTTTTTTTTTTCATTTTATTTTTGGCAATAGAAAAACGTATTTCTGTGTTTTCTTAAATACCTGTTGAAATCGGAGAGCAAGTATTGAAGTAATATTTATTTCTAATATAATATTATGATATTTAGAAATTAATTTTATTAATTTTTAACCTATGCATTTTTTTATCTAATACTAAAAAGGTTGTAGATACGAATCGAACCAGTATTACAGGCCACATTATGATTATTTCAGGATGAGGTAATTTATTTTTGTAGTCTTTTCTTTTTTTTCCTATTTTTCAAATATGTCATATAAAAATTGGAGTTTATTTATATTGTGAATTCATGAAATATTATGAAAATATTTTTTCATATTTTGTAAGCATATATGTGTTATTTCATTATTTCTCATATTATGAGATATTTCAGCACATAATTTTCCTAAAAAAAATTTGAATTTTTTTATATAGTTTAATTTAAAAAGAGGGGGGGTCAAAGGATAGCAACAATGCTTATGTATTTAACTGAAGATGTAGAAGGCGGTGAAACTCATTTTCCTTTAGTAAGTTCAAATCTGTTTTATTCAAATTTTTATATTTTTTATTAATTTATTAATTTAATATTTTCTTTGTTTATTAATTATTAATTTAGGCTGGAGTCCTGGAGAGAATGAATGTAGCTGTGGAGAAAAAAATGTGAAAGGAATTTGTGTTAAACCTACAAAAGGAGATGCAATGCTTTTTGGGAGCATGGTAATAATAATAAAATTAATATATATTTAATTTCACATATTGCCTTGAAAAATCTCATAATATCATGTATACCCTTTCAACATCGATAAAATAACCAATTTCTCTTTTTATAGTATTTTTCTTACTGTTTAGTTAAGAGGAGCATGTTGTTTTGTGTTTGTTTTCTGCATCATGATATTTTGAGTTTTTCTAGACTTAAAAGTTTTCTATAATTAAATGTTACTTTATTTTTTTTATTTTAATTTTTTTAAGAACTAAATGGCGAATCAGATCCTAAAAGTGTTCATATGTTCATACTGGGTGCCCGGTTTTAAAAGGTGAGAAATGGTCAGCCACAAAATGGATGAGGCAAAAAACTACATTTTAATCAGATTTTGGGATATTTTTTCCATTTTATAAAACAATAATTCATTATATAGTGTTTTTTTAACATAATGGAATAGAGATATTTTCATACTGGCCCAATATAGCATTTTTTTTATTTAACATAAATAGTCAGCTACAAAATGGACAAGGCAAAAACCTACATTTTAAATTTTTAGTTTGATTTTGGGATATTTTTCCCCTTTAATACATAGTTTTTATTTAACACAACAGACTAGAGTATATTCTAGACCAATATATCAATTTATATATGTACCTACTTAGAACTCATTGGTGGGTTGCCATGCCGTCAGTCATTATTTTTGCTTGGGATCTTTAAATGAAACGTAAATTAATGCGGAGTTTAGTGGGTTTAGATAATTATTTTAATGTTTTAATCATACGACTTCTGTTCGTATAACAAGATAATTAAAATATCAAGGTAAGAATTATTTGGTTTTAGGCAATGAAAATGGAAGAAAAAAATTTGTAACTTGTTGAGATCTTAAGAGATTTATATCTTTGAATTTCCGACCTATCTGTTTCTTCCGGTCTATGGAAGATAAAGTTAGGTTATTTTTTCGTGTGTAAATTTAAATTAATTTAAACAAAAATAGTTTTATGATCTTGAGATGTGAAATGACAACCATGAATACTTTGAATACAATATCTAGTAAATGATTATCCGAATCTAGTAATTGATTATCCGAAATTTGACAACCATGAATATTTTGAATACAATATCTAGTGAATGATTATCCGAAACTTGACAATCATGAATCCTCCCCCCCGCCTTCCGCAGGGCGAACGATAACTTTCAAGTTCTAATAGGCTTCGAACTTTTTATGTTTTGATTTTGAAAATTCACATATTCAAAACCATAATTCTTAAATTTATATATTTTACAAATTTCCCAAATCAGCAATTATAGCGTGTTTACAACTTTACACCTTCATGTTTATAACATATGATATGTGGAATTGCCAGGGCAAGGAGAGAGACATCTTACATACATTACGTGATTCTTAAAAGAGAGTTGATACTGCGCGACGTACTGTAACGATTCTATAGCGACGGTATATAAAAACTGAAAAAATATATATAAACTGAAAACAAACAGTATATAAAAAATCCATTCGGTAAAATAATATATATTTTAAAAAAATGAACACAATATATGAAAACATATAAACTAAAAACAAACAGTATATAAAAATTCATTCGGTAATACTATTAATATGATATGTGGAATTGCCAGGGCAAGGAGAAAGACATCTTACATACATTACGTGATTCTTAAAAGAGAGTTGATACTGCGCGACGTACTGTAACGATTCTATAGCGACGGTATATAAAAACTGAAAAAATATATATAAACTGAAAACAAACAGTATATGAAAAATCCATTCGGTAAAATAATATATATTTTAAAAAAATGAACACAATATATGAAAATATATAAACTAAAAACAAACAGTATATAAAAATTCATTCGGTAAACAATATATATTTAAAAAAATGAACACAGTATATAGCGTATATAGAAACGCAAGAAAATAGTATATAATTTTAATCGCTAGCACCCGTCGTGATTTTCCCTTTCCCTTCCTAAAATGGACAGTTTAAATGACTCATACAATTTTCTTTGCCCAAGTTGCTAAGTATATGAGGAAGAAAATAGTAAAAAGTTAAAAAGCACAAATAATTTATAGAATATAAAATTAGATAATGGTAATAAGTTAAGTACACAAAAGTGGGCCGTTTTTATTATTATTATTATACAAAGAAGAAACGTAAAAACAAAAAAGACGAATGGCTAGTTTCAAACCCGGGTTGGATGGCAAGCACACTAGATGGTCCAACACCAACTGAACTACATACAACTGATGAAGGTGGCCCCTCGCAGCCAAAAAACTGGGGCAATCAGAATCACTAAAATGTCCAGAACTATCACATATATGGATGAGTTCATATCTCTATAGGAGCCTGCAATGTATGCGCACATCAACCCGGCTATGTCCAATATAACAGCAAACACCACAATGCCCATCTTCCTGATGCTGTAGTTGAAGTCGGATATTGACGAGAGAAGCACTATTAGGATCGACATCACAAACGATGTAGCGTTGAAATAGAGGAAGACCATGTACCTTATTTCGATTTAGAACGGTTAGTTAACTTAATTTTAAATTCATAACCGTTAATATAAGGCCTGGTACATTACTTCAAGTCATATATAAGCCGTAAAGTAATTTTTGGGACATTAAATGATTTTTGTAGTTGACTAAAATCACTAAATTTTTTCTACATGCAGTTGTTTAAAATTATACCTCGTGTAGAAAGTGTCACGCAGAATAGGTGTTCCTGCAACATGGCCATTGCTAGTGTCTTGCCAGAATCCACCAGGTGGGTTCAAGCCTGCACTATAAGAGATGGATCCAGTCAGAGTCGCGATAATCATCAAGAACCCTCGAACCTCCATTTCGGATGCATGCATCTCACCACTAACCCTAATTAGTTTACTTCCCCTACCGGTATAAGGCCTTTCTATCCGGGGGGGGGTGGTGCGACCCTTATTTCATCTGGCTCAAGAATACTCTCTGCCGACTTAGATTGTTGTGCCAGTACTATCTCAATATTATTCCCCTCCATGCTTCTTTGATCGATATGATGAGTGAAAGCTGTGGATATTATTAATAGTATTAAATCCTAAAAAAATTCCCTTCACCTCATTAAGCCACGTCATCTTTTAATATAGACCCTTAGATCAAAATATCCAAAGGTTCATATTTCTCATTCTCCTCTTTTTTATTTCTAAAATATCAAATCATCAAATTTCAAGATTCAACCCATGTACATATATAAGGGTGTAAACAAGACAGATATTATCAGACCGACCCGTATTTGTATCCACGAAAAATTTGTATCTGAATCAAAATTATCTGTATCTGGTCGGATACGAATACGGATTTGTTTATTGATTTGGCACCCGGATGCGGATAATCTGTTATTCGGATAATAGCATTTTCGGATACATGTATGGATAATTTGATGTGTTGTCATATTCGGGTACAGTATTATTCATATTCATGTTAATATTTTATATATGTAAGGTTGCAAACGGGAAGAATATTATCCGAGCGATTCGTATCCGTATCCGCAAAAAAAAGGTATCCAAATTAAAATTATATGTATCTAGTATATAATAAAAAGAAAAAATTTAAGAAACCCCTAGCATTTCTTTAATAATAAAAGGGAAATTTGCAAAAAAAATCCTGCATTATTGGAGATTGCAAAAAAAACCCCTGGATTATTGCTAAAATTTCAAACTCCTATTCTTATAATATCAGCATATTCTCAAACTTCTAACATGTACCATTTACTTTTCATTTCAAGAATTCATTTTTGAATCTCACTCACTTTTTAAATTTTGGATTTTAGTTCTTACAAAATGATTTAAATCCCAAAGTTGTTCTCCCATTTCTCCCAATAAACTTATTTTTTTCTTTCTATTTTGTTCTCCTAAATGTGGGTTTAAGTTTATTTGTATTTTCTTTCTTTTATTCTATATAAAGTTAAGTAAATTTTTTATGTTCTACTATATTATCTTTAATTTTTTTTCCATTAAAGTAATTTATTTTTGAAGCATTTTACCAAAATAATAAATATAAGAAAAATGTTAACCATAAAATATATATAATAGAGAATCAAAACATAAATAAAATTATGAAACTAAATAGAGAAGATTTATGTAAAATAAAAGATAAGATACTATTTTATATAATAAAAAATCCTAAAATGAAATAATGTATGTAAAAATAGTATCATAAAATAGCGTAAACAGGATTGCATAAAGTATTATGGCACAAAATTTCTTGTTTATTCAATACTTTAGTTTGAAATAAACAAATTATGAAAGGTGACGAGGAGTATTTTTAGTAAAAAAAAAGAAAGAAAAAGACTAAACCGAATGAAATGTTAATGATGACTCTAGTAGTACTGTTAGAAAAATATTGTACTTTATAAAAATAAAATAAGAATCTTACTTTATAAAGATAAAAAAGAAAAATCTAAAATTAAATAATTTTTTAAATATTCATCAAAGTTAAGGATTTTTTGAATAAATTCCCACATAAATATATGAAAGTCATGGCATTTTTTTCTCAGTTAGTTTTGTTGAGATCCACTTATTAAGATTTACGAACGTGCTCTTAGAAGGAAGGATGTATTTAAAAATAAAGAGATGCTTTCAAACACCAGTCCATAACTTTATTTTGGATTATCAAGATAATTAACCTAGCTAGTCCCTTGATTTTAGAGGGTAAAACTATAAAAGAATAAACGCTATACCTTTCAAAAAAATGAATAAATAAATAAACACTAGGAAGCATTATTAGAATTAAGGGACCGGACATATCATGACGGAATGACAATATATAAAGTGTATAAACTGAAAACAAATAATATATAGAAAATAAGATATAAGTAAAACATGAAAACAATATATAAGTGAAAAATGAAAACAATATATATACACTAATAGAAACGTGAGAAAAACAGTATACAGTCGCCACGGAGTCGTTATCAACCCCGTCTTGATTTTGGATTTCTCTAGAATTAATAGGAGTAGCTTCGTGCTATGCTACGAGTTCTGAAATTTAATGTTAATTAAAAAAATCATTCATACAATTAATGATTAATAATCAGTTAGTTGAGTGTATAATATAATAATAAGTCAAAAGTTTGTGAATCTCATTTATGCTTGCATCAAATTTCAGAAATGTGTAATTCTTTTTGGCAACAAACTGCTCACTAAGATAAATAGTCTTTCTATTAAAAAAAATTAATTACATTAAACAATTTTTCACTGAATGTGTAATTCTCTCTTTAACAAAAAACTATTCATTATAATATATTATTTCTTTTAATTCTGAAATGTAGAAATCCATATTAAGAAGGCAATAAGTTGTATGTAATGAAGACACAAAAATGACTAAAATAATTTTAAAAATTAAGACAAAATATGTGGAAGCTATATTGATATAAAGCTCAATAAAAAGTGAAAATTTGATTTTAAAATTGAAAATTTTAGTAAAATCTTATTTAAACAATGATTATTATTTTTTAAAAAGAGGAGAGAAAAATATTAAAAAAATACAAAAATAATAATTTAAATAATTCATTTTAATTTACAAATCTTTAATGAATATTTAGAGATGCTATAAGTTGTATGTGATTAGGGACACTAAAATAACTACAAAGAAATCATTGAATGTTAAAATAAAAAATCGATGCATATTTATACTGATATGAACCTCAATATAAAGAGAAATTCAAATGAATTATATATGAAGATTTTATTTGAAAAAACTAGGAGATAAAAGAGAAAAGAAAATAAAAGAAAAATGAAAAGACTAATTTAAAATAATTTACTTCAATTTGAAAATTTTAAGCTAGTCATTTATGTAGAAAATTGTATTAATAATGTTATATGTTTTTATGTAATTTAATGGCCACATAAAATCTTGTAACAAAACTTAAGAGAAAAAAGTTAATTTCAACAATAATGATAAGAGCTAAATGTAAAGAGAAAATTCGAACGAATTTATAAATGAATGTTTTATTAAAAAAATATATTTAAACAATGATTATTTTTTTATTGAAAAAGAGGAGAAAATACAAGAAATATGAAAAGACTAACTTAAAATAATTTATTTCAATTTGGAATTTTTTTTGGAGCTATTCACACGTAGAACATTTGTATTAAGAATGCTATAAGATGTATGTATATAAGGACGCCTATAAATGAGTATAAAGGTATCTTGATAATATGAAAAAATAAGAGAAAAAACTTGAATTAGAATTATACTGATATAGAGCTCAATATAGAGAGAAAATTTGCAAATAAATTATAATCTAGTAGTTGAATATTTTGCTTAAGATAGAAGATGTTGAGGGTTCACATCACATCAATTGTATTGAAGTATTTTTTTTCTTGTTTTTTATTTATAAAATTATCCTAGCTCGAGTCAAAATTAATTACGAAAGAAAATCGGACGATATATAAAGATTTTAGTATAAACACTTGTTTGAACTATTTTTTTTTTTTTTTTTGAAAAAGAGGACTAAAAAAAATAAAATAAAAGAAAATAATATCTTCATTTGTTGAGCGTTCGAGATCACATCAATTGTATTGAAGTATTTTTTTTCTTGTTTTATTTATAAAATTATCCTAGCTCGTGTCAAAATTAATTATAGAGAGAAAATCAGACCATATATAAAGATTTTAGTATAAACACTTGTTTGAACTATTTTTTTTTTTTTTTTGAAAAAGAGGACTAAAAAAATAAAATAAAAGAAAATAATATTTTCATTTGTAAAATATTATGAGCTATTAATTCATGTAGAAATTCGTACCTATACCGATATGAAGCTCAATATACGAGAAAATTCAAACGACTTTATATATTAAGGTTTTAGTACAAAAACACTTATTAAACAATTATTATTATTTTTCTTTTTGAAAAAAAGAGGATAAAAAAAAAAAATAATTAAAGAAATATAAAAAGACTAATTTAAAATAATTTATTTTAATTTGAAAATCCTTTGCATTATTCATTTATTTAGAAAATTGTATTAATAATGATATAAGTTGTATGTAAGAATAGCAGAATAGCTTCTATTAATATATTTAAAAATCTATTAATAGAATATCTTCTATTAATATATTCTAGTTAAAAATATGAATATATTATTCAAGAAATATTTTTTGAAAAAAAAACTTCTTGAAAAAGTTTTTCTAGAATTGAAAATATCTATTCGTTAATTTTTTATTACTTTTTTTTTTTCAAATTTTGTATCAGGTTATCTTCAAATGCCATGTAGGCAATAGATTGTGTATCCCAATATTTAACATCCAAATCATCATTTAATTGATAGAAATTTAAAACGGACGAACTAATTAGCACTCTTAATATGTGCTCCTCGGCTCCCATCCAAAAGAAGACATCAGGTGTCCATAAAATTGGGAGTCATATCAAATTTACTCAGAACACCCGATTCTATGGACACCTGAGGTCCCACATTTGACTGATAAGATTAGAAAGTTTAAATAACTCTCATAAAATCTAACTTCTAGTTGTTTTATTTAGTAGTTTTCGTGGCTCCTATTGAATTTCACATATAAGATATATTGTTGGATATAAAAGTATAATATTTAGAATATAGGGTATATTATTGCGATATAAAAATATATTATTTATTTTTGGCGGAGAGATATCTTCAGTAGTCTCATGATCTATGTCCATATGATGAAACTTGTACCTTCAAATATTTTAGCATTCATTTTCTTTTGTATAGAATGTAAGATATATTCTGATAAATATAAATTTATAATGTTTAAAATTTAAGATATATTGTTTATAATGCAAAATATATTGTTGAGAATAGAAATGTAAAATGTATTGAATATAAGATATATTATTGTAAATAAAGATATAGATAGAAACCAAAATAAAACTATGAAACTTTGGGCTGAAAGATATAGTAATTCGGGGGACAACAATATGAATCAGTTGAAACTTTAAACTGAAATATATTGGAGCCACTTGAAACTAATAATAAAATTATTGAACTGTATGGCAGGCTCCCAATTTGAACTCGCATCTTATTTGAAGTTAATAAAAACTAGATAAGATGAGAATTTCAATTTTTTTCAATTTAAAATTGAATAAAACTGAAGCCTAAAGATTTTTCTAGAAATTTACTTTTTATTAAGGATAAACTTAGTCATGGGCGTCACTGTTAATCTTGTACGCTGATACTAACTTTTCTGTCACCAGGTTTTTAATCCGCTGACAGTAACCGGAGTTTTAACTTTTGATACCCTTATTTTCAGTTTTCTTTCTTTTCCTTTCTTTCTTTTTCATGTCCGTCCGACCCCTTCTTCTCTTCTTCTTCTTCTCTGACCTAACTTACTTCTGCCTTTCTTTCACCCGTCCGCCACCAAGAAATTGCTCCGCCTCCACCACCACGACGCCAAGGAAGCTCCGCCTCTTCTCCTCCAAGGACGCCTAATTCTTTCTCCGCTCCAGCCACGCGTCGCCTTGCTCCAGTCAAGACGAGGAAGAGCCGCCACATTCATTTTGACTAGCGATTTGGACGAATATTAGGTATATATACTCTTAATTAGAGATATTAGGTTAAATTTTTGTTAGTTTCAAGTCTAATTAAGGCTTATATGAGTGTATTAGGGTTATTTGGGACTTAATTAGGGTTGAAATTTTATTTGTTGTGGATAATTAAGCTTAAGAATTTGCCAGTTTTAGGGTTGAATATTAGGTATATATACTCTTAATTAGTGATATTAGGTTGAATATTTGTTGAAATTTGCCAGTTTTAGGTCATATCTTATTTTAATTAAACTTGGTGTGTGAAATGCAGAATGAAGAGAAGTTTGTTTTTACACCAAACGATCCTAGATCAGCTATGAACCTTAATGTAGAGTTTAAAAACATTAAAGGTGCAAATTATTTTTGCCTCTCATTTGTTAAATTTTAATATCTCATTTAATCCTGAAATAAATTGAACTCACTTTCTCTATTATTTCATGTCACAAGTTCAGTAAAGACGGTTCAAAACAAGCATTATTAAATCTCACACAAGATCCTGAAAAGGTATTAAACTAGAAATAATATATTTATAATTTGATTTAATTATATTTTGACATAATATTTTTCAGGGAAGTGGCTATATTTTTGAGTTCGATAATTTCCCTGACCGAAATTCAGTCCGTGATTTTGTAGGTAATGTTATTTTTCTCAACCTTTTCTCTCATATCATCTATTATTTTATTTTCTCTTATTTTCATATTCAATATTTTTCATATTTATTAATTAACCTAAAAATCAATAGGAAGAGTTTTAGGAAAGATTCAAGCCGTACCAGTAAAATCAAATGAGAAACCGGTACAAGAAAAACTGGCCGAACAACTTAGCACAACAGAAATGGAGCGAAGAATAAAATTATGAAGAGAAGATAGGTAATTAATTACATGAAAATGATTATGCTTATTGCAATTATTTGTGCAGTAAAGAGCAGCTATTTTTATGTTGAGATTTTTAAATTGTTTTTTGTATCAGTGAACTGCAAAAACTACATAAACATTTGTCTTGAGCGGAGTTTTGACCGAGACAGAGTTTTGGGCCACTCGAAAGGTTAATTTTTTTATATAACAATTATTCCATTTTGAATTCAATTTCTGTAGAAGAACGCTACAATATTTTTTATTTTTATTTTGTTTTTTTGGATTTGTAGTCTTTACTTGGTGACGATTCGAGCAGAGGAATTAAACAAAAAGCAGGGTTTAAGAGTGCGAAAAAAAATATAGAGAAAAAATGATGACTCTATATGGCTCGCGGCATCTGGCGGAAATAAGCATGGAGACGTTTACATGATTGGCGGAAAAGCATGGATTATGTTGGTTTTCTTTTAAAAATTTTGTGGTTTATGTTGATGCGTAGCAAGTAGAATTTTATTTTGTACGCTTGCTAGTATGATTATGATATTATTTTGAATTATGGTTATCTTTGTAATAGATTTGGCTAATTGTTGGTTTTTTTGTGGTATTATATGAATCATATTTTATGAATTATTTATTTTTGTTTTTAATTTCATGAATATATATAATGAGAAAATGGGAGAATTGAAAAAATGGGTGGGTATATATTGACTTTTTTTTTGAAATGGCCAAAAAAAAAAAAATTAATTAAGGGAATGGCCAAGTTTTAAAAATATTTGCAAAAGTAGCCATTTCGCCCAGCCACCGGGCGAAACACGAGCAGTTTCGCTGCGTTACTGAGCGAAACAGAGCGAATCACGTTACGAGCGAATTTACTTAAACCTGTTTCGCCCAGGAGTTGGGTGAAACAAAGCTTTTTAGTATCGGTTTTTATAAATAACCGTTACAGAATAAACAATTTAGTATCGGTTTTTTAAAATAACCGTTACAGAATAAACACTTTTAGTATCGGATTTTGGAAATAACCGTTACGAGAATGAAGAATTTTAGTATCGGTTTTTATAAATAACCGTTACAGAATGAAACTTTTAGTATCGGTTTTTATAAATAACCGTTACGGAATAAACACTTTTAGTATCGGTTTTTATAAATAACCGTTCTGAGAATGAACACTTTTAGTATCGGTTTTTATAAATAACCGTTACAGACTGGTCTTTCGCCAGTTTGCTGGGCGAAACATCTTTGTATTCCAACCCGCTACCGTTAGTTCGAGTGTTTTTTCGAAAATTTTCGAAACACCAAAAAAAAGGGCGACGCAGGGGCGAAAAAAGAGGCGAAAAAAAACAGAAAAAAGGAGAGGGAAGGTATGTTGATTTCTTTGATTATTTTCTTAAAATTAGTTTCAAATTAGGTTTATTTGCTCAAAATTAGTTTCAAATTAGGTTTATTTGCTCAAAATTAGTTTCAAATTAGGTTTATTTGCTCAAAATTAGTTTCAAATTAGGTTTATTTGCTCAAAATTAATTTTCCATTTGTGTGGTTGATTTGAAATTAGATTTATTATTTGGTTGATTTTGTTGATATTGTTAGAAAAAGAAGAAGAAGAAGAAAATATAATAATTACAAGTAAATTTGTAATATTTTTTCTAGTTTAGGTACATATTTATTTTTGAAATTAATTTTTGTAGTTTAGGTAATGTATATATTTATTTTATAAATTATTTTTCTTGTTTAGGATTATTTATTTATATTTTTTTTGTTATAGATATATTTTTTAGTATATTATTTATGTATGTTTATGTTTATGTATAAATAATATACTAAAAAATATATCTATAACAAAAAAATATAAATAAATAATCCTAAACAAGAAAAATAATTTATAAAATAAATATATACATTACCTAAACTACAAAAATTAATTTCAAAAATAAATATGTACCTAAACTAGAAAAATATTACAAATTTACTTGTAATTATTATATTTTCTTCTTCTTCTTCTTTTTCTAACAATATCAACAAAATCAACCAAATAATAAATCTAATTTCAAATCAACCACACAAATGGAAAATTAATTTTGAGCAAATAAACCTAATTTGAAACTAATTTTGAGCAAATAAACCTAATTTGAAACTAATTTTGAGCAAATAAACCTAATTTGAAACTAATTTTGAGCAAATAAACCTAATTTGAAACTAATTTTAAGAAAATAATCAAAGAAATCAACATACCTTCCCTCTCCTTTTTCTCGTTTTTTTTCGCCTCTTTTTTTCGCCCTCGTCGCCGCCCTTTTTTTTGTTGTTTCGAAAATTTTCGAAAAACACTCGAACTAACGGTAGCGGGTTGGAATACAAAGATGTTTCGCCCAACAAACCGGCGAAAGACTCAGCCTCAGTAACGGTTATTTATAAAAACCGATACTAAAAGTGTTCATTCCGTAACGGTTATTTATAAAAACCGATACTAAAAGTGTTTATTCTCGTAACGGTTATTTATAAAAACCGATACTAAAAGTATTCATTCTCGTAACGGTTATTTATAAAAACCGATACTAAAATTCTTCATTCCGTAACGGTTATTTCCAAAATCCGATACTAAAAGTGTTTTATTCTCAGTAACGGTTATTTTAAAAAACCGATACTAAATTGTTTATTCTCAGAACGGTTATTTATAAAAACCGATACTAAAAAGCTTTGTTTCGCCCAACTGCTGGGCGAAACAGGTTTAATTAAGTAAATTCGCTCGTAACGTGATTCGCTCTGTTGAAACTACTCGTGTTTCGCCCGGTGGCTGGGCGAAATGGCTACTTTTGCAAATATTTTTAAAACTTGGTCATTCCCTTAATTAATTTTTTTTTTTTGGCCATTTCAAAAAAAAAGTCGTATATATTGATGTCGTCAGGAACTTACTTTTAGTGATGGTTAACGGTCACTAAAAGCAGCCTAGTTTTGTAGCTATGTGTACTTTCAATGAGGGTTAACGGCCTTTGAAAAAGCTGAAGAAAGCGTGACTGAAAGATTTTCAGTCACGGTCCGAACAAATCGTGACAGAAGGGTCTTTAGTCACGGTCCGGACAACTCTAACTGAAAGGTCTTCAGTCACGGTCCGAACAAACCGTGACTGAAAAGCTTACGCACCGTGATTAAAAGGAAACAGTCACCAAACCATGACCAAAGGGTACCCTTTAGCGAGGAAGCCTTTGATGAGAGTGGTTCAATAACGGTGACTGAAACCTTTTAGTGAGAGTTTTTTATGTTTTAAGTGAACGAATTGTATCCTCACTAAAAACTTAATTTCTTGTAGTAACAGTTGATTGAATAAATGTAATCGCAATGTCATGCACTAGAATATTTCATGAACTCAGACACCAAATCTTCCAAATGAGAGAAATACCAATCTCATATCTATCGAAATTATTTTCTCCACCAGAAGATATGTGAAATGGGAAATATGTACCTTTTTCTAGAGGGCCAGTCAATCTGTCTTCTCCTCCTCTCTTCTCCCTCTTCTTCTATCTTCTATTTTCTCTTTCTCTCTACTTGTAGAGAGCTCGACTTGACTTGCTGAGCCATTATTTACGACTCAACTCTCTCTTTTTCCTGGAACAACCCTACTTAGTAATTTAGTATCATATTTGTGTCCTACTCCTTTGGCGTTTTGCGCATGGGATCCTGTACGTTTTGCGCATGTGATCCTACAGTCCTACTGCAGAAATTCCTAGCACAAATTTCTCACGTTAAAAAAGATATCGGTCAATTTAAGGTATCTTGGCGGAAGTCCTTACCTGTTACAGCCAATTAAAAAAAAAACGAAATAACGATAAATACATTTATTATTTATTAGATGTAATAGTTGTATAAAAAATTCTTTTGGAATATCGTCGGATTTTTTCTTCACGTTCTTTAGCATTATTAATTAGAATGTTAGAGAGCATGAGAGAAAATTCTGTTAGTATCACAACAGAATTTGTTCTTTCTTTTAATTTTTTTAAATGAGTCTTTTAAATTCTTTCTTTTAGTTTTTTTACTCCTATCAGACATCTCCAGTCCAGCCCCAAACCACAATAAGTAAGAGTGTAAATGGATCGGATATTAAATACCTAACGTAGGAATCAATATTGTATCTGAAACATACCTAAATTCGAACAAAAAAATTAGGATCCGTTTAGAATCGAATTCGAATTTGAAACCGTTTTTACAAGTCAATAAATAGATAGAAAAATTATACGAACCGAATTTGAAATGTTACACTACACCATACCATTAACCACCACCTCAAAGTGAATTTGTAGTATGGCGGGACATTTTGATAAATTTTAAAGTTTAGTTATTTTAAAATAGTTATTCAAAAAATAGAAAAATAGTTATTTGAAAGTTTAGTATAAGAGTTTGTTGGGTGATTGAAGTGATATTCGGAGACTAAAAAAGTGGTTATTCAATTTATTCTACTAGCATTCTGCAAGTGTGATGAATAAAAAATTAGAAAGTTAGTTTAAAGATCATTCCCAATACAACCCAAATATGCCTACATCTTGGCCTTAAAATGATTAAGCTGGATGATACTAGTTGTAAATCCACTTGATAGATTAATTAACTTTTTTTTTCTTTTAATAACTCAAGATTTGACGAAATACTTTCTTCCCAAAATCGTTCTGGTATGTAACGCAAGAACCCATTATATTAAGTTTTCTGATAATCCAAGCACGGCCGGCCCTGTAGTGTGAAGCAAGTCTTTGATATTTGTCAAAGGCCTCCAAATACTCGGTGCATCCCAATCAATCATACAGAACACATAATAATTTTAATCAACAAAAGAATTTCTGTTTATTTATTACTTACTTTTATAAGAATGAAAATACCATCTACAAATTATACTTATATTACTCTATAAGAATGGAAGTACATTTGGAATATTTTTTTTTTCTCTTAAGAAAAGCAAAAAAGAAAGGGTTCAGATATAGAGTACCAGCATTTTGAAACACCCAGCAACGTCCGATTATAAAAGATATAATGAAATTATAAAAATATATTTTTATAAACACAAAAGATAGTACATTTATAAATATAAAAGATATATCTAAATACAGATATATATGTGTATAATTAAAACTGTAACGCTTTTGAATCTCCAAAAGGAATAATTTTTTAAAGATCTCCTATTCCATGCATCAGCATTCATCATTGATCTCATTGCACCCAACAGTAAACGGGTTCGGGGATGGTGCTTCTAGCGAAGTAGCTAGCATGCTGCTTCGCTAGTCTTAGCCGCTGATCAAGTAGTGTTGATTATATTCAACTGTCCAAATTAGTTATTAATGATTGCTGTCCCCATTAGTGCACACGGAAAAATTTCTTACATCAAATTTAATATTAATATATTATTTATGTGCCTTCAAAATATTTTCTTTTTTATTGTTAAATTTTACATAATTAAAATGAAATAATAGTAACTTCCTTATTTGCTTCTATATTTATCAGATGATTTTAGATTAAATTTATAATTATCTTAAAATTTAGTAGAAATATCTTAAAACTTAATTATGATTTCATTAATATATTGTTATTTGTTTACCTTATGTAAAATTTATGATAGATCACATACACACATCATGGTTTATGTATAATGAATGTATAAATCAATTATAAATAATAAAATGAAATTACTGGGTACACATATTGGATCACCAAATCATTAATAAGTAGGCAAATGGGCTGACCCAATTGATGGACGGCTAAGACTAGCGAAGCAGCATACTAGTTGTTTCGCTAGAAACACCATCCCCAACCCACAGTAAACACATCCAAATCATGAAATATCAAATTTCAAAATCTTACCAAGACCCACTAAAAAGTCAATAGTCAACGCTAAAGACCCACTGCACTGTACCGAGTCTTAACATATTCTCCTTATCACAGTCACGCTGTTCATTAACATAACGAGTTATTATTTCCCTAATTATGACCCACTACACTTTTAACCACATAAAACAGCTACATACACCATTTATTCATAGCGGATCTTGTACTAAATCTTCCAAATATTATGTACCAAAAAAATTAACTAACTAGTACCTATATAAAAATAATTAAATATCTAGTATTACTGCCAGACTTTCTGCGGTAATGAGTCACTACCGCCAAGCCCTCTGGCGGTAGTGACTATTTTTCTTGATTTTATCAGCGAAATTTTAACTCGCCTTAAACAGACTAAATTACTGTTAAATTAGTGAATTAACGACTACTGCCAGAGGGAGTGGCGGTAGTGTGTATTTTCTTATTTTCTCCCCCCGTTTGCAACTCGTTTACAAAAATAAATGTAAAAAAAATTAAAAAAAAATTACAACATTGCCATTACCGCTAGATGGCCTGGAGGTAGAGGCTAATTTGTATCTAATTACCTGTTTAAGGTCGCTGACGGGGAAATTTTGAAAATTAGGTATTATCGCCACTTGCATTGGTGGTAGAGAGTCTTTACCACCATCATGGCTGGCGGTAGTGTTAGTTAGCTAATTTTTCCGAAACAGTGCTATTTGCCGAATTATTTTTGGAAATAATGCTAAAAAAAAAAATCCAAATATTATGCTTATATTCATGTAACGTATCATGTAACGAGTCAGTATTCCACTGAATCTTTCCGATCCGCTACATTAATTCTTTGAATCTTCTTCTTCTAAACCTTCTCTCTGTCTTTCTTTCTTTCACACTCTTTTCTTTCTTCATTTCGTTCCGTTTGAAGAATTCTTACCTATTCAGCCATGCCGGGATCGAGATATGTACTTGCTCTGCTCACCTTCGTCACCGTTGGCATGATCATCGGTAGAGTATTAATTCATTACTTGGTTCTGTTTTTGGGCAGTTGGGATTGAGTGTGTGAGTTGATTTTTTTATTTGGTGAAGGTTTTTGTGGGTTGAATAAGGATTGGGGAATGATTGTGTTGGGATTATTTGATTTTTTGATGAATTGATTGTGTTTGGATTAGTAGAGCAGTAAAATAATTTTGTTGTTTAAGTTTTGATCTTTTGATTAAATTAGTCAACAGAGTTCTATAATTATATGTAAGTCAACTATTTGTTAGAATGGTTTTGAGGGCTTGGATTGGACGTTACGAATTTATGATTCTCAATCCTTTGGATTGTTTAATTGGACCTTTTGGGAATAATTATTTTTTTCTGTTGAAAATTTGGGGTAAGTACTTTGTTCCACTTATATATCCTATTGAATTAGAATCGTAAAATTTCAATTGATTAAAATTTTGACATTTATTTTTACAGGTTCTTTAGTTCAATTAGCAGTTATTCATCGATTGGAGCAGTCCTCTTCTGGTAAGGCTTTATCTTTTTATTTTATTTTATTTTGCATTTGTTTCTATTTTGGGTGTTATTTCCTCTTTACTGTTATTTCTCCAAGAATGTTCGTCAAACCTGTTAGATAATATAATTTTTGTTATTTTTGGTTTATTTAATATTTTTATTTTTAAAATTTTTTGTAGGAGTATCTAATTGGGGGAATGACATGGACGCAATTGCACTACGGCTTGGATTTGTATGATTTTTTTAATCTTTTTATTATTATTAGGGTTTAAGAAGCAATTTATAAGATTACATCTAATGTTCTTTCCAAGAAAAGTTTTCATTTCAAAAATCAATTAAGATAATAAGATTACTATAAGATTAAGGACTATAATATTTTCTCTGAATAATTGCAAAGAAAAAGAAACACAAGATTTGGTAATTTGATATTTATAATTTATGATTTTTTATTTTATTTTCTTTTTTAGGTCAAGCCCGAAGTTCTTAGCTGGTCTCCTAGAATAATTCTTTTCCGGAATTTCTTGAGTTCTGAGGTATCTTAACTTTTTTATTGTATTTATTTATTTATTTATTTTTATTTATTCGTTCATTTATATTTTTTTATTCATTATGACCAGTGTTATCAAAACAGGCCCGGTTCACTGGTTGAACCAGAAAAAACCGGACCCAGTGGGATTTTCGGTTTTGATCTGTCAATTGGATCGGATATGCATGAAAACCGGATTTTTTTAGTTGAACCGGCCGGTTTTTTGAAAAACCGAAAATTGAACCGGCTGATGAACTCGGTTTTTTGCTGGAACAATTTTTTTTTGGTTTTCTTCTTGCTGTCTTTTCCCCTCTCATTCTTTCCTTTCTTCTCATGTTGATTGTTTGTGTTGGTAATAATAAAATGAAGTCATTGATACTTAAAATTTTTATTTTGAAATTTATGCAATGCATACAAAGTTATATTATTTATTTATAAATTATATTCTAGAAAACCAGCAATTAAACCGGTTGACTCACTGGGTCGACCGGTGACTCGAGACTCTTCTGAGTCAACGTCCGGTCCGGTTCTGATAACATTGATTATGATGAATGTTGCAGTTTGCCTTTTTTGGTTTCAGAATCAGTTTTTGCCTGCAGATTTTGTCCTTTTATGCTTCCCAAATTGTCATCAATTTTTTTTTATTTATTATAATTTTTATTTTCTGTGCAGGAATGTGATTATTTAAAAGCAATAGCTAAGCCAAGACTCCAAATATCCACTGTTGTAGATACCAAAACTGGCAAGGCAAGTTAGTAACATTTAATCTTAATCCCAATTTTATTTTAGGAAAATTTGCAAAAATAGCCCCTTCATTATTGGAAATTGCAACAAAAGCCCCTAATTTTTTGTCAAAATTGCATAAAAGCCCCTACCGTTCATTACAAATCAACACCGTAGTTTTCCACTCTAATAGCATTTAATCCCAATTTATTTATTTATTTTTGTTTTATTTAAAAATGAAAATGCTTATATTATTCTTATTTTCTCTTTCTCATTATGTTTTATATAGTACTGTTTAGGGTATTAAAAGTGATGTGAGAACAAGTTCTGGTATGTTTTTGAGTTCTTCTGAGAGGAAATTTCCTATAGTTCAGGTATTTTATTTTCTTAATTTTATTTCCAAATTTTTTATTTTTATATTTTTGGTATTAGATATATTTTTGTATTTTATTCAGGCGATAGAAAAACGTATTTCTGTGTTTTCTCAAATACCGGTTGAAAACGGAGAGCTTATCCAAGTATTAAGGTAATATTTCTTTCTAATATGATGCTATAATATTTGGAAATTAATTTTATTAATTTTTGACCTATGAATTTTGTATCTAATACTGAAAAGGTTGCAGATACGAATCGAACCAGTATTACAGGCCACATTATGATTACTTTCAAGATGAGGTAATTTATTTATTTTATCCCATATTTTTTTTCTAATTTTATAATTTTCAAATATGTCATATAAAAGGTTGAGTTTACTTATATTATGAATTCAAGAAATATTATAATTTTTTTTTCATAATTTGTAAGCATATATGTGATATTTTGTTGTTTCTCGTACTTTGCAACCAAGTACTTTATATTTTTTTAATTCAGCACATAATCTCCGTAACAAATGATTTTTTTTAATATATATATTCTTATATAGTTTAATTTAAAAAGAGGGGGTCAAAGGATAGCAACAATGCTTATGTATTTAACTGAAGATGTAGAAGGCGGTGAAACTCATTTTCCTTTAGTAAGTTCAAACATATTTTATTCAAATTTTTATATTTTGACTTTCTATATTAAATTTATTAAATTAATTTTTTTTTGTCTAATAATTTTTAATTTAGGCTGGAGAAAATGAATGTAGCTGTGGAGGAAAAACGGTGAAGGGAATTTGTGTTAAACCGACAAAAGGAGACGCAGTGCTTTTTTGGAGCATGGTAATAATAATAAAAATATTTATTTAATTTCACATATATTCTTGCAAAATCTTATAATATTATGTACCCTTGCAAAATCGATAAAATAATCAATTTCTCGTTTTCTTTGATAAGAAAGGCCTAAACTATCTAGTAGTTTTTCTTAATTTTTTTTATTTAAGCAAAATGCTATTTTGTGATTTTTTTAGGGGGCACACTTGAAATTTTCTATAGTTAAATGGAACTCTATTTTTTTTTATTTAATCTTATTTTTATTTACACAGGGACTAAATGGCAAATCGGATCCTAAAAGTGTTCATAGTGGATGCCCAGTTTTAAAAGGTGAGAAATGGTCAGCTACAAAATGGATGAGGGAAAAAACTACATTTTAATTTGATTTTTGGGAATTTCCCCTTTAAAAAACTATAATTTTTATATAGTGTTTATTTAACATAATGGAATAGAGGTATTTTGATTCTGGCCCAACATAGTATTTTTTATTTAATTTAAATGGTCAGCTACAAAATGGAAGAGGCAAAAACCTACATTTTAATGTTATAGTTTGATTTTGGGATATTTTTCCCCTTATAGTAAAAAGTAAATTTTCTTAAAACTCATTGTTGATTTACCATGAGTCATTATTTTTGCTTGGGTATCTTTAAATAAAAACGTAAATTAATGCGGAGTTTAGGTTTAGATAATTGATGTAATGTTTTAATCATATGACTTCTGTTTGTATAACAAGATTATTAAAATGTCAAGGTAAGAATTATTTGTTTCTATGCAGTGAAAATGTAAGAAAAAAAATCAGGTAACTTTAGAGATCTTGAAAGATTTATCTCTTGAGTTTCCGACTTATTTGTTTTCTTCAAGTCTATGGAAGATAAAGTTAGGGTGTTTTTCGTGTGTAAATTTAAATTAGTTTAAACAAAAATTAGTTTTACGGTCTTGAAATTTGAAATCGAACTTTTTATGTTTTGATTTTGAAAATTCACGTATTCAAAACCATAATTTAAATCAGCAATTTTAGTGTCTACAACTTTAAACCTTCATGCTTGACATATGATATGTGGAATTGTCAAGGCAAGAAGAGAGACATCTTACGCACATTATGTGATTCTTAAAACTGACATTACAAATGTAGATGTACCTTACAAAACTATTCACATAATGGCGTGAAATACTCAAGGCGATTAAGAGTAAAATTTGATATACATACCAAATGCAAAAAAATTCTAAAATTTAGATTGACAGCAAGATATTGGAGGATAAACAAAATGATATATTTGGACAAATTGTGTACTTGATAGAAACAATGACCAACTATATCAACACGATGAACGAGATTTATGGATTGCCAGATTAATTAATAAGATGTATTAGTTTTATTAAAACCAACATGTATTTTAGGTTAATTATTTCCGGTTTTATCATGAAAATAGTACGTAGTTATTGCGTTAATTTAAATAGCTTTTCCTATTTATACATTTGTTTGTTGTTAATTTTTATGAAGATGTAGTTTTCACATTCAAGTTTTTTTGTTTTTATTTGCTATTTGAAATAAAAATATATGAAAATAGAACAAATTATCCAAACATAACTTTTTTCTATAAAATTAAATAGAAAAAAAGAAAGAAATAGTCAAAAAAGTTATTTTTGTGGTGGTTGTCACTTTCCGGAGGTCCTTCTTGTGCCATTTTTTGTACAACTTATATGTAATATAGCTAGTGCGCCAACTTTTATTTTGTTCCTTACATTATTATGTGAATGGAAGGTATAATGTACCTATAAAAATGTACAATATATGGGGGCGGCGTTTAGGCGGTATATGATCCACTGTTGAAAACATTTTCCTTATAGTTTTTGGTACAATTTTGAAAATTACAATAATTTTCTATCAAAAATTAGTTATCTTCATGTTAATCATGTGTTCTATTTCATGCATGGAATCACCAAGTACATTTTAGGTAATTCATACGCAATATATGATTCATAAGTGGATTGTGCATAAATGATGACACTTTCGTTCAGATGTATCGTACCTCATTATTCAAATGACAAGATGAAGAGAGCAAATATTTGATTGACAAAGTTTATGTAAATTATGTCAATTTTGATTAGGTATATGAGATATTAGAGGATAAACAAAAATTTATATCTAGATTGATATTTTTGGTACATTTATTTGATGACAATTTTGTGTAGAAAGAGATGTTCCAACGCTACATGCCAGTATGATCTTTACACGAAACATGATTATATCGCAAAGATTGAGTGAGAGAAAGAGATAAACATAAAACTAACGAACAAAATGGTGATTGTGTTGGACATGATATACACACAAAAAAAAAATATTGAGTATATGGTTGATTATGCATCCAAGTATATTAAAAATTGTAGTTATTAGGATTATGATATTTAGTGTTTACTTATTCAAGCTTTTGTCTCTTAAAATGTTAGAAACTAGTTTTTTTTTTAATTAATTTTATTTAGGTGCATCATGTCTTGTTTGGATATCAGAAAAGAAAAGAGAAGAAACATTAATCAATTCGTAAAGAAGGACGCTTAATTTTTTATTTGATATAGTAAAAGAAGAAGTAACATAATATTTTTCTACTTGAAAATTTTTGGGGCCCTTTTTGAGAATGGGACTAGGGCCCTTGAGAACCTGGGGCCGACACTGCCTAGAAAAATAATTTGATTTTTGTATTATACATTTTTTATACAGTTTAACTTACAAAGATGGGGGTCAAAAGATAGACAGAATGCTTATGTATTTAACTCAAGATGTTGAAGGCGGCCAAAGTCATTCTTTTTTTGCAAGTTTAAATATATTTTATTGAAATTTTTATATTTGAACATTTTTTGTTAATAAATTAATTTATCATTTTTTGAATAATTTTTAATTTGAGGTGGGAGAAAATTAATGTAGTTGTGGAGGAAAAATGGTGAAGGGAATTTGTGTTGAACCGACAAAAGGAGATGCAGTGCTTTTTCTGAGTATAATAATAAAATAAATATTTATTTAATTTCATAAATATAATGTACTCCATTTCAAAATCAATAAAGTAACCAATTTATCATTTTCTAGTATTTTTCTTACTTTTTAGTTAAGAGCAACATGTTATTTTTGTGTTTGTTTTGTGCATGATTTTTTGAGAATTTTTTTTTCTATAATTAAAAGACTTATTTTTTTTCTCTTAGGGGTCATTAAATCCAAACTTAAAATAATGCTTGGGGTTGAGAGGTTTTGGGAGACTATATCTTCAAAATTTCAAATGTCCTGACTAATTGCGTTCTATGGAAGACAGATTTTGTTGTCTGTGTGTATAATTTATATTCTTTTTATAAAAATTAGTTTTTTTTTTATCTTGGAATTTGAAATTCAATGCGATCGAACTTTTTAAATTTTGAAATTCCACATATTCAAAATCATAATTATTTAAATTATATAGTTCCAAAATCTACAAGCCAACAATTATAGTGTGTTTAGAGCTCCATGATAAACGTCTGACATGTTTCATGTAAATTGAAGGGCCGAGGCAAAGTTGAGGCTTCTCATACATATTACATGATTCATAAAATTGGCCAAGGCAAAGTTGAGGATTCTCATACACATTACATGATTCATAAAATGGACAATATAAACGTTGATGTACCTTAAAACATATTCACATGATAGTAATAAAAACTTCAAACAATAGAGAGCAAAAATTGGATGCAAAATTTTGATATACACTATCTACAAGACTTATCTAAAATTTAGATTTACTCTTAAGACATTGGAGGATGAACAAATTAATATATCTTAATATATTGTATACATGTAGGAGCAATTGTTTTGAATACCGCCGTTACAAGTACCTTGCTGATTGATTCTTCAAATAAATAAATGGGCAAATGTTATCAAAGTCAACATATGTATTATTATGTTAAATATTTCCTTATTATAAAAGCACAAATGTTTTCTTACATTAATATTACCAAGCTTATAAGTTTCTTTTCTTACATCATTTGTTGCTAACTTTTGAAAAGACGAAATTGTGTTTCTCATTTTCATATTCTTGATTTCATTTGTTATTTGGACTAAAAAAATACGAAAATAGAGATAATTATGCAAACATATTTTATTTAATTTTCTTAAAAATTAAACAAAAAACAAGAAATAAGAACGATATCAAAGAAGTTATTTAATTTATGATAGTTATCACCATGCTAAGGTTCTTTTTTATTTGCCATCTTTCATATGAGTTAAACGTAATATATTGCGTCAACTTTTATTCTGTTCCTTACATTATTACTATGTAATTGGAAGGTATAATGCACAGATTGAAATGTATTATATGTGGTGGCTGATGATGTTTAGGCGGTCATACAATCGATGGTGGAAAATTTTCTCTATAGTTTTGCTGTTAAAGCTTGATTATCGTTATGTTAATCATCTTGAAAACTTGGAGGAGTGAATTTTCAATTTTCTCTTTTAATTTCTTATTATGACGTGGTTAGGGTTTTACCCTATTAGGCCGTTAATCATGACATGTTTTGCTCCAAATAATAAATTCACCTTATAATGAGTCATAACTCACTATAATTTCTATTAAATATATTATAATTAATTCATGACATGATTAATTGAGATTTATGATGGAACTTACTTATATTATATATATTATATATGTATTATATAACTTGGAAATTAGGCCCTGTAACATCACTCTGGTTTAAAATTTGGTAAATCCCGTTAGCTTGCGGCGTGCAAAGTAATGGTCTTATAGAAATATATTATCATAAAGAAATTCTAAATTTTTTTCTAGAAAAAATTATGAATGAAGTATTTTTCTTAAGTTTTACATAAACGGATTTTTAAAAAAAAAAATACATTTCTTACGAAAAAATATGAATTTTCTTTTCCAAGTATATTTGTAATATTTTTCTTAAAAGTAAAATTTAAGATGCTTTTTTGAATTGCTTTATAGCTATTTAGGCATAATTACTTTTTAAAAATACTTCTTTGAAAAATGTGGAGACGAGCAATCTGACAATCGAATCATCCTTTGTTAATGGGAATTGGGACCTTTCTCTTCATGATGATTTATCGTTTCAAGCGGAGGACGAATTACTAGAATTAGAGAATATTCTACCAGAGGTAGAGCTCAACAAGACTGATGACAAATGGGAGATACTAGGGAGTGCCAACGATAAATTTCCGGTATCCAGAGTGTACTCAACACTAGCGAACCGAGGTGTTAGAGCTGTCAGCATCTCATGTATTTGGAAATGTAACTTACCGGCAAAGGTGAAGAATCTAGTTTAGTTGGTGGCACAAAATAAAGTGCTGACGATGGAGAACTGGTTGAAAAGGGGAGGAGAAGGATTGGGTTTCTGTGTATGTTGTACGCAGAATATTCTTGAAACAACAAATCATCTTTTCTTCCGTTTTATGTTTGCAACAAGGGTGTGGACCAAAGTTCTGTTGATAACCCCAACCCAAAAGAAATAATATTTGTATTTTTTCTATGTAAATTCATCTAGATAATTGTAATACATGTATCCACCATCTAGAAATATGGATCATGTACTTGGATAATTGTGTGAGTATAATGTTAGGGTTTAATGTGATTCATGTATGCATGAACCATTTAGTCTATAAATAGAATCTATTTTTATTTTGTAAGAGACAAGAAGAAAGAAATATATTAAGAAATATTAAGAAAAAGAAAGTTGTTCTTCTTCCATTAAAATTGTGAGTTTGCGAGGGTAAATCCACAAATTGGCATCAGAGCCGATGGCGAATCCCGGGAGAATGTCGTTTGGGGGTATGTCACTGCCACGATTGACGAGAGTTAACTACAACAACCTGGAGCATCCGGATGCGAGCATTACTCGGGGCCCAAGATGCATGGGACGTAGTCGAGAACGGCTACACCGAACCGGCGAATACCGACGATATGACAAGTAAGTGAAATCAAGGCGTTGAAACAAAAGCGAATGAATGACAAGACAGCGTTATACATGCTGTTTCCAAGCAGTTGACGAGTCGATTTTGAAAAGATAGCAAGCGCGGTAACGGGCAAGGAAGCATGGGATACATTGCAAAAAGTTTTCAAGGGAACCGACCGAGTAAAGCAAGTAAGACTCCAAACTCTACGCGGCGAGTTGGAGTATATGAAGATGAAGGAGTCAGAAGGTGTATCCGACTACATCGCACGTGTGCAAACCGTGGTAAATCAGCTCAAGTGTAATGGTGAAACTCTAAAGGACTCGAGGGTCGTGGAAAATATTTTACGATCGCTAACCGACAATTTCGAGAATGTCGTGTGCGCCATCGAAGAATCGAAGGACCTAGAGACGCTAACTATTGACGATCTCGCTGGGTCGTTAGAGGCACACGAGCAACGCAAGAAGAAGAAGAACGAGTCGCTTGACGAAGTGCTGCAAGCCAAGATGGCTATCAAAGACGAAAAGGCACTCTACACTCAAAACTTTCGTGGTAGAGGGCGTGGCCGTGGAGGTCGCAGCAATGATCGCGGTGGTGGAGGCCGCGGTCGAGGTGGATACTATGAGGAGAAAGGGCAGTCAAGCCAACAAAATTGGCGAGGTAGAGGACCTGGTCGTGGGAGAGGCGGCCGGTCAAATCACTATAATGTCGAGTGTTATAAGTGTGGCAAATACGGTCACTATGCGAAGGACTGCAACTCCGACAAGTGTTACAATTGCGGCAAGGTCGGGCATTACGCAAAAGTTTGCTATGCCGAAAAGAAAGTGGAGGAGAACACTAACCTTGTCACGGAGGATGAGATGAAAGATGGGTTTCTCATGATGGCATACAACGATATCAACAGCGATGGCGATACAGTCTGGTACCTCGACACCGGTGCAAGCAACCATATGTGCGGGCACAAGCACCTATTCAAGGAGATGCGAGAGGTTGAAAATGGACACGTGTCGTTCGGAGACGCATCAAAGATCCAAGTAAAAGGTCAAGGTACGGTGCACTATTTACAAAAAGGTGGTACGGAAGGGTCAATCGAGAATGTTTATTACGTACCTGATCTTAAGAGCAATATTTTGAGTATGGGACAACTCATGGAGAAGGGATACTCGGTATTCATGAAAAACCGGGTACTACAATTAAAAGACAATCAAGGACGCTTGGTAGCACGAGTTGAAATGGCCAAAAATCGCATGTACAAGCTCAACTTGCGAAATGTGCAGGAAAAATGTCTACAAGTCGATATGGAGGACAAATCGGCATTATGGCATCTAAGGTTTGGTCACCTTCATTATGGTGGCCTAAAGGAGTTGGCCAAGAAGAACATGGTCCATGGGCTACCAGACACGGACTACATCACCAAGTTTTGCGAAGGATGTTTATTCGGCAAGCAAGCAAGGACCTCATTTCCGAAAAAAGGCGAAATACCAAGCAGAAAGACCTCTCGAGTTGGTGCATACCGACATATGTGGCCCAATTACACCCAAATCGTTCAGTGAGAAAAGATATTTCATCACATTTGTTGACGATAATACAAGGAGGACATGGGTTTATTTTTTGAAGGAAAAATCCGAGGCTCTCGAAGTGTTCAAAAGGTTCAAGGTTTTAGTCGAGAAGATGACCGGGACTTACATCAAGGCGTTACGGTCGGATAGAGGCGGGGAGTATATGTCAACCGCTTTCACGAGTTATTGCGAGAAGTATGGGATTAAGCGATTCTTGACCGCACCATACTCTCCTCAGCAAAATGGTGTGGCCGAGAGGAAGAACCGGACCATCCTCGACATGGTTCGGTCGATGTTGAAAAGCAAGGGTATGCCAAAAGAATTTTGGGCCGAGGCGGTACAATGTGCCGTGTATATACAAAACCGATGCCCACATGCGAAGTTAGGTGAGATAACACCCCAAGAGGCTTGGAGTGGTCAAAAGCCGACTGTATCACATTTCAAAGTATTCGGTAGTGTGGCTTATGCACACGTACCGGATCAAAGGAGGACTAAGCTCGACGATAAAAGCAAGAAGTTCGTGCTCATTGGATATGACGAGAAAACAAAGGCATACAAGCTCTTCGACCCAATTGGAAGGAAAGTTGTGGTGAGCCGGGACGTACATGTGAATGAAGAGAGCGCGTGGGATTGGAATAACAAAGATGAGATGACACATGATGAGGCCGAGTTAGGTGAGGCTGAGAAAGGAGAATCACCAGCATCAACCTTTGTACCGACAAACCCCGTACCATCTGATGTTGAAGATGAGCCAAGACAACCAAGGATGCGAAGCATGCAAGATTTGTACGACTCGACAAGTGAGGTACATTTAATTTGTCTTTTGGCGGATGCCGAAACAATTACATTTGAGGAAGCGGTACGAAATGAGAAGTGGCAAGCAGCCATGAATGAAGAAATAAAAGCAATAGAGCGAAACCAAACTTGGGAGTTGGTTGAATTGCCAAAAGGAAGTCAGCCCATAGGAGTAAAATGGGTATACAAAAAGAAGATAAACGCTCAAGGCGAGATAGAGCGGTACAAGGCAAGGCTAGTTGCAAAGGGCTATCGACAAAAGGCGGGGATAGACTATGATGAAGTCTTTGCCCCAGTTGCAAGAATGGAGACGATTCGCCTTCTCATAGCTCAAGCAGCTCAATTCAAATGGCAAATTTTTCAAATGGACGTTAAGTCAGCATTTTTGAATGGCGTGCTAGAAGAAGAGGTGTACGTAGAGCAACCACCTGGGTACATGAAAATCGGGGAAGAGAAGAAGGTGTTGAAATTGAAGAAGGCACTTTACGGGTTGAAACAAGCACCTCGAGCTTGGAATACCCGCATCGACACTTACTTCAAGGAGAACGGGTTTACTCAATGTCCATACGAGCATGCACTATACGTAAAAAAGAATGAAGGCAATTTGCTCATTGTCGCTCTTTATGTTGATGACCTCATCTTTATGGGGAACAATGGTGAGATGATAGAGGAGTTCAAAAGCGTGATGACTCGGGAGTTCGAGATGACAGACTTGGGCTTGATGAAGTATTTCCTTGGTCTGGAGGTTAGACAAGGAAAGACTGGGATTTTTGTGTCACAAGAAACATATGCAAAAGAAATTCTGAAAAGGAACAAAATGGCAGATTGCAACCCGGTATTGACACCGATGGAACCCGGGGCGAAACTTTCTAAGTTTGATGGTGGCGAACGAGTAGATGCGACCAAATACCGAAGTCTAGTTGGGAGTCTCCGCTATCTCACATGCACAAGACCGGACATTTCTTATAGTGTTGGAGTTGTAAGTCGATTCATGGAGGAGCCGGTCTATACGCATTTAAAAGCGATAAAGAGAATTTTGCGGTATATTCGGGGAACTGAATCATTTGGGTTATTCTATTCCAAAGCCGAAGATTTCAAGCTAGTGGGATATTCCGATAGCGATTGGTGCGGAGATGTTGATGATCGTAAAAGTACATCGGGGTATGTGTTTTATATGGGAGATACGGCATTCACATGGTCCTCAAAGAAACAACCAATAGTGACATTATCGACGTGCGAGGCGGAATACGTAGCAGCATCTTGGTGTGTATGCCATGCAACTTGGTTAAGGAACTTGTTGCACGAGTTGAAACTGACGCAACACGAGGCGACCGAAATACGAGTCGATAATAAATCCGCAATCGAATTAGCAAAGAACCCAACACATCATGAGAGGAGTAAGCACATTGATGTCCGTTTTCATTTCATCCGAGAGCAAGTGAAGAAAGGTGATGTGCGAGTGAGTCATGTGGCAAGTCATGACCAAGTGGCTGATATATTCACGAAACCACTTCCGACGGTGTTGTTTGAAAACTGTAAGGCGATGATCGGGATGAAGAATAGGCTTGAGCTTAAGGGAGGAATTTGTTGATAACCCCAAGCCAAAAGAAATAATATTTGTATTTTTTCTATGTAAATTCATCTAGATAATTGTAATACATGTATCCACCATCTAGAAATATGGATCATGTACTTGGATAATTGTGTGAGTATAATGTTAGGGTTTAATGTGATTCATGTATGCATGAACCATTTAGTCTATAAATAGAATCTATTTTCATTTTGTAAGAGACAAGAAGAAAGAAATATATTAAGAAATATTAAGAAAAAGAAAGTTGTTCTTCTTCCATTAAAATTGTGAGTTTGCGAGGGTAAATCCACAAGTTCTAACGAATTTCCAAAGTCAACAGCAGGGACTACTACTGGAATTCAGCAATTGGGATCTATCTCGGGTGGGAATGACCAAAGAAATGTGAAGAAAATGGTGGATTTGTAGAGGATGGACATGCTGGCACATTTGGTTATGTCGAAATTCAGCAAAATTTTAAGGAACAATGGCTAATGTTGATGAATGCTTTTGGAGCATAAAGTCTAGAGTGAATATGTGGATCAAAATAGAGAGTAATTGTAATAGGTAGAGTGGTGAGATTCTTATTTTTCATACCGATTAGTCAAGTGTTTTTGTTGATGTAAACGTTGAGTTGAGAATGCATGCAACTGCAGATCTCTTGTCTGTAAATTCGGTTTCAAATTAATGAAAAATGGGTAATCCATCTAGATTAATCCATTTTCTTGAAAAAAAAATGTGTTAATTAATATTTAAAAAATATTTTTCAAATGATTAAACTATTGAAACTGACGGTGTTAACTTAAATAGAACGCTAGGGGCATTTTAGCTATTTTGAATAATGCATTTTTTTTTTTTGCAAATTTCCAAAAAATAATTATTGCATATATTAAAATTTGGTCACCCAATCTGACCCGCCACACAATTTGACCCGCCACATAATACTCTTCATTGAATAGCCACAAAAGATCCTTAAGAAGGACACATGTCAAAATTGTCCTTTTTTATAAGCTTTATATATATATAAAGAAATTATGGGATTAAAAATACAATAGCTACTTCTCCCGTTATATAGTAGAGGATGAATGTTAGCCAATAAATTTCTTGTCTGATTTAGAATTACTATAAAAGAAAAAATATAATCTAAATATACAATAGAATATATAATAGTGAATATCCTATCACAACTTCTTCTATTCCTATAAGTATTTCCTAATTTATCTTTACTTAGGATTCAAGTATTGAACATCCACATTCATTATATTCATAACAGTTTGGGATTTATGTTATGTTTAATTTTTTGGTTAAATGTTTGATGTTGAAGGTTTTTGAATACTGTGTTTTTTGTGTAAACAATTTTAGATGGTAATGAAATGCAAATTTACTAATTTGTATGTAATTAGTTTGTGGTATTTTTTTGACGAAATGTTTGATTTTAGAATTTCTAATGGAAAATATTTTTATATGTGTATTAGTTTTTATATGTTAATGTTTTGTATTTCGCATAATATTTTGGTTTATACTAGTCAATAATACGTTTGCACGTGATTAAGTTAATAAGTATTAAATCTATGTCATTGAATATATATATATATATATATATATATATATATATATATATATATATATATATATATATATATTTGTCTACCTCCATATTATATATCTTTCGTTGTAAATTATTGAGGACGGAGCAGTATGAACTGAACTCCATACAAGTCACTTATATACATCTAAATATTTTGCAAAAAGGAAAAACAAAAAATATATCAAATGCAGAACTTGAGTTTTGAGGTGTTTATATTTTATTTAATATAGAGAAATTATTCGGAGGCAAGTTTTTGGAGTATTCAGAAGCATCTACCATACAGTTTTAACTGTACACATGTATATTTGGACTTTGATATACTTTTTGTGTTTAAAAAAATATATTTTTGTAATTTCATCATACCTTTTGTAATCGGGTATTGCTGAGCACTCCAAAATATTGCCGCTCTATATCGGAACCTTTTAATATATTACTCGATTACATAAATTTAGAAGAGATCTCATGTATGGACTCTGTCCTTCTTAGGCTGTTTGGCTGGTTCAAATTAAAAACTAGTCGAATACTTTCGCTCCGCTTCGGATGATATATGCACATAGTTATACAAAATAAAATATATATAAAATAGTTGTTAATGTTAAGATTTCTTTTTAATTTATTCATATCTTGATTCTTAATAGCATTTGCAATTTTCTATACTTTTTGAGGTATAATGTAGTTAACAATTTTATGTTAAGGTCTACATGCTAATTTTAACTTTTTTAGCTTATCTTTGGATTAGTTTTAATTGTAAATCCTAAAGGGTACTAATGTAATCTTATTGGTTTTAAATATGCCAATTCTTTTTCTAAATTATTCGTGGATTAATTTGTAGTTGTAAGGTTTAAATAAGACCGATTTAATATTTGAGGTTTCTAATTCTTTCTGATCGAAGTTTGTGTTTTGGGTCTTTCTTGACACATCTGTAACATTCATTGTTGATATGAAGACCCAATTTGAAGTCCACCATATACTTTCATATAATATGAGTCTCTAGTTTGAACTCAATAAATATTTTTATCTTTTTTAACTATTTTTTTTAATTTATTAAGCTATTTTAAAGAGTAATAATAGATAATAAATAGTATCAATTAAAATTTGATATTATTATTTTTTATTAGTAATAATTAATAATATAACATATTAGGATATTTTCTTCTACTATATATGTTGACTAATTATGGCCTATAGGGGGTAAATATGCCTAAATCGTGCGGAAGTATGATTTTAAAATTCTTTTACAAATTGTAACTTTTGTTTTGTTTGACTTTTAATTAATGGTTTGTCATAATACAAATTAATAATAGCAATTAAAATCAAATAAAAGAAAAACAAAATGGATCAATAGCAAACATACAAACTTGTTGACGAAGTTCGGCTAGGTGGTTGTGTAAGATATAATCGTCATTTTCTTGCTAGCGAACATTTTCACTTTCATAAGTGCATAATCTCTGGGTCTTGCCTTTCGGCTCCGTTTATACTAATCCAAATAGCGTTTCTTTACAAGACTCGAATCACCGCTCGCTTTACAACACATAGCGAATCGATGAAATAAGACTTGAAATTGATTTCTTTCAATCCAAACTAACAAACCGAATTTCATTCAATCCAAACTAACAAACAAGCTCTAGCAAATAGCTTACCAAGTTTCTCTCAAATCTCAAAATATTTTGAGTAAATTTATTATCATACCAAAAGAGAGAAAATATTGCCTTTTGAGTTTTGAAAATGGAGAAATTGATTTGAAAAACGAATTGGGTTTTTCCTTTTAAAGGTGGGAAAAAAATCAAGTCAAAGAGAGCCTTTTGCAGGCTATTCCGTTCTGGACGGAATTATTCTGTTCAGAACGGAATAACAACGGGTAGAATAACTCAAAAATTCAAACATTCCGTTCATGACGAAATAAACAACATTTCATACAATTTTGACAGAGGCATTCCATTCTCAACGGAATCATTCCGTTTCCAACCGAATCACTATTCACAACCCAAGTCAAAACGGAAAAAAGCTGAAGAAATGAGATTTTCTCTCTAGATTTTGTTTTAACTAATCAACCCAAAAATACAAAACAAAGAAAAGTTCCAATGCTTGAGATAATGCGCGGCGTCTTCTTATTCTTCCGAGACAGGAGAAAAGCGTTCGTGATGATCACATCTTTATTTCCGATTTCATGAACGCGATTTCTTCTAGCTTCTTCTAGATTTGAATATCATTCTCAAAATTATATTAGTACATCAGAATATATTTAAATATCATCATACTAAGAACAACAATATAAAGGTTGTAATTTGATCATTTCTTGACACGTGTCCAATTTTAAGATTTTTTGCGACTACATAATTGCAGCTTCATTTGTCATGGGTCATTCTCTAAGCTCAATTTTGTTATTTATGTTGTTCTAGTGGAGCCTATAGGGAGTTTAAAAGGCCTAAATTGTACAAAAGTGTGGATTTGACTTTTAAGTTCTACCAACTTTTAGGTTATTAGACTTTTAGGCAGATTGTCGTATTAACAAACAAATAGATAATATAAATACAATAAATAATAAATATGTAAAGAGATACCGAATACCATATTTGTGGCCGAAGTTCGGTTAGGTAGTTGCTTTTGTTATAACCACCCGATCTCACTAGAGGCCCTTATAGAGTTCGCGAGCATCTACTCTTCGGGTATGCCTTTTGGCTTCTTGATTGCACTAATCCAAATAGTACTTCTTATACAAGACCGCAATTCACCGTTCGCCTTACAACAACTCTCGATGAAGCAATGAAACAAACTTATAATGGATTTCTTTCAATCTCACTGTTGGATTTCTACCATTCATAATGCAGCGGAAAAACAAAAAATGAAACAAAATCGAATTCGAAACCCAAAAGAAGGATCCGTGAATTACAATTAAATCAAAGAAAAGTTCATAACTTTGTACCTTCGGATTACGCTTAATCCGTGATGATCAAAAATGAATTTGTTTGACGTTTTCTTTGCCCGATCCAAACCGTTTTCCAAACCGATCCTTTGAATGATTCGCCTAATCGGTCGTCTCACAAACCGATTCTCCAAATAAACCGATTCTCCAAACAAAAAATCACGGCTTCAACCCAAATCACAAAGACGCCGCACTTCGCTTCGTCCTCTACCGGTATCCACACGAACAACCCCTTTGAACGGATAAAGAACGATATATGCTAGTATTCGTTCTTCATTTCTCTCACAGAAAATAACAAAAGAATAATTTTTCGGATTTTTCTCTCCTCTTTTTCTCACAAAAAGATGGACGAAAATATTATACCCTTAATCTGATTTTGGGGTGTCTCTTGTGCCTATATAGTCCATAAGTTTCATATCCTATGTGCATGGTAACTATGTAACCATATATGCAACACACCTTATCATATAAGATGTAGGATTGGATGTATCACTTGACTATGTAGCTCTCCATACAACTTATCACATAAGTTATGATTTTTCTGTGTATATCTCAGTAGTTGTTCTTTGTGTGTGACCCTGTAGGTTTACTTAATGTTGGCAATAATCACAATGGATTATAAATCATGAGCGGTCTCTAGCAAGACATCATGACTATCCAAATTAAGCAAGTATATATAATTCGATCAAACCTAATTTATGTCATGCATTGTATCATTTTGTTACACGATATCTATATCGTCCATAAGGCATGGTATGTGTCAACCTTATGTTGGTCGATAAATATTTCTTGATACCGAATTTAATTGAACATGAAATGACATTAATAACTCCTTATTAATTCACTTGAGCACGGCCATGCGTTTCTTCAATCAAATCATCAAGATGCCTAAAGATATCTCTCTCAATTTATGAGAGGAACAAATCCTATCTTAATTAAACTCTTTCCTTCGCACAATTCATTATATACCTAAATATAATCTTTATGATCGCCCGGTTAAAGACGATGTTAGACTATATTAAAGTATAAAATTTATCATGTAGGAAACTGAGATAATCTCAAGTCTAAGGATTACAGATACATTCTTTACTGAGAATAACTAATGACACGAACCATGTAGTATTCTGAAGGTGGGTCAATCCAGTATATGGTCTCTAACATATACTTACGTTAATGACTTAATAACACTTATTCATGATCAGTAAACGTGACCATCAGTCAACTAACATACCGATGTCCATTTATAGCTTATCATAAAGTATGTTTGTCTCACAAACATTCTATGAATGATCAGGGACGGTTTAGAATATCATTCATAATACTTTATAGTTTTACTATCAAAGTCACATACTTTGATGATATAAAACTGAATATCATATTCAAGGTTCATTTTAGTAATAAAAAATAAAATAACCAATACGCATTTATTATATAAAATATCTCTAAATAAACACAATGTTTGTTTAACATAATTCATACATCTAGGTCTCTAATATATTGGCCTAGGGCATACTACTAACAATAACAACAATTAATCAACCAAACACTCACTAAAATTCTCCCTAATCTCACAAATAATTTAGAGTAATTTTATCAATCACTATAGAGAGAATTTTGCTTGAATTTCTCAAAAAATTGGCCAAACAATGAAACTAGGGCCAGCCATATTTAAAGAGGGAAGGAGAGGCCGAGCAAGCAAGGACATAGCCTGCTCAATCCGTTTAAACGGATGGAACATATGTTTAAATTACATCCATTTAAACGGATTAAGTATAAAAAGGAATGGATTCAATGCAAAATCCAATTTAAACGGCTAAAAAAATCTTCCGTCCGTTTAAACTAGAGGTGGCAAAATCTGACCGGACCCGAAAAATCCTCCCGTCCAACGCGAACCCAAACCCGACCCGATCCAAAAATGTTGACAAGTCAACGACCCGAAACCTGACCCAAGCCGAGACCCGAACGACCCAAAACCCAAATGACCCGAAACCCGAAATATCCGAGAGATGAACGACCCGAACCCGAATGGCCCGCTCGATTTCCAAGATCTGAATAAGCTAAGCTTGAACGTACTGAATGAATGATCACAAAACCGTCGATTTCATAATTATATACTAATATTATATATTATTTTATAATATCTTGTTATTTTCTTATTTTGCCACTGTACTATTTTGGAAAGTAATATTTTTTTTTATAATACTCATGTATAACATTATTTTCTAAGATTAAATATAATTTTAACAATTGTTTATAAAACTACAGTTGATAAGGTCAAGACTACTGATGACTAATTTGCATGACATATAATCTTAAATGACTCAAAAGTAAAACCAAAAGTTGACTAAGCGGCTGCAACGATCTGAGTGATCTGAAATAATGATTTTAGTGACCTAAAACATTTTCAATGATCCATAATATAAAATACAACAATCAAGAAATACTAATCCTAAATATTCAAAACATATAATCGAATGACCCGTAACCAAACTGACCACAAACCCGAATGACATGAAACTTAGACCCGAATGACCCGTAACCCGATTGACCAGTAACTCGAACCCGCCCGACCCGACACCCGAACAATTTGAGACCCGAACGACCTGAAATCCGAATGACCTGTAAGCCGAATGACCCGACCCATCCGTCTATTTGCCACCTCTAGTTTAAACGGATGGACTCATCCGTTTAAACGGATGAACACTGTCAAAACCAACCTGAAAAACTGTCCAATCCGTTTCAACGGATTGGGAGTCAATTGAAACTGATAAGCAGTAAAAATATGTGTAAAACTCTCTTTTTGGTGATCAAATTAAATACTCAGAAACAACAAAAACTCAACTAACTAGAAGACACTCATCTAAAGCTCAAGCACTTTGACGTGTCTTGAGGTCTTCTTCGCCTTCTAAAGAGATCGAGAAACGTCCACTTTGATTAGGTCTTCCCACATATCGTCTTGAACTTAATCTATTTTTATTCATGAAAACTTAAAAAATTAGTAGTTGCGGAATACTTTTAAACATTATCAAATCGAGAACAACAATTTATATATACACTTTTATTAATTGTAGCTTCATTTGTCACATGTCATTCTCTGAGTTCAATTTTTTTATTTCTATATAGACTTTTATAAACATACTATGGTGAAATAGAATATAGTATAGTTTAAAATATTATTATGATGATATATTAAATATTGTAATGATGAAATATTTTATATTATATGATGGTATTTTATATATTATATAATGATGATATATTGTATATTCAAAATAGAATTATTAAATAAAATAAAAATCCAAATGAATGAGTCTCGATCCCCGATTTTATAAAGTGGGGGTAACTTCTTTACATAAGATGTGAGAACAAAATGCACTTTTATGTCCAAGTAATATGTGATTTATATATATTAGTAAATTTGTATTGTAATAATTTTAATTATGAAATAAAATGTGAGAATAAAATACACGTAAAGTAATATTACAATATTTTTTATTTTGTAGAGAGAGCTCATATGTCCCCCATTTATAATATTGAAAGAAAATTGGCTTTGACATTAACCCACAATCTCTTGGTTTGTGGAGATGGTTGCTTACCATTCTACTAGATGTGGTTTGACATTAATATTACAATATAAAACATAATAAGTCATCATCAATCATCATATAATAATAATAATAATAATAATATTTATGTACATTTCGTTCTCATATTTTATTTAACATGTAAGACTATTGCAATAAAACAAAATGTGAGAATCTAAGGTAAAATGCACAATACAAAATGGATTTTGATGACTAAATTATTACAATACAAATTGTACTTTTGTTCACTGTGAAATTACTTTTATGTCTAATACAGAATAACACACATAATAATATTGTTATAACTTATAAATTATATATTAAAGTAAAACAAAATGTAAGAAATTGAATATATTGTCAAATTAATACTAATAAATTTATGAAATATATAACCATTATTTTCATCTTTTTGGGTAAAAAGGGTCTGAAGCCGAGCAAGACACTCCCTAGTATATTTGGGACTTATATTTTCATATGTTCTAATAATTTTGTAGTTTCTAATGTAGTTTTTTTTATATATTTTATTTTATAAAGAAGGCTCATATATTCTCCATCTATATTCAAAGAAACTTGGTGTTGTCAAGTATTGGACCCACAACCTTTGAGTTATTGGGATGATACTTTATCACTCTACTAGAGGCCGTTTGGCTAGTTTCTAATGTATTTTAGGCTGTTGTATTTCATCTATTTTAACAATTTTGATGACACTTAATATTCTTCAAAATAATTCTTTTCTCTTCATAAACGAGATGAATATTTTCGTTTATGGGTTGAAGATAGTTAATATTTCCATGTATGGATGAAAACAGTTTATGGATTGAAGTTATCTAATAGGGTAAATTTCACGATAGGTTACTCAATTTTCATAAAATTACTAAATATGTTACCCAACTTTCAATTATTCCCAATAGATCACTCAACTTTTAATTTGTCCAAATTAGGCCACCCGGTTAATTTCTCATCCATTTATTGATGGAATTGACACGCGTATGACAAGTCATCGCTGATGTAAGCAATCCGCGTCATAACCGACTTAGGACTCAAATAATCATCTCAAGTTTATCAAAATCACGGGTGGCCATCCAACATTACCATTATTTCACCACATGTCACTCAACTTTGAAAATTTATCAACAAATATCACTCAACTTTTACAATGTATCATATGAAGTCACTCAACTTTAAAAATATATCACGGGAGATCACTCAACTCTAAAAATATATCATAGGAAGTCACTCTACTTTACAAATATATCAAAGTGGGTCACTCAACTTTAAAAATATGTCACCAAAGGTTGAATGACCTCCTATGATATATTTTTAAAGTTGAGTGAACTCCCGTGATATATTTTTAAAGTTGAATGACCTTATATGATATATTGTAAAAGTTGAATGACATTCGGTGATAAAATTTCAAAGTTGAGTGACTTGCGGTGAAATAATTGTAAAGTTGGATGACCTCCCATGATTTTGGTAAACTTGAGATGATTATTTGTGTTATAAGTCAGTGATGACGTGGACTGCTTAAATCAGCGATGACATGTCATATACGTGTGAATTCCGTCAATAAATGGATGAAAAATTAATAAGGTGACCTAATTTGGACAAATCAAAAGTTGAGTGACCTATTATGGACAATTGAAAGTTAGATGACCTATTTGGTCATTTTATAAAAGTTGAGTGACCTACGATTTCTTTTGGATTGAATACTGTTAATATTTTATTGACATGATTTCCTCAAAATAATGGATAGATTCAATAAACTTAAAAATTAAGAGCAAAAATTCTGTCTATGGATTGTCGACAATTAATATTTTTCATTTATGAATTATCGTCATTTAATATATTTTGTTTATGGATTGAAGACAATTTTTTCCTTTACGGATTAAATATAGTTAAAATTCTATTTTATTAGTGTTATAATCTTAAGTTTTTTTTTAATGTTTTGTAATAAATTTATTGTAAGGACTGGATTGCATATTTTGTTATTTTGAATGTTTGTTTTAGAGGTAGAGTTGTACAACAAATTTACAAACCCACCCAACCGGACCCTTTTTTACGGGTTTTAAAGCTACCAATTTGGGTTTGGGATTGGGTTCAAATTTTGGAAAAATAAATGGAGTTCTGGGTTGGTTTTCGGGTTGGAAACTAAAAACCCGTGTTAATCAGACCATATTGTAACTCGTATAATTTTTAAAAAAAATACTACAATTGCCCAAGTACCAAATCTGATAATGAACTATGGAAATAAATTTTATCATGTATGAAAAATGTTAAAGTACCTTTATTTTCATTTTTTTATACCTCCATAATATTTTGTTTCCTAGTTACAAACTTAACAAAAGAAAAACCTTTATACAATATTCTTGGTAGAGTTGAAACTGATTCAGATTGCATAAACAAAATTTCAAATACTCAAGTACAAGAAGAAGAAAATTTATCTATGGATATCAAATCAAATATTAAAGGTAAAGTGTTAAATATCATAATTTGCTTTATATATGCTCAATATCATAATTTGCATTTCGTTCATCTTAGATTATATAACGTCCATCTAATAAAAGCTCAAAACCTGGCCAATCCGACCAACCCGACCGAAAAAAATATTATCGCATTTGGTGGGTTTTGAATTGCTATGAGTCGAGTTGGGTCATAATTTTAGTCGAAACCCGCTCAACCCAACCCGTGTATACGCCTATTTAGAGGGAAGAGTTTATTGAATATCCTTTTGTCACAATTAGTATCCTTTTGTTAGAAATCATCAATGGGTTGGAGAGTTGCATTCACATCCATACGTTCAGAAGGACTGGAAGTGATAGAATTTGATTGATCTTGCAATCTTGATTTCCTCCACTATCTCATATACATTACTTCTTTCTTGGGGTCTTTGTCTCTCGATTATGCTGATGATTTTGTTTATCTTCTTAGTCGAGCAAAAGACATGTCTTGTGGCTGAATCAACCTAATATAGCATGCCCCTATATTGTTTAGTGGGTCTTATCTGCTTTGGCATTAAATGAAAATCATTCTTACAGACAATTAATCATAAAGATAGTATGTTCATTCACATTTTCTTAAGGTAATCAGTATAGGTAATCATACTTTTGTCATGTTAAATCATCCTTGTTGCATGACCTTTCTGAAAAGATCACACAATAACATCGTTAAAGCTACCTTTTTTTAATCATTTGTCACATTTTCTATTTATTATTGATTGAAATAAAAAAAATATGTAAAAGCTGAAGTACTACCAAACTTTTTATACATTGTACTATTTCTTTAGATGAACATAGTAATAAACTCATTATTAACTAGGATGAAATAATGTGAATTATTGAAGGAAATCGAAATATCTATATTGTAAATACATATATCCGAAATTCTATGAAGAACGAGTCGAGCAGAAAATGTCTATTTTGAGAGGCACGAAGATATATAACATGTATTTTTCGAACATTATGTATATTGTATGGGCCGGATTATTTCTTTTATGCTTTTTAATACAGTTTTTGTGCTCGTATGTCGACGGCTAAAGTTTGGAGGGGGGGTTGAGTTGGAAATTCTTAAACTGAATATAAATTTTTTATATTTACATAAAAGAAAATAAAGAATATTAAAAGTAATATCCGAGCTACATCGAAGGAAGAGTTCGGAGAGACCTAGTCCACAAAAAGCACCATGTATAGAGATGATATACAAAAAGCCGTTAAGCCTGAAAGAGGAAAATGGCAAGGCAGGAGGGAAGACTTTTCTTTGAAGTAGAGTAGTAGTTGAACTGGACTAATCAAAATCATGAAGATGCACTTGCTCTTATTTTGCTATAGATAATAATAAACTATTTAATTCATTGTTCCTTTCTTTTTTTCATTTAATTAGTAATTTTTTTCTTTTCTTTTTCCAAGTTTTAATAGTGCTTGAATGTGTTTTTATCTTAATTATCAATTGAAGAATGTATACTTACTTTATTATTATTCTCTTATGAGAAAAAAAATTACTTTGTTAATTACAAAAATATTGTAAATTCACTTCTTTCCCTTAATAATCGGGGTATGTGTTGCTCCAAGTATGCAAAATGTTTATCAAACTAAATAAAATATCATAAATATCGTTAAACTTCTAGCCAAAGCAATTTCAAAGTAAAATATAGAATAAAATAAATTCTTGAAAAAGGCCCAAAAGAACTTGCTAATAATCCCTAAAATTTCCTACAAATGAAACAAAAATGCTGAATAACCCTAATTGCATCTAAAATCTGCCATTAAGTCAAACAGCTCATAAGAAAAATTTGAAACCGCCAGAATTAGAATCAGAAACCGATTCCCAAAAGGTTAAGTTTTTCTTTTTGGAAGCCTTTTCTTGCGCTTAAAGTTTCAATTGATCTATCATGCCAATCAAGTGCATTCTTAAATTTATCATATAAATTAACCCTATCTTCAGTTCCTGATACTAGCTCCATTGCATTGGGCCTCTTGAGGAGATCTAAAACATTCAACAAATTCCTCCTAAAATATACAAAAAAAAGAAAACAGAAAACAAAATCATGTCAATTTTTATTTATTATTATCTGTTTATAAATAGATACAAACAAAAGTGGATTAAAATAAACAAGGGTCACTTTCGTGTTTAAATCTCCAAAATGATATACATAGGAAATATCAGTTACTTTTTAATGTATTTGTTTGTTTCACATATTCCGCAAACTAGCCTTGTTTTATTTCCTTTTATTTATATTATACATGAACAAGTGAAAAAAAGAGTATTTACTCGTTCTTTCATAAAATTAGAAATATAAATGTATTTCTCTGCTGATATAATTCAGAGTAAAAGCAATATTTTGAGGTTTTGTATATGACATTTTGGAGATTTGTATGGGTTAATTAAATTACCTGCTGACATAATTTGAGTAATAGCAATATTATGTGATATTTTGAGGTTTTGCATGTGAAATTATGAGGTTTTGTACGGTTGAATTTTTTTTGTAAAACGTACTTCCCAAAGATTTCTACGATAAATACGGCAAATCAGAAAACCTAAAGATAGAAATACGGACTTCTCATCAGAATTCTTCTTCGATTTGCATACGGTCATGTTATCTCGATCCATCGAGTTTCCGTACCGATCCACAAAATCGTTCTTCGACAGAGAAATCCGAATCCAAAACGAGGTAGAAATTGGGACAATATTCAGAGGGAATATTACAATGTTTTTGTGGTAATTATATGATACGAATACACAGATTTCTTCAAAAGAATGTGAATTTAAAAGATTTCTAACAACCAGCGGGTGTGTAATCGCAAAATTTTCCCCAAACAAAAACCCAAATCAGAAAAAGAGAAATTCAGAAAACCTAAAGAGGGCAAATTCTCACCTTCTCATCAGAATTCTTCTTGGATTTGCATATGGTCATGTTATCCCTATCCATTGAATTTCCATATCTGTCGACAAAATCGGGCTTCGACATGGAGATCTCTGAATCCAAAACGAGATAGAAATTTGGGACAATATTCAGAGGGAATACTACGACGTTTTTTTTTTTTTTTGGTAATTATGTGATATAAACAGGCAGATTTCTTCAAAAGAATGTGAATTTAGAAGATTCAGAAATTGGGAACTAAATAACGCCAATTTTTTGTGATACTTGACAACTTAAACAGAAAAAAACGTGGTTTGAATGAATTCTACAGTCAAATTCATAAAACCCATGTACAGAAAATTCAGACCTTCTCGTCAGAATTCTTCTTGGACTTGCATATGGTCATGTTATCCCTGTCCATGGAGTTGCCGTATCTGTCCACAAAATCGGTCTTGGACATGGAGATTTCGGAGTCGAGCACGAGGTAGTTCCGGTCCCTGAGCATCTGCATCACCGTCTTGCGGATCCTGAACAAACGGCTCATCTCCTCCTCCGACGCCATCGATTTTTCTCTCGTTGGTTCCATTTTTCTATTTGGAAGGAACCCTGGGGTTTAGGGTTTGAGGAGGATATTGGGAGGGCTGTTTTTGGAAGGAAAGATATATGGGATCGGAGAATAAATTGACTCATTTACCCTTGCAAGTAATGATGTATTGAAGTTGAAGGTACTTTGGAAATTAGAAATTTATTAATTTCATGTGATTCAGTTTATTTTTATATTTTGGTCAAAATATTGGGAAATGATAAGGGCAGGGAAGGATTTGGTGCGAGCAAGAATTTTTTAACAAAATGATTATTTTATTCTTTCTTTGTACATTCCAATTAATTGTATTAAAAAAGATAAGAATATATCATTATTTATTGTTGATTATTATCTTTCCAATATACTTTTGATCAAAATCTTAAAATTTATTGATATTTACAAAAGACAACTAATTTTTTTTATTGGACCAAAATATTATTCCGTAAAATGTTTCATTACCATTTTAATATTAATTTTTCTTGTTTATGAAATCTTTAAATACATTAATATTACTATGCTTGTTAAAATAGAGATTGATAAAAAAAATACTTGTTAAATATTTACAAACATATACAAGAATAAAAGAATTTATTATTATTAAATTTCATGAATTTGTAGTTGCTCCATAAACAACTAAATGAAAAAGTAAGTAAAAATGCCAAAATGAGTAATTAATATATTTTATTCATAATTAGAGATTAACTAAATTAAAATTCAAAAACACAGAAAAACTTATTAAGTGTCCAATTGCTATATGATAGAAAAAATAAATATTAAATAGTTAAAAGAGATGACATAATTTTGAAAAAAAATATATATTTCTTCTACCAAAAAAAATTAAGTAATTGAAGAAAATTAGGATTCCAATCGGATTAATGAGATTGAAGATACAATACAAATATGAAATGAGTAAGAATTATGCTATAAATAAATTAGAGAGATTTTCATTGTATTGGTGCATTTATTATTTTAGATATTATGCTCTTTTTAACTCATTTAATTTGATATACATAATAAGGATAAAAGTGGCATTCCTCTAAAAAAATTCATGTTCCCTTTCTTGTCCGCATCATCACCCCAAAATGTTTGGTATTGAAAATTTTAAATACTGTGATTTTATGTAAACAATTTTGGATGGTAATGAAATGCCAATTTATTAATTTGCATGTAATTATTTTTTTGTATTTTTTGACCAAATGTTTGATTTTCGAATTTCTAATGAAAAATATTGTATTATGCGTATTAATTTTTTATCTATAATGTTTTGTATTTTGTATATTATTTTTATCGCATCACTGTTTCAATACCAGTCATAATCCATTGGACTACTTACAACAATATCAATTCAAAGCATTCGAAAATCCTCTAATTTCAAAACCCTAAAACATATTAGAAAATTTTAAAAAGCAAGTTAGTATTTTTATGGGAAATCGATATCACGACAAGTATAGTAGTATACCGAATATATATATATTTTACTTTTTCAATATAAATCTATATACTGTTTTTATTCTTTATGTATTTTTACTTTTGAAATTTGTATATATTGTTTTAATGTACTATTTTATTTTTTATATACTACTATAAAAAAATGAATTATATATATTATTATTATACTGTTCATAAGCTATATCAATTGTTGTCGTGATTTCGGCGTACTAAAGTGCGTTGCGACATATCAGGTCCCTATTTTTATTTAATTACACCATATTATTATTCCATAAGACAAATTTATGTAAGAATCATACCATAAAAATAGCTAATAAGATTTAATACCCTAATCATATTCAGAATTTTTTCGGTATTGTAAATTTTAATTATTTGTGAAATTTTGAGTAATATGTACAACAATTACAAATGTTGTGAAATTCATGATAAATCCATTTTTTTCCCTTAATAATCAGGATATGTGCAGCTCCAAATATGCAAAATGTTATCAGACTAAATAAAATATCATAAATACGCTAACTTCTCGCACGAAGCAATTTCAAAGTAAATATAGAATAAAAATAAATTCTTGAAAAAAGCCCAAAAAAATTTGTTAATCCTCAAAATTTAGTCCCTACCGGATGAAGATTCAGTGTGGGAAGATCCCGACAAAATTAGGAGACAATTTCCCAAGGTTAAACCTTGAGACAAGGTTTAAAGAAGGGAAGGGGAGTGTGATAATCTTAAGTTTTTTGTTAATGTTTTGTAATAAAATTATTGTAACGAATGGATTGCATATTTTGTTATTTGAATGTTTGTTTTATGGTGTGTTTGGATAGTGAGAAAGTAGATGGGAAAGTGATTCCCATGAGAACGTTGGAGTATTGGAATTATTTTCCCATGTTTGGTAATGCATTGAAATCTTACATGGCGATAATCTTAGATTGCCATGGGAATATAGTATTACTATATTCATGAGAAAGTGATTCCCACCAAAATTGGTGGGAATGCTACATTCCCATGTAATTTACAAAAGTGCCTACATAATTAAATGGTTATTATTATTTAAAAAATATTTATTTATTAAGATAAATATAATAATAATAATAATTATTATTATTATTATTATTATTTAAAAATATTTATTTGTTAAGATATATTAATTTACAAAAGTGCCCATGTTATTTATAAAAGTGCCCATTTAATAATAATAATAATAATAATAATAATAATAATAATAATAATAATAATAATAATAATAATAATAATAATAATAATAATCTATATTTTAAAGTGATAGTCATATTTTAAATAAATTTAATGAGAAATATATATTTAATTAAGAAAGAATAAAATTAGAATGATGAATATATTTTTTAATAAAAATAATAATTATATTAATTAAGATAAATAATATAGAAATGATTATTTTGTATAATTTTAATATTTAGAGGAAAGGGTCCAACACGTGGCATGTCACAGTTGGAGCTCTATTAAATTAGTGGGGTCCACTTTCAGGGTCTTTGCTTCGTGAGTATTTGGTAGGCGAAGTTCAGATGCTGCAGGTTTTTTCGATTCTAACAACTCAGAACGCATGATAGAATTGTCAAAATCGCGATTGGATAGAGGAGAAATTTCTATTCATAGAAATAAGGCAGCCGGGGATTTCTTTGTGTATTGTATTTGAAGTCTTTTCGAATTTGAATGAATTATTCGTTTCGTTTCTCTCTTTGTTGATTTGGGGTTGAAATAAACTACTTTCAGTCCAATTTCTACAAATTATCCAAAAATTAGTCCAACTTTGTGACAATTAGTAGCCCAATAAATAACATTTTCCTCTGATAGTGTTAACGAGTTGGAGAGTTGCATTCACATCCATTCATTCAGAATGACTGATAGAATTTAATTGATCTTGCATCTTGATTTCCTCCACTATCTGATCCTCGTGAGATGCATACAAATCTTTCTCATATACATTACCATATACATTACGACTTCTTTTTTGGGGTCTTTTGTCTCTGCGATTATGTAGATGATTTTGTTTTTCTTTTTACTCGAGCAAAAAACATGTCTTGTGGCTGAATCAACCTAACATAGCATGCTTTGGCATTCAATGCATATCATTCTTATATACAATTAATCATAAAGATAGTATGTTCATTCACATTTTCTTAATGTAATCAGTATAGGTAATCAAAGTTTTGTCATGTTAAATCATCCTTGTTGCAGGACATTTCTGAAAAGATCACACAATAACATCGTTAAAGCTATCCTTTTTTTAATCATTTGTCACATTTTCTATTTATTATTGATGGAAATAAAAAAAAATATGTAAAAGCTGAAGTACTACCAAACTTTTTATGCATTGTACTATTTCTTTAGATGAACATAGCAATAAACTCATTATTAACTAGGATGAAATAATGTGAATTATTGAAGGAAATCGAAATATCTATATTGTAAATACATATATCCGAAATTCTATGAAGAACGAGTCGAGCAGAAAATGTCTATTTTGAGAGGCACGAAGATATATAACATGTGTTTTTCGAACATTATGTATATTGTATGGGCCGGATTATTTCTTTTATGCTTTTTAATACATTTTTTGCGCTCGTATATCGACGGCTAAAGTTTGGATATAACTTGCTATATACAAACATTTTTAATGAAAGACGAAAAAGCAATAACATTCAATGAATATAATATTAAACAAAAGATTTCAAACATAATAATAATTCAAAATAAAATGTAGAAAGAGGGGGGTTGAGTTGGGAATTCTTAAACTAAATTAAACATAGACATGCAAACATATATATTATTCTTGGGCCTGAAAAAGGAAAATGGCAAGGCAGAAGGGCAGACTCATCTTTGAACTGAGTGACCCAAAATCATGAAGATACACTTGCTCTTATTTTGCTATAGATAATAATCAACTATTTAATTACAAATTTCCTTGTTCTTTTCTTTTTTTCATTTAATTAGTAATTTTTGTTCTTTTCTTTTTCCAAGTTTTAATAGTGCTTGAATGTGTTTTTATCTTGATTATCAATTGAAGAATGTAGACTTTATTATTATTCTTTTAGAAAAAAACTTGTGAACTTCGTTAATAACAAAAATATTGCAAATCCACTTCTTTCCCTTTAATCGAATTCGGGCTATGTACTGCTCCAAATATGCAAAATATTTATCAAATTAAATAAAATATCATAAATACGTAAAACTTCTAGCACGAAGCAATTTCAAAGTAAAGAAATATAGAATGCAAATAAATTCTTGAAAAAGGCCCAAAAAAACTTGCTAATAATCCTAAAAATTTCCTACAAATGAAACAAAAATGCTGAATAACCCTAATCGCAACTAAAATCTGCCATGAAGTCAAACAGCTCATAAGGAAAATTTGAAACCGCCAGAATTAGAATCAGAAACGGATTCCCAAAACGTCAACTTTTTCTTCTTGGAAGCCTTTTCTTGCGCTTTAAGTTTCAACTGATCTATCATGCCAGGATATTTAGCATCAAGTGCATTCTTAAATTTATCATATAGATTAACCCTATCTTCAGTTCCTGATACCAACTCCATTGCATTGGGCCGCTGAAGGAAATCTAACACATTTAACAAATTTCTCCTAAAACAGACAAAAAAGAAAACAAAATCACATCAATTTTTATTTATAATTATAAAAAATGAATTAATATAAACTAGAGGCAGTTTCATGTGCAAATCTCAAAAATGATATACATAGGAAATATCAAGTACTTTTTCATGTATTTGCTTGTTTCACACAAATTCCGCAAACTAGCCTTGTTTTATTTCCTATTATTTATACATGAACAAGTGAAAAAAGGAGTAATTTACTCGTTCTTTTGAAAAATTAGAAATATGCATAATATTTTGAGGTTTTGTATGGGTGATTTTTTTTTTGCAAAAATACTGCCTGCTCACACAATTCTGAGTATTAGCAATACTACCTGCTCAAACAATTCTGAGTATTAGCAATATTATGTGATTTTTTGAGGTTTTGTATGGGTGAATTTTGCAATAATAATTACCTGTTAACATAATTCTGAATAATGGCAATATTATGTGATATTTTGAGGTTTTGCATGGGCGAATATTTTCGCAAAAATAATTAATTACCTACTAACATAATTCTGAGTAATAGCAATATAATGTGATATTTTGAGGGTTGCACATGGTATTATGAGCTTTTGTACGGGTGAATATTTTTGCCAAAAAAAATAATTACCTACTGGCATAATTCTGAGTAATAGCAATATAATGTGATATTTTGAGGTTTTGCATGTGATATTATGAGTTTTTGTATGAGTGAATTTTTTTTCCAAAAAAAAAAAATAATTACCTGCTAACATAATTTTGAGTAATAGCAATATTATATGATATTTTGAGGTTTTTTATTGGCGAATATTTTTGCAAAAACACTTAGCTACTGACATAATTCTGAGTAATATCAATATTATGTGATATTTTGAGCTTTGGTACGGTTAAATTTTTTTTGCAAAAATAATTAATTACCTGCTGACATAATTCTGAGTAATAGCAACCGACTCCTCCAAATTGACAACCAAATGCCACCACCCATTCGGCACGAACACCACTTCTCCTTCTTTACACACACACTCAATCGGTTTCTTCTCCCAATTTTTACACTCCTCATAAAAATTCATGAACCACTCCATGATGCTGACAGGGCACGCCACCTCAGCGCCGTCCGGACTCGGGTGGACACCTGGCAGCACCACATTGGGTGGGAACAAAATCCACTTTTAGATGTTAATCCAAGGGCTTATATTACTTAATGAGTTTTCTATATATTTGTTTTTTAAAATTTACTCAAGTATATAGTGAATATTTGTTTTTTTTTTTCAATTTTAGGCATGTGGAAATATATAGCACAACACAACAATAGTAGATAAAAAGTATGGACACTTGGCGGCACCACATTGGGCGGGAACAAAATCAACTTTTAGATGTTAATCCAAACCAAAGGCTTATATTACTTAACGAGTTTTCAATATATTTGTTTTTCAAAATTTACTCAAGTATGTAGTGAATATTTGCTTTGAGCTTGAAACTTAGTAAGAAATGATTTTTCTAAAAAATGTGTTTTTCACTTTTAGGAATCATAATTCAGGTGGAAAGATATAGCACAATACAACAATAGAGGATAAAAAGTATGGACACCTGGCGGCACCGTATTGGGCGGGAACAAAATCCATTTCTTGGACCCTTTTATCACCGCATTCCAAGCTGAGGTCGAGTTTGGGTCCACGTGGAATGAGGAACCGGATCCGGTTGGACCTATTATGATCCATCTGTGGTTCGGTCGATCTTTGGATAAAACTGAGAATAAATCTTCGGTGAAGTATTTGGGGATCGAGTAATCGAGCCCTAATTGAGGGACTTTTTCGGCGAATTTGGGGTCGAAGAGGTATAGAGGTCGTTCTTCGAGAGCTGAATCAGAGTATTTGAAGTATTTTTGGAGAGTCATTTCAACGGGTCCTACGGCAAATGAAGAATCTTTACAGGTTTCTAGAAGGTAGACACGTGTCCATTTCTGAATGGCTGGCCAGGAGTCAAGGCAACCTTCTAGAAGCACTGGCTTGTTGGGTTCTTCGTAGGAGGAGATGAATTCTTCGACTGAAATGTTCCTTCTTCTTTGAATGTTGTCTCTTTCGAGCCATTCTGGTTTGAACTCCATGTTTGCGCATAGCCAGCTTTGAAAGAGGTAATCCGAGTAGAAACTTGAAATCCTAAGCAATTTTGGAACAAATGGTGGTTTCCCAACAAGCGTATTGACGTAAGTTTCCTTCCATGAGTGAGAAAACTCAAACCGACCCTCGAATTTGGAAATAACGAGCGACCTCCATAGAGGCTCATGAGAAGAAAATACATAAGTAGACTTACTAACTGTTGAAAATACCGCCAGTTCATTCGCTGTGAGGAGAGAGAGAATATCAAGTAACTGGTCATCCGAGAGGCGAAACAGAGTGCCGAGCCCGGTATCTCTGAGATTCGGCTTTGATTCGGGGTCGAATAGAAGGTTGCCCAATGGCTGTATGACGAAATGCCTCAGAGAAGAAGACGAGTCTCTTTGTTTCAGATTGAAGGCCAAGTTGTTGGGTTCTTGGTCCTGTGAGGTTTTCGGTCTTTTCAATCTCTTCGTGCTTTTCATTTTGGGTTTTGTTTCCTTTTTGTTGGTGGGTATGGGGTGAGAAGTAGGAGACATTAGGGAAATGAAGGATTGAACTGAAAGAGAACAGACTGAAATTGAGTCGAATGAGAGAGGGAATTAGGCAAAAAAAACTCGTAGGGAGGAGAGAGTAGAATCTCAACTCTCAAGCAAGAGAGGAGAGAGTTAGCAATGTCCAGCCGCTAAAGTAGAAAGGAGAGAGGCTATAGAGAGTTAATACTATTTTCAATTTTTAAGCTAGGGTAAAAGGTTGCTTATTTGGGCTGGGCCATCACAGAATTTATATAAGCCATTGTCCAAATCTCAAACCGAGCCGAGCCGAGCCGAGCCGAGATAGATTAAAACAACCCACTGTTCAGAAAAGATTTATACAAGCCACTGTACAAGTCGCGAGCCGAGCCTAGATCTAGCCACTATACCCAAAAGAGGAACTCCAAAAATAGCAAAAATCCACACACATTTGTTCATCAGTTAGTTCATATATATAAAGCTTATAAATTGGGCATATTTTGACATGTATTCAATTTTTGGATTTTTTTGTGGCATTTTATTTATGGACAATCAAGCTTACAAATTGGGCATATTTTGACATGTGTCCAAATTGGGCATATAACAAGTCATTTTTATTCAACAAAATAATAAATAATAACCAAAATTAAGGCAAAAATAATATCACTATTCATTAAAATAATAAATAATGAAAACAAAGATAAATATAATATTTTTAATATGAGAAATTATTATTTTCATATTTTTTATTATGTCTCATTATATTAAAAAGGAAAAAAGTCATGTAGCAAGTCATTTTATTTATTAAAATAACAAAAAAAATGAAAAACTAAGACACCAAATGATATCATTTTCATTCATGTAACGAGTCATTTTTATTCAATAAAATAATAAATAATAACCAAATTAAGGCAAAAATAATATCATTATTCATTAAAATAATAAATAATGAAAAAAAAGACAAATATAATATTTGTAATATGAGATAAATTATTATTTTTATTTTTTTATTATGTCTCATTATATTAAATAGAAAAAAGTCATGTAGCGAGTCATTTTATTTATTAAAATAACAAAAAAAAAATGATAAACTAAGACACCAAATAATATCATTTTCATTCATTAAAATAATAAATAATGAAAGACTAAGACAAAATATAATATTTATTTAATATGAGATAAATTATTATTTTTTTATTTTTTTTATTATGTCTCACTCCATCAAAATAGAAAAAAATAATAATTTTTCGTTTTCTTATTTATTTGTCCTCACATAATTTTAATTTTACAGTTTGATATTGTGAATATGATATATTATATTCGTCATCTTAATATCTCATATTCATTCTTTCATTTATCTTTAATCATTTTCATTCATTAGAATAATAAATAATAAAAAACTAAGATAAAAAATAATATTATTTTCATTAATTAAAATAATAAATTATGAAAACGAAGACAAAAATAATACTTCTTAATGTGAGATAAATTATTATTTTATATATTTTATTATGTCCCACTATTAAAATAGAAAAAAAAAATAATGCAAATTGGGGCTCTTTTGACACCTGTATATTTTAAGGATTTTATCTAAATATTTCGTACGACTTAATAAGCGGGCACAACATCTCCATTGATACTTGCTTGGGCTTTGGTTTACCCTTTTCATTGTCAAATTTATAGAGCTTGAAAGAAAAGTACCATGATTGTTCGATTATAATTTGATAATAGGATCATAATATATTATTATTCTTAATTAGGCTAAAATTATATTATAATAATAGCATAAGTATAAGAAAAAAATTCGAGAGGTTATTTGTTTTTAATCATTTAATTTTTGGATATTAATTAAATAACATTAATATTCAAAAAATAATTATTTGAAAAAATAAGAAAATGAAATGAAGCATTTTGGTTTTTTTCTTAAATTGACGGATTATAGTTATACAATAGCACAATTAGTATTTTTTGAAATGAACAATAATATTCTACTTATCTCTAAGGTTGTATAATACGAACGGGTTTTCTTTGTGGCGAGCTGCACGTGCAGTCTTCATCCGAGCTCTTCATAAGATACACAGATCCACATATTGAAAGACTGAGAAGAAGGCTGAACATGAAACTCACCACAGAGAAAACACACTCATATAATACATCTTTTTCATATTTCAAATGGCAATCATATTTCCTTCAATCTTCAATTAAGCCAATTTTTGAGTATTAAAAGGCTTGCTTTGTTTGAGGGGACTTAGGAGAAGGGAAGTTAAGAGAAAGATTTAACTATGCTTGGTATGAGAGTAAGTTAGGGGAAAAAAGGGAACTAAGGGGAATTAAGGGGAATTAAGAGAAATGGATATATCAAGTATACTATGAAATGGAGATAAATGAAATGGAGATAATAATTCAATTTTATTTTATTTTTTCAACTTAACATAACATATTTTATCTTCTAAAATTTGAATATAACTCTCAAATATATATTAAAATTATCATGTAATGAAAAAAAAAAAAAATAATATTTTTAATATGAGATAAATTATTATTTTCATATTTTTTTATTATGTCTCATTATATTAAAATAGAAAAAAGTCATGTAGCGAGTCATTTTTATTTATTAAAGTAACAAAAAAAATGAAAAACTAAGATACCAAATAATATCATTTTCATTCATTAAAATAATAAATAATGAAAGACTGAGACAAAAAATAATATTTATTTAATATGAGATAAATTAGTATTTTTATATTTCTTTTATTATGTCTCACTCTATCAAAATAGAAGAAAAAAAATTCGTTTTCTAATTAATTTGTCCTCACATAATTGTAATTTTACAGTTTGATATTGTAAATATGATATGATACATTCATCATCTCCATTCATTAGAATAGTAAATAATAAAAAAGTAAGACAAAAAATAATATCATTTTCATTCATTAAAATAATAAATTATGAAAACAAAGTCAAAAATGATACATCTTAATGTGAGATAAATTATTATTTTATCTATTTTATTATGCCCAACTATCAAAATAGAAAAAAAATAATGTAAATTGGGGCTCTTTTGACACCTGTATATTTTAAGAATTTTATCTAAATATTTTGTACAGCTTAATATGCAGGCATATCATCTCCATTGATACTCGATGAGCCGAAGCCCATAATGGACAAACAACAAGGCCTAAAAACCACATAATATAATTTAGCTTATTTTCATATAAAAGTATCTTTTATACCCTCAGTTAAAAAAATTATATATTTCCCATAATAGTATTGTATTTTATAAAACCAAAATAAACCATATCATGTATTTCTTTTCTAAAGTACTAATATTTTTTTACTAAATTTTATATGTTAAGTGTAAATTTAAAAATTAACTCAAATTTGGTTTATCCTTTTCGTTGTCAAATTTATAGAGCTTGAAAGAAAAGTGCCATGATTGTTCGATTATAATTTGATACTATCATCATAGTATATTATTATTCTTAATTAGGCTAAAATTATATTATAATAATAGCATAATTATAAGAAAATAATTCAAAGGTTATTTGTTTTTAATCATTTAATTTTTGGATATTAATTAAATGACATTAATATTCAAAAAATAATTATTTGAAAAAAATAGAAAATAAAATGAAGCATTTTGGTTTTTCCTTAAATTGATGGATTATAGTTATACAATAGCAAAATTAGTAATTCAGTTATAGCTATAACTAACTCTTTCTTTCTCCTCTCTCTCCTTTCAGTTATAGCTATCTAACAGCCAATTAGTCAGATGCGGAACAAAGGCAAGTGAAGTTTGAACTGCGAAGATAGGAGAGGAAAGAACCCGAGACTTTCTACAGGCTAGACTTCCGATGCCGAGAGCACCAATAGATAGCTATGAGAACAAGTCTAGTTAATGCCCACCGTCGATGAAGCATCCTGAGTCTACCTTCTCAGTTTTCCCGATTGCTTTGCCTACGCTTTGGTATTGGTAGTAGGAGCAGTCTCTCTTTTATCATCACCACGCTACTCCTTCTCCATAGGGCTTCGGCTTTCTCTTCTATTGCTGATTTTGAGATTTCCATCCGATAGTCTTGGTGTGTGACTTTATCCCAGTTCTTGCTTAGCAGCTTTCTGGGCATCGCTCGGTCAATTATGCTTCTTCCTCTTCTTTGCTTCTGTTTCAATAGCACTGAAGACGGATTAGGGGGTACGCCCACTATATCGATATTTTCTTGACTAAGAATGTATTTCAGCACTCTTCTCTTTTCTGCACACCTCATTCCCCTAATATTCCAGTGAAGAATAAGAATTTCCCAGTTATCAAATCCCCATTAGGTAGCATAGCATCCACTACTATGCCCCCTTCATCACCCCCTCTGTTACCATGTTCCTTTTTCACTTTGTCTAACATCTCAACCAAAAAGCAATTCCAATTGTTTCCCTAAGCCTTCAAGAGAGGAATTCTTTTTCTGTCTAGTCTTTTGTCCTTAACACCAACCCAAGCTTCACTTTGACTGCACTTGTCAAAAATCGGAAAGCATTTCTACGAATCACGTGGAGGTCTGAGGATCTGGAGATACTGACCTATGGGTCTTTTCTTCCATTGTTTCTTGTGTCTTTCTCGGAACTAAAAAGGAGTGATTCTTATGCCTGCCATTGTTTTAGTGGCTCCCTCTTCAAACTTCTCAAGGATTGAGTCTTCTCGCTTTTACCAATTCCCGAGTTGAAGAGAAGAGGCTAGCTTGTGAATTCTTCGGAATGAATGATAGTCTCATCGTTCATTAATTCTTCATATGTGTTAGTGTCTCGGTGCGCATGGAACTTGCTGTTTATCAATGGATTATTTCCAGGAATGAATGACTTGAATGAACTGGGTTGTTGGTCTTTCCTCTCACTCATTTCTTTTGATCTCTGAGTGTTTCAGCTCAGCAAGCTATCAACGCTGGTTTTTGAGTTTATATTCCTTTCTTATTCCACCGGAAGCGATAACTTTTCCACCATTCTCACAGCAGCATCCAGAGACTTCTGGTCGCCTCTATTAGCACACGCAAGTCCGAAGGCATCAGGTTTCTTTCTTTCCCTTCTCTAGTAGTAGAGCCTCTACCTCTACCTAGTCAAAGAATTCTTGCCCATGTTTCCAAGCCTTCGGACTTTCTCCAGTCCAGCGCCTCTTCGCAGTCAAGGAAAGGATGCTTCAATATATATAAGAACATATCTTCTGATCAATTTTACTCTTCTTATTTGCTTTCCCCTTTTTTCATTTCCCGGAACTTCTATTTGAATCACTTCTACGTTCGGGAAGGAGGTTGGCCAAGAACTAATGTTTTCAGACAAAGAAAGAAGGGACAAGCATTCGCATCGGCGATTGGCTCAGGTGATATGCACTCGTCAAACCTACTAAATTGATTTAGGCAATGGCGCACTTACTTAGCCCATGTTCAAATCAAAGACGAGTTGACGAATATCTATTTCGTTTCAAACTACCCATTTCTTTGAATGCCTTATATTAGTATGTCTTTTTTGATTCAGTAGTAGGAGAATGACTGACATTCAAGTCTTTATAGGAGTTATGAGTGCCAGCCCTTGCTTGTTTAGAAAACCTCGGCTTTACACCACAAGGGAAAAGGGGGTCGTCAAAGACCCGGATCCACACAGGAAGGCATTAAGTGCTATATCATTTTGGAAATCCTTTACCGGTACAACGAACCATAAGCATTAGCCCTGGCGCTTTCCAGCACTATATGTGGTTCGCTCGAAACAATTCAGACTGCCAGCAAACGTAACAAGAAATTCTCTGTGCGGCAATAGAATATCGGGGGTGTTTACAGCTTCCATAGCTCCGTCGTTCAATACTCTCACTTTCTTCTTCTGGGAATACAATACGGATTTCCAAATGTTCAAAGACTCACTCCGGCGCATCTGATGAGCAAGCCTTACTCTAGCTGTTTGTCAGCCAAATAGAGAGATCCAAGAAAAGAACTCGTTATGTTAGATAAGACGAAATAGGCCAAGGTTATGAAATAAAGCAAGCTCACAAGGGTCTACTTGATCAGCGAAGGAGGATCCTACTTTCACGCCAGCAAAAGACTGACATATTGAAATTGTCTTGGCCGATCTTACTCTCTATGGAATCTAACTAAGTTTGAGGTCTTCCGCCAATGCTAGTTCGCCTTCCATCAGTGAATGTTCATAATACAAAAAGGAAAGAAAAATGGCACTAGACAAAAAACTTTGTCAGTCAATCCTGTTGCGAATAAAGAAAAGAATAGTGGTAGCGACGCGCAATTACGTATAGTTGGGAGGACTGAGAACAGGTTTCGAGGCTGCTTAGCCGATGGAGAAAAGAGCCGGGGTCTTTTTCAAGATAAAGTCAACCTAACTAGATGAGCCTCGTGCAGGATTAACGGCGAGAACTTCCAATTCAAATGCAGTTGCCAACTCAAGAAGCCCCGAAAGTCCATGCGAGCCAGACTGACATTAACCAATCAAATACCCTCCTCACAAGGGCATGCAATCAAAGACCCAGTCAGGTCATTCGTCGAGGATGACATTCAACTTGTTAACAGCTGTGTGGGAGTATGCTTTTGTGAAGAATAGGTAAGTAATGGATAGGTAAATGGCCCCAGCATCATCAGCCCATCCTGTACATTCTCTTTTGACCCCTTCTTCTTGGATGGAACTTGCAAATAGGAGGGAATATCTCTTTCATTGAGTAGGCATGATCACTAGGAAAGCAAAGAAAAAGAAAGGACCAGAGAGTCAGAACCGCATTGCACAGAGTAAGTCGAAAGAAGCAAAAGGACGATTGATGTAGTGAAGTTAGTCTCGAGAATAAAAGTCCTAGTCGGTACTCAGCTATTTACTGAAAGACATGGCTTCATCTCGCTTTCTTTTCGTTTCTTTCTTTGTTGCTCAACTTCATTATCTTATTTTCCTTTCGTCTCGAGGTTATGAAATCAAAGAAAAAATGGAACGTTAGTAGTGCTGGGTGTGGACTTAGATATCGGCCCGATGAGGATGATTCTTTCTTCTCGTCTCCGTCTTCCACCCCCTTTCCTTCTAAAGGCAGTATTGATCCTTCACTCCAAGAAGGTAGTAGCATATTTTTTAGAGGAAGAAGTGAGGGTCCCTGTCTAATCAGCTTTGTTATAGCATTAAGGTCTCCATCTCTAAGTTAACTAGCTCTAAGATCGGATCCTGTTCTCTGACTTATTAGTTCAATACAATAGCTTTCCTTGACTTTGAGGGAGAAACGGGAATTAGTCATTCACTTCCATTCATGTAGAAGATCATCTCTACACTTCATGGCGAACTGTTTCGTGCACCGAAACGTGATCTAATCCCAATTCTCAGGATTTCGAGATACTATTAGAGATGCCTTCTAGAAAGGAAATCATCGAAAGAGTACGATCCCGTCTCATCGGATTCGGAAGGATAGCATATGGTCTCATTGGCTGGTTCGAAGTCTTCGTTAACACTTGGCCTTAGGTAGGACCCCTCCCCTATACTTCAACCACTTCCACCTATATTTCCTCCCCAGCCCTACCTTCCACCGGAAAAAGATGAATTCTATTGATTGAAAGAAAGAATGTTTTAGTGGAGTGGTTTGCTTTAGTTACCATAACTCATTCGGCTTCTCCGATTCCATTATCTCTTCCTTATTGCCGGAGTTCCAAATACTTTTCATGCCATCTTACATTCTATTCCTGCTCCAAGTATAACAAGGGTAAGGGCTTTCTTTAGCCAAAATGAAGGGCCTTCCTTATAAGAGAGAAACTTAATAACCAAAGCGGATCTATACTTGAAAACTATAAGTAAGGAAGCGAGATCTGGATCGACTGCAAAGTAGGGTAGCTGGTGTCCAGTAGGAAGTTGGTCTATGATATGAATCCTGGGTTTGATTACCCCTTTGCTTACCTTCGTTCTCAAACCTACCATCTTGAAATGGATAGATCTTGGTATTGCTCTTTGGGGGCAGCTCTGACCTTCCCAACTGGACCGTGGAAAGGAGAGATATCTATTATGCCTCTCTCCATCGGACAGGAATGAAGCTGCAACCGCGAGAGGAAAGAAAGAAGTTTCTCACCTCCGGAATAAGAGGTTATGAAAGAAAGCAGGTGCTTGACTTCTCCAATAACGGGTGTAATTATTGGCAAGAGCCAGTGATCGCCAATTCCTTTCCCTTCGGCTCCTCGGACTAGAGTACGTTCTTTTCCACTTTCGGAAGTCTTCTTAGCCTTCTCACCCTTTGGCTTCTCTTACCCTTAAGCTTTAACGCCTTCCCCTTCTGCTTTTTACCCCCTGTAGTGGGCTTGTACTTGTACAGAGTAGGTGGCTCAGTAAGAGGGTGTGTCGCAGGTTCCTCAGGAAGCTTAGCAACAGACTGCGGCTCTGAATGAAGCATGCATGTTCCGTCTGTCTCTTTTCTCTTCTCTTTCTTATTCACATACCATTTTGATAAAGAAGACGATCTCGCCATGTCTTTTCCTTGTCCAAGTGAATGGAATGCCCACAAAGTCCAAGTCAATAAGGTGACAGGAGGCGGAGTATTAACAAAGAAACTGAGTGAGAGTGCGTGTCATGTTAACGATGGCTTGACTTTTGGGAATTAGTCTTTTGGTCAATCTCTGTTTTTGAGTCATTCCAATCATTCCAAGGGCTTGTATTGTAACGGATGTCAAAAGCCTATAGATCCACCCCAAATACTTGACTCGCTTAGAAACGACCTTCAACCTTGTGGTTCCCTCTTCTCATTCGATCGCTTATTCGAATTATTCACAATACCCCGCTTTCTTATCTGTTAGAAAGAGAATCCTGGAAAAAGAGAGTTACCAAAGCACTTTCCATTTCTTAGAACACGAACTGGATTTAGGAATCCTTTTCCAACATGAGCGATCGTAGCTTCGCATCTCTTTGCCCATTCTTTGTCTCGGTTCGGAGCCTGTTGACTCAACGTACTATACCCGGAATTCAGGTTTGATTTGCCACTCCCGTTTTCCTATCCCACTCATACCTTTGACACGCCAGCTTACTTCTGGGCTGACTTCCACTCTTTTTGAAGACAAAGTCACACTAGACAACTTCTTTTTGATGAACTAGCTAACTGAACTTATGCGGAGATTATGACTTCCTCCACAAATCAAAGAGACGATTGTTGGGTTTCTACCGTTCATAACGCAGCGGAAAAATACAAAATGAAACAAAATCGAATTTCGAAACCCAAAAGAAGGATCCGTGAATTACAATTAAATCAAAGAAAAGTGTTCATAACTTTGTACCTTCGGATTACGCTTAATCCGTGATGATCAAAAGCGAATATGGTTGACGCTTCTCTTTGCCCGATTCCAAACCGGTTTCCAAACCGATCCTTTGAATGATTCGCCTAACCGGTCGTCTCACAAACCGATCTCCGAATAAACCGATTCTCCAAACAAAATCACGGTTTCAACCCAAATCACAAAGACGCCGCACTTCGCTTCGTCCTCTACCGGTATCCACACGAACAACCCCTTTGAACGGATAAAGAACGATATATGCTAGTATCCGTTCTTCATTTCTCTCACAGAAATAACAAGAGAATAATTTTCGGATTTTTTCTCTCTTCTTTGTCTCACAAAAGATGGACGGAAATATTATGATCCTTGAAATGATTTTGGGGTGTCTCTTGTGCCTACATAGTCCATTAGTTTCATATCCTATGTGCATGGTAACTATGTAACCATATATGCAACACACCTTATCATATAAGATGTAGGACTGGATGTGTCACTTGACTATGTAGCTCTCCATACAACTTATCACATAAGTTATGATTTTTTCGTGTAATGCGTCTCAATAGTTGTTCTTTGTGTGTGACCCTGTAGGTTTACTTAATGTTGGCAACAATCACAATGGATTATAAATCATGAGCGGCCTCTAGCAAGACATCATGATTACCCAAATTAAGCAAATATAGATGATTCGATCAAACCTAAGTTATGTCATGCATTGTATCCCTTTGTTACACGATATCTATATCGTCCATAAGGCATGGTATGTGTCAACCTTATGTTGGTCGATAAATATTTCTTGACAACGAATTTGATTGAACATGAAATGACATTAATAACTCTTTATTAATTCACTTGAGCACGGCCGTGCATTTCTTCAATCAAATCATCAAGAGGCCTAAAGATATCTCTCTCAATTTATGAGAGGAACAAATCCTATCTTAATTAAACTCTTTCCTCCGCATAATTCATTATATACCTAATTATAATCTTTATGACCGCCCGGTTAAAGACGATGTTAGATTATATTAAAGTATAAAATTTCTCATGTAGGAAACTGAGATAATCTCAAGTCTAAGGATTACGGATACATTCTTTACTGAGAATAACTAATGACACGAACCATGTAGTATTCTCACGGTGGGTCAATCCAGTATATGGTCTCTAACATATACTTATGTTAATGACTTAATAACTCTTATTCATGATCGGTAAAACATGACCATCACTCAACTAACATACCGATGTACATTTATAGCTTATCATAAAGTATGTTTGTCTCACAAACATCCTATGAATGATCAGGGACAGTTTAGAATATCATTCATAAAACTTTATAGTTTTACTATCAAAGTCACATACTTTGATGATATAAAGCTGAATATCATATTCAAGATTCATTTTAGTAATAAGAATAAAATAACCAATACGCATTTATTATATAAAATATCTCTAAATAAAAATAATGTTTGTTTAACACAATCATACATCTAGGTCTCAAATACATTGGCCTACGGCATACTACTAACAACGATCCCCGATCAGCGACATCTCCCTCCGCCAACCACCCTTATTCAACCCCTTATTGAATGAGCTACCTCGTTAATGGAATGAATTAGCTACCTCTCAAGAAAGTGGAATGTAGTCCCTCAGTCCTGATTTGTGCTCGGATCCCTTTGTTTAAAGAGCTCTTCTTTAGTGCTTGGACCTTTAGTGAGTCTCTCGCTATACAAGAAACTTAGGACTCTGGTGCCGGAGTTGTGGGAGAAAGCACTAATGTGAAGTTACAAGATAAGTACTTAGGTATTGACAACCTCAGTATTCTCTCATCTCGTTGAAGACTGACTAGCACTTATGTTTTTGACACAGCTGGCATTCCCCTACGCTTTTGAACAATCTTCCTTTCGACTCTGCTCACACTGTTAAGGGAGGCAGAGCTCGCTGGAAGGCCGCTCTTAACCCGCTCACCTCCTCTATCTTATCAGCAGATGGAGCTCTTCGACACAGAAGGTTCAGGGGTCAGGTGAGTTGGCCAAGGTCTCTTGATTCTTATTGCTTCCAATAGCTAGCTAGGGTGGCCACCTGAGATGCTCAGAACTAGCTAGGATGACCACCTGAGATGCTCATAACCTCCCTCCACTATCTTATCATCAGATGCTCAGAACTAGCTAGGGTGACCACCAGAAATGCTAAGAACCTCCCTCCTCTATCTTATCAGCAGATGGAGCTCACTCTAGGGACAACCCTGCAAGCCTAGGGCGGCTAAGGTGAGTCCTATCCGGCCTCCTCTTCTTGTTTTCGGGGTAAAGGACCTTAGTCTCACTTTTTACTTAGAAATCCGAGTCCGCAGAGGGTGGGACAAACCAGCTCAGGGTAAAGGACCTTAGTCTAACTTTTGACTTAGAAACCTGAATAATATGACTGGGAATTATCTCTCTATAAGGTGGACGCAATGACTGTGTACTTTTTCCAGCTCAGGGTAAAGGACCTTAGTCTCACTTTTTACTTAGAAACCTGAAGACCTGTTAATTCTGTCTCTATAAGATGGACGCAATGACTGTGCACTAAAATGTAGTTTTTTGCCTCATCCATTTTGTAGCTGACCATTTCTCACCTTTTAAAACCGGGCATCCACTATGAACACTTTTTGGATCCGATTCGCCATTTAGTCCCTGTGTAAATAAAAATAAGATAAAATAAAAAATAGAGCTCCATTTAACTATAGAAAAATTTCAAGTGTGCCCCCTAAAAAATCACAAAATAGCATTCTGCTTAAATAAAATAAATTAAGAAAAACTACTAGATAGTTTAGGCTTTTCTTATCAAAGAAAACGAGAAATTGATTATTTTATCGATTTTGCAAGGGTACATAATATTATAAGATTTTGCAAGAATATATGTGAAATTAAATAAATATTTTTATTATTATTACCATGCTCCAAAAAAGCACTGCATCTTCTTTTGTCGGTTTAACACAAATTTCCGTCACCATTTTTCCTCCACAGCTACATTCATTTTCTCCAGCCTAAATTAAAAATTATTAGACAAAAAAAAATTTAATAAATTTAATATAGAAAGTCAAAATATAAAAATTTGAATAAAATACGCTTCAACTTACTAAAGGAAAATGAGTTTCACCACCTTCTACATCTTCAGTTAAATTTGACCCCCTCTTTTTAAATTAAACTATATAAGAATATATATATTAAAAAAAAATCATTTGTTACGGAGATTATGTGCTGAATTGTCTCATAATATCAAGTACTTGGTTGCAAAGTATGAGAAACAACAAAATATCACATATATGCTTACAAATTATGAAAAAAAAATTATAATATTTCTTGAATTCATAATATAAGTTAACTCAACTTTTTATATGACATATTTGAAAATTAGAAAATTAGAAAAAAAAATATGAGATAAAAAATCTTATTTTGAGCTTTTTTATGAAATTTAGTTCAAACAAATAAAAAGAAGAATAATACCACTCTTAACCATAAATTTCCTATAATATAAGAATACTAAATTCAAGAAGAGAAAATATTCCCATCACCCACTTAAACAACGCCTAAACAACGCCATCATATATTTATAGTTTTTCAGTTTGTCCACTAATTGGGCTAATTAAAAAATAATATCGTTTATATATCAATATACTTTTATATGTATTCATTCTACCTTTTATGCTTATCAATATATCTTTTTTTAATTATGTTATACCTTTCTGAGTTCGGACGATACTGGGCGGCAAATAAGCCGGCAGTATGTATTAGGTCCCAGTCAAGAAATACACATATATTAGATAATACAGTTAAGTACAAAAAAATGTTCTAGTAGAATACGATCATATATCTTATTCTATGAATTATACTTTAAAATGTCATAGATAAAATAAATTTTGTTATATTCATTAGGGGGTTTGATTCGGCATCCAGTTGTAACAACGTGAAAATGTGTCGTTAATGTAATCACGTGTTAACAAAGATATTTATAAGTTTCCTAATTCATCAACAAAATGTATAAGTGAAATTTGAGTTTAGGATGTCGAACACAAGGAAGCAAGGCCTTAAATATTTTAACATTCAATTCTCACTTTGAATTTAGTGTTGTGTTTTGAAAGATTGTTGTTGTTGCTCTAAATAGAAAGAATTGCACGAGAGATAAAATTAAAAATAATTTTCTTTTTAAAGGATAAAAGAGAAATAGTAGGGAAATCTGACAATTTGTGTAACTTGAGAATCACTAATCACAAATGATAGCAAATTAATTATATAGTATTTAAAAGCAAGGTTTAATTAATTTCTTTCCAAAAATTAATTAATAAACTCATCAACCTTCAGATCCATTAAAAACTTCTATTTTTAAGTGTTCTTATAATTGATTCGACCCTTATTTGAATAAGGATAACTTTTCCAAGTCAAATATATTCAAACAAATCTCTAAGAATATTTATAAATATTTAACATCAAATCATCCTTCTAAATAATTTAACTTTAAATCTCATAAAAATATTTCACGATTTAATCTTAAAAATACTATAATAAATGCAAAGTTTTCTCAAGATTTCATCATTAAGGCTACACAAAAAGTCTTTCCCTACCCTTAAAACTACTCACTCATGTCCACGAAATAAATCATATTAAAATCCAACCAAGAGAATAGAAAAAAAAAGAAGAATTAAATCAAACCCTAAAGAAGTGAATCGTTCTCGATCTCTCCCATCCTTGATTGATTTATCACCTTCACCTTCTAGTTCAAGCACTTCTTTCTTCTCTAAAGTTCTATCCTCTCTCTCAATTCTCAAAAATGGAAGTTTTGAAGTTTATGGGCATTAATGGTGGAAGAGATGAAAGAAAAGTAAATGTATGAATTGATGTAAGAATGGATGAATGAATGGTTGTGTGAATGTATGGCCCTCTAGAGAGAAGATGGGGTCTTTTTCTAGTGAAATTTACCCTATAAAATATTTAGAATTAGGATGGTCGGACTAAACAATTTAGTTTGATCCGGATTTTGTTTTGGGTAGCAATTTGGGGGATGTTTAACCTTTCTTCCTTCATTTCTAGTTCAAATTCTTGACTGGGTGTAATTTTCTGGGTGTATTTATCATTTTCCTTTACTCTCATCCACTTCCAACGGACAGTCCACGTGTCTTGATCTGAATGGCCACACTAAATTCGGGAATTTAATCCAACGAACCAGAGTTTGCCACGCGTCTCACCCTTTAATTTCTGCTGAAACAGTCTTGCCACGTGTCGATACGTTATTGGCCGAAACCCATTCTTGTACTGACTGTGCAGAAAACGCGTGAAGAACCGTCTCCGTTTCATCTCACCAGAGGGTCCATTTCGCACCAAAATATGTGTTATAAGCAAAACGGAGGCGTGCAGTGCAATTGAAAATGGAGGTGAGTATTTCTGAACTGATAAGAAACGCGTTTTCTTATGAACGGGATGACACGCATCGTGATCTTAGTGGGTGAATAAGATTCTCATACTGACACGTTCTGTATTCATCAATGATGCCCCCCAATAAAAATGTGCCACGTGTCCTTCTATTGCCAATGATAACAGGAATTGCCATGTGTCGCTCTGTGATTCGCTGGTTTCCAACGGTATTTGCCACGTGTCAGCCTCCGATTGGTTGAAAATTGTTTGACCAGGTCAAAGGTTGACTTTGACCAAATCTTGTATCGCATTTTCTGAGAGTTCTAGAAGGTCTTTTTCCGCAAGGTTTGTACCGTTGGATTCGTATCGTCGCGCTCTTCGATTTGGTACCCAGTTTGACCCCTTTTGGAAAAGTTGACTTTTTGGTCAATTCGACGATTTCCCGGGTTTGACTTTTCGTCTTTTTGTGAATTTTGTAGGTCTCGGCTTGGATAGTCGATGGATAAGGGTTATAAGAATTTTGGAGAATCGTGTGTAGGGTTTTCGCGGAGATTTGTCGAAAATTCGGCCATCTTTGACCCATGATTTGTAAATCGGTCCGTCATTTGGAGTTGACTTTTTGATGAGGTTTCCAAATACCGTTTTCTCGGTGTTTTTACCTGAAAAATCACACAAAATTGTATTAAGAGTTTCACAGATAATTTTTATTAATTGAAAGTATTTTTCATACAATTTATGTGATTTATTGACGAATTTTTCATGATAAAAACCCTAAAAATGTGTATAAAAATACACATTACACCAGTATAATAATTCTTATAAAAAACTTCGTAGATTTTTAAGAAGATAAGTAAATTTGGAAAGTCAAATAATTTTTTTTTGAGAGAATTATGATTCAAGTGTAGTTTGATTGGAAAAATGCTACTTTCTAAAATTGAAAGTTTATGATATAAGGGCAAAAGCGTCAATGTAACAATTTATTTCCGGATCGCATCAAAATTGTTCCTGTCCTTGTCATTACCTAGAAAAAATAGCAAAATGGTCACCGAATATCAATACAAGATGCATGCTTTGCTCAGACAATGTACTTGAAACATCCAAACATCTGTTTTCAAGATTATCCATTCACAAAATTCCTAATGCAACATGCTGCTCAAAGAGAAAACATACGCCTCCAATATGACAACACATGCCTCTCACAACAGACATGGACAAAGCCAAAAAATGCAGTTGATGACTGCTTGGCTCTCCACAATCTGGAAAGAACGCAATGGATGCCCCTTAAATAACAAATACAAAGGAGGCTACGAAACGATGCTGCAGGCACAGCAGGAGATGAGATGGTGGTGGGAGGCTCTATTTAAAGAAGAGTCTTTGCGGTAGAGCTGCTAGTTTATTTATGAGGGGGCAGGGATTCGCTATTGTGTATAATTTTATTTCTTTATCTAAGCAATTAGGCTTGTAAAACTTTATTTAATTAATAAAATTTCAGTAGACAATCACCTAGCGTTCAAAAAAAAAAGTCATAAAAAATGAGCTTGTCTATAGTATTCTACATTGAAAATTTTAATCTCGATGAACGGTTCAGATAAGTTTGAAAGTGGAGTACCGTAGACATTTTTTCTCCATAAATTAAATGATGAAAGGGTAAAATGATAATTTTATGTTTAATTATTTTGCATTCTTTCTTTTTCCAATATCTTTCTTCCATCTCCATCTCCAATACTCCAGTAATGTAAAAAACGAGAAGAGAGATAGAAAGAACAAAAGAAAGAAGCAAAGAGATGAGACAGATCGCCGTCGCCATGGAACTCGAGCTCCGATTTCTCATCTCACCGTATTTCTTCCTCTTCTTCTTCCTCCTCTCACGGCGGCGGCCGGGGGCTGTGCCGGATCTTCTCGAAGCTTCTACAGGGGCAGATCGATTCTCTCTCTCTCCCCCCCTCTCTCTCTCCAATTTCTCTCCGTCCCCTAATCCCTCTCTCCACACACGAGTCGGCTCCTCCATCTCGAGCTCGCCATACTACCAGACAGAATCGACCTCATATGCCTCTAGGTAAGGTGCTTATGCATTCTGAATCTGTACGAAATGAGGCTCATTCAGTGCTGTTTAGCGATTCGCCAGATTGGGACTGATTGTGTGTTGAATCAGCACTAACTAATTGTGATTTCTTCAAATCAGAGCTTAATTTGGTTAGCAGCAGCTGATCAGGTATTATCAAGACTAATCAAGGCTTAATTTAGCTGTTGCAGGATTGTTACATTTAGGGTTCATTATTCTATTTAGGTTTAAGGGTTAATTATATCTCTATTGTTATGAGCCAGGATCTCTACCAGTAGGAATTGGTGTTAATTGATCTATAACAGTATGTTTTAGGGATATGAATGATCTACTTGAGTTTTATGAAGGGTTACATGATTTAATATTCTGATTTAGCGTTGAATCAGTTAATTCGGTTGTGTTTTGTTTTACTGGTTTGACTAGTACCGGGATCTTTATGTGAGAATGTAAGTCTTTTTTTTTTTATGAATTATTACAATTTAGAGTTTATGTGATAATTAATATTTTGATTTATTTTTGTTTAAATGGGCAGAAAATGGTGGAATTTTTGGTGGATGTGTGGGAGCAATAAGGGCTCTATGATAGTTAACTAGAAGTTTAGGGTCTTTAATATAATTTGTGTGGCTTTTAAATTTTAATTGTGGATTTAGGATCATCATAACTAATTTTAATTGTCTATAGATATTTATTATTTATTTCTCTATTGTTGTAATTCTTGTGTAATAATATTGTATATTATACATTCAGCCACTTGTGAATTGTGATTGTAATACTTATTTTCCTGATTTTTTAGATGTCTAGTGGTTTTTCTAAATGCAAAATTGCAAAAAACTTCTCTTTTAGCAAGACATCTTAATTAATTTGCTATTAATTGTCAAATTTAATTAGATTTTCTATTTTGGAATGATACGTAATTTTTTGCCAAAATTTTCATTTAGCTTCCATATTTGATAGCCTCTATATCTTAGGGTATCTGCAATTTTAGCAAGCAAATGAGAAGACAAATTTAGAAGCAAACAGAAAATCAACAGAGGACATTACCAAATCCGATTATCATTTTTCTTGGAAAATATTTTTGGTTATAATTATGAACATAGCTCTTTCCCAAAAAAAGTTTTTGGTTATTGTTGGTCATCTTCCCAAAATTACGTTAAAAAAATAAACTATATACATAGAAAGGAATATAATTCTAAAATTGTTGATTCATATTTGGAAACTGACAAGCCTATTCTTTTATAAATTGAAGCCATACTTTTGAAGTTTTGCTAATTAAGCAAATAGCCGTGTAGTGCTAAACTGTTGCAAACATAAACAATGGTTTAATTATATTCGTATCTCTATATTGGATATATTATTTTTCATGTTCTACTTTATTATGTAATTTAGGCTGCAAGATGTAAAACTAATGGTTCCGTACCCCAAGAGATTCAACAACTTGTTTCTGTGATACACAGCTTGACTGATGCACAGAAAGATACTATCACGGAAGTGGGATTCGGTGGCTTCCTTCATTTGCAGCCAACTTGTTTTCGGAGTCTTTGGTGCTCTGCTCTCATTAAATGTGAAAGTGAGAAAATCCCATGTAGACATACTGAAAGTGTTGATTGAGATGAAGACGGATATAATTCCTCAGTGCTGTGTGTGGGAAAGGTGGACTAAGAGTCCGAAAACTTGTTTACCGTTGCTAACATGTGATTCCGCGTTTGATTATGGTGAAACGGCCTCTGCACCGTTTGGTGTTTCTTGATCCCGAGGTCATGGTAGGCAGAGGTGCACCGAAAAAACTGTTTAGAATATTCAATGAGAAGGGGACGAGGCGATGCGGGCACTGTCGACAACAAGGGCATAATAAAGCAACATGTCCCGAGCGTCGTGAAAGCTGACGAAATATGGATTGATGTATTTTTTATATTTTTAGTTGGCATTTTTATTTAAAAGTTATTTTGTTTGAATAAATATGGATTGATGTATTTTTAGTTGGCATTTTTATTTAAAAGTTATCTTGAGTTTTGAACCATTTCGTGCATTCTGTTATGTTCTATGGATTTTCGTCCTTAATCTATTTGAGGCTCAATTACCCCCAATTTTTACAATTAACATCAATAAATAATTGAAAATTAAACTATTACATTTCTTATTAAACAATTATTTTATCTGAAGAATTCCATCAAGTCAGCATGCATTGAGCTGGCCTCCATTATAATGTGGATTTTCCTTTTTCTCTCTCTACCAAACAAAAATGCATAACTTACGGAAATATTACTAATTAGTCCAAATCATTACATTCTCTAAAATGGAACATAAAGTTGGTTTTCCTTTGTTTTTTTTTCTGAAGGTGTTTTCCGTTATTTCTCTACCCAACAAAAATGCATAACAGGAATAACTAATAAAAAAATTGCAATGTCATGATAATAACAAATCAAATCATACAGTGAAACTAAAGGGCCTCTAAATTCTTTGTTTTTTTGGTTAATTTGTTTTTCTTTTCTTTTCTTTTTGGCACATCGTAACTCAAAAGAGACAGTCCAAACCGGAACTGAGAACTAAACAAATCCGAAATCTGATAATCTGAACTCGATCCAAAAGAAAAAACAAAAATCTGATAATCTGAAGAGTTGGGGCTTGAGGTGGATTTGCGGAAGGAAAGGTGGAATTGAAGAGAGTTGGGTTTGAGGTGGCGGCGGTGGCGGCCATCGGAGAGAGTTTGATTGGTGACTGAATGAGTCCATAGAAGGAGATAAAGAAATAATGGAGTTCTCCATTGATTGAAGAAATGAAGAGCAAAAATAAAATAAAATGAATATAACATTTGATACCGAAAATACCCCTATTATCTAATGGTCTTGTTTAAATCTATCATTAAGTTAAAATATGAAGTAGAGTACCATAGACAAGCTCATAAAAAATATATGAACAAGCAAGAAAAGAATCATAAAATTGTCTGTCATAAAAAATATATGAACAAGGAAGAAAAGGATCATAAAATTGCCTTATATAATGTCCTATAATTATTATGTATTTAAATGACTAATTTTATAGATATTCAAAATATGGGTCAAGTAATGAGTACTCTTATTTGATAATTTGGGTCAAAATCAGGATTGTCTTTGCAAAATTATCAATTCGGATCCTGATCTTATTTTCGGATACAAATCCAGATCGGTACAGATCCGTTTTTATATTCTATCCGGCCCGTCTCGTTCACATATCACATCACATCACCTTTCTCATCTCTTTCTCTTCTCGCGCAACGCCACGCCCGCCATGTACGTAAGTGGCAAGACGAATAACTCCTCTTAAACGAAGAATAACAATCTCCATCCATCAATGGCTTCTTCCCTAAAGCCGCCGGAGCACCAAGTAGCCGGCCACTCCACCGCGGCGGGACAACTCGGCCCACTAATCGACGGCTCCGGCCACTTCTACAAACCGCTCGACCCATCCGACCCTCGTTCGTCCGCCGAGCTCGCCTTCTACTCCTCCTTCTCTTCCCTCCCCAAATCAATTTCGGCCTTCTTCCCCTCTTTCAACGGGACCCAAAACCTGAATGGAATGGATCACCTCGTTTTGGAGGATCTGTTGAGTGGGTATGTGAGTCCATGCGTGATTGACGTGAAAATTGGGGCCAGGACTTGGGGTCTTCATGATTCGGAGGAGTATGTTAGTAAGTGTTTGAAGAAGGATAGGGAGAGTACGAGCGTACCAATTGGGTTTCGGATTTCTGGACTTCAGGTATATTAAATTGAACCAATTTCTCTCCTTTTTCAAGCATTATTAATCTTGATTTAGCAAAATTGTTTATTGGTTTTAATTTCTTAAAATTTGTTTATTCAAAAAAATAAGTTTGTTATAATTATCTGCCTCAAGGAGCAGTTCATCGAACAAATAATGAGCATGCATTACATGTTCTGTCATTTTCTTTTGACTAATCTCTAATGGTATACAAACACCAGGTCCACCATGAACACGGTTTATGGAAGCCGGACCGAAACGAAGTCAGAAAGTACACGGTTTCTGATACAAAACAAGTCCTCAGACAATTCGTCTCTTCAAACCCTGATCAAATCGATCCTGACTGTTCATTCGCATCTTCAGTTTTGGGTGGATTGAACGGGGTTTTAGCCCAATTAAAAGAGCTCAAATCGTGGTTTGAAGATCAGACTTTATTCCATTTTTATTCCACGTCGATTTTAATTTCGTATGAAAAACGGGGGAAATTGGGGAAAATAAAGTTGGTTGATTTTGCGCATGTGGTTGATGGAGAAGGAGTAATTGATCATAATTTCTTGGGTGGTTTGTGTTCTTTGATTAAGTTTCTGTCTGATATTTTGAGCGGATCGAAAGAATTTGATGAGATTAAAGCGGCAATTAATGGAAATATTTGAGGGGAGATTAAAATGAGTTTGCTGGAAGTTTAGTTTTAAAAGTATGATGTTGAATTTATGGGTATTTTTTTTTGTTGAATAAGAATGAAAAAATATTATCGGTATCATCAGATTTGATTACTCTTGAAGTTTAACAAGCTCATGGTGGTTCTTACTTTCTTTAATTTAATTAATTTGAATTTACAGGTATGTTTGCTTTGGCGGTATTTCAATATACATGAATTTTCTTTTGTTGAATAAGAAATAAAGATATTTGATTTGGTTATGATTGTTCATATCGGTACCATGTCTGATTTGATTCGACTTTTGTAAGTTTAACAATCTCATATTGGTTCATACTCTCTTTAATTTAATTAATTTGAATTTACAGGCATGTTTGCTTTGGTGTATTTCAATATAAATGAATTTACAAATACATATATTCAAATAATATTTGTGATGATTTATGTTGCATGCTTGATTTGGTGTGTTACAAATTATGTATTTCAAAATTTTGTTTTTTTAAATCATAAATATCTTATTAGTTGGTTGATTAATTTTACTTTATGCTAATTATTACGGGCTTAATTAAAATATATCTAAAACTAATATTTAGTTTTATTTTATGTTTTATTAGTGAGTCTGTATTTTTTTTAAATAAGTTCTTTGAGTGTATTACAAAATACATAGATTCATGCCCTCAAATTTAGGATCATATAAAATAAATACTAAATTTAGGATCATATAAAATAAATACAAATTTTGTTTTAAATCTTGTCTATATCCAAAATGAGAAATCTATATGATTTCATTTTACTATCAACTCATCTGCATAAAATTCCATAATTTTGTTGGGCCAAGATTGGGCCAAACCCTAAGCATACAGAAGGTGAGAATCGCCTTAATTTCTTCATTCTTCATGTCTTATTTTCTTTCTTCTGAGATCATGATCAGATGAGACCGAACCTTGTTTTGTAGTGTTCGTTGGAAATTACTTTTGGGATGTGTAGTATTATTTTTTGAAAATAGTAAGTGTAGTTTTATATTCTGTAGTGATGGGATATAACAAAATCAGTAGTGGCTAAATTGTCATCTTAGGTCCTTTATTTTGTACAAACGTCTGTACTGTTGCACTGAATGAATAATGATTATTAGTTCTTAATTCAAGTTTAGACTTTTGTAAGTTAATTTCTGAAATGGTATTCTCATGATGTTGAAGTGGAGCTCCACTCTGGTTAACTTGTTATATTAATCATTGAGAGTCCAGTGATTATTTGGTATTAATTTGTATGTGCTCATGTAGTTTAAGTTTTTGATGAATTCCTAAGGAAGATTAAAAATGCAATTTTTTCGGGTAGCCTCAACTTCTACAAATGACCCCTCCTATATGCTGCCAATGCAGAAATAATAAGCGTTAATGGTATAACTCACCATATCAAAACCAACTACTCCATAATTAAGAATATGAGCAGCGGTCAGCATGTCAACTCCCCCACCTTCAAATCAGGGGGACACCAATGTGCTATCCGTTTCTTCCCTAAAGGTTCAAGAATAGTGATGATGATCGCTATTGTTCCCTCTGTGCATCTAGATCATCATAATGAGGTCAAAGTATCATTCAGTTTAGATATCTTACCGAGAGATAGAACCCAAGGAACAAGGTAGTTAAGGAAAAGATTTGATCATACATTTACAAACTCTGAGAAAGATTGTGGACGACCTCACTTCATTCAAAGGACTAACTTAAAGGAAAAATATGCGACAAATGGTTTATTTATTGTCGTTTGCACCATCAATATGATGGATAAGACAAATGACGATGCGCTTGAGGATATTAGCAAATTATTGAAAACCGGGGAGACGACAGACATAAAATTTGAGGTTGATGGAGAACTTTTCTCCGCTCATAGAGTTATTCTTGGCTAGAGATCACCCGTTTTTAAAGCTAAATTGTTTGGTGCAATGTCTGAAACAAGAATGGAGTGCATCAAGATCAAAGGTATAAAGCATGAAGTCTTTAAAATTTTGCTTCATTTTGTTTACACATCCATTCTTACAACTCTCATCCGTTGTAAATATCATTCTCTTCTTCTTCCGCTTTATCTTTCTCCATGGATGACTTTATTTGAGATTGTTCAAACCCTAATATTATTTTTGTTGTGTTGAGACGAAAGAGTACTAATCTTATTCAATAGAAAAGTCTTGTTCTAGAAAAAGCAAGATTTGAAGGAAGATTCAAATGGACCAAGAAAGCTCTAGCTTGAATCTCCATCCATTTGGTTTAATTAATTTTCTCTTCTTTTTCCTTCCTTTTTTCTCTCTTTTGTTGATTGAATAGAAAGTCCCAAAGTGTGTAAATATAGTTTGTATGAGCATGAGTGAGTAGACTTTGTGTAGGGATTTAACGTTTGTTTAAGTAATATTTGAAACTTGCTTTATTTGAATTAACTGGTCATGAAAAGCTCTTTATTGAATATTTAGATTGAATCTAAAAAATGCATGTTTGTGACTAATTAGTTGAATAAAGACTTGGCTGAGATTTGTTTAATTAAATGATGTTTTGGTTAAATTTGGTATTTGAACATTGAATTGACTGATTTGTGTTTGGATCTAAATAAAATCATTAATTGGGTGTTTTTAGCTTGAAACACTTGAGCTTGTTTTGCAAATTTAAACATTAAAATGTTTGGTGCTTAATGATCGTATGCTTGAACAAATTGTTATTAAAGTCCCTATCTTTTATTAAAATTTAAAAATAAAAATATTTTATTACTCTTGTTATTTTTTTACAACTATTCTTTCTTCTCCAACTTCATCACACACTTTTCCTGCTCTTGATTGATAAACCATTGGAATTCCATAAAACATTTCCCGATAGAACATAATTTCTCGCAAATTCCCACATTGAAATATATTCGAATTCTACCGCTGACGGATCACTGAAAGTCCCCACACTACCCATTTGACCTTCTTTTGTATAAATAAATCTCGTCTGATGATTCATTCCCTCTTTTTCTGCTTCTCCATCTCCATATATTTCTTCTTCGTCTTCTGGACCCATTTCTAGTTCCTCATCTAATTCATCTTCATCATCTTTATCATCTTCATCTTCTAATACCCTCCTATCAATATCAGAAATTGACCCTCACAATCTCCATTATTCATTTCATTATTTACGGGTTATAATCTCTCATTCTCATCCGCATTTGCAACTACAGTTGTTCTACTACTAGTTCCTTTCTGGGATTCTTTACTTGGTTCTCGATCAACATATGTTTCTAATTCTAGACCAACACTTCTGACGCGCTCAGCAAATTGAACCAGTTGTCTGTCATTCGTAATTTTTACTGGTCTAAAATGCCATTCGTTGCCGCTAAGGTAAGGATATTTACCTCGAATTAAAAGAGTATTATTAAACGGCCAACCAATATTTTCATAAATTTCGTAACACAATTGGACATAATTTCTATTTGTAGTTGTACTTTCTAGTAGAACAGTAGGCTCAGATGGATCGTAAATGCAGCCTTTGGTGTTTTGAACAATCCAACCATCGTAATATAGAAATATTACTGAGTTTTGTGCCATCTTCTTTCAAATATCTATTTTTTCTTCTTTCTAACTGCAATGATATTTCAACAACTCAAAAAAATATATACTAAATTGAACTAATTAATAAGTTTTAAAAATAATTCTATAATAAATTACCTACTTCCTTCTTCCTTTTCTTTAACTTGCTTTTGCTTATCCTAATTTTCCTCTATTTCCCCCTTTTTTTTTGGCTCAAAATCACCTTCAAATAGACTCAAAATCGTTTTTTATTATTGGGGGGCGCCGTTTGGGGGGGGGGGGAGAGGCACGTATTTATACTACTAGGAAACAAACCCATCAGGCTATTCCGCTACAAGGAGTGGCGGAACATGGGGTATTTTTTTTTATGAGCCATGTTTAGCTATTAATGTAGGTAAAAAATTTATTTAACCTGTTCCGTCACGGAACAAGATTTTTTACATTAATTAATCCTGTTTAGCCTGCCAAATGGGCCGATTTTGGCAACACTGAAAATGTACATGTTCCGCCACTGAGAGTGATGGAAATGATAATTAACTCATTATTTTTAAAACAGTGGCAAATATTGATTTTTTTTGAAAATAATGGTACAGAAAAAAAAAAAAAAAAAAAAAAAAAAAAAAAACTTATACAAGCCACTGTCCAAGTCTCAAGCCGAGCCGAGCCGAGCCGATACCGAGTAAACATAAGCCGATCAGAGCCGAGACCGAGCCACTATACAAGTCGCGAGCCGAGTAAACAACCAAACGAAGCTTACAAAACCACCAATGCAAAACCCCAAAAAAACACTCCAAAAATAGCAAAATCCACATACAAACACATTATTCAAATGCTTCGTCAGCTAACCAAGCCTCTCCAACGGCGGTGGTTCCGCACCGCCGGCGGCGGCGGCGGAGGTGTTCCGCCGCGCAGTCCCCGGCGTGGAGGAGGCAGGTCTCCTCCGGCGGCGGCGCCGAACGGGAAGTCGGAGTGGTGGGCGATGGACGGAGAGATGCATGAGATTGGAGAAGGGGTGCCGAGAAGAGAGCGGTTCGTGATTCCGAGAGATAATTTGCCGAATAAGAAACGGAAGCAGATGAGAGAGCAGTTCATGCGCCGTACCAGACTCTCGATCAAAGATTCGGTATTATTCATCAAGTGATTTTTACTTGTGATAAATTAGTTTGTAGAGAGAGATTCTTTTGTGGGACAATTTCTGTAAGTTGATTTTTTAGATTGAATTAAGCTGTACTGTCATGAATTGGGAAAGATATTCAATTCCAATTTTAAGAATTAGATGGTTTATTTTGGAAACCTAATGTAATAATTATTCGTTTTAGCTCTTCGATAGGATAAATTATTGTATTCAGATCTTAATTCTTTTGATTGAGATGAACTTTTTTGTTGATTATTTTTGGTGATTTTGTGAAATTTTAGGAGCACGAGCCTTGGTGTAGACAATACATGGAGTTGTATCAAGAGCTGAGAGAGAACTGGGAGAGATTGTATTGGGACGAGGGTTATTCTAAGAAAATCGCCCAAGATCATACGAATTATGATTCTGCTGAAGATGATGATATGGATTTTTCTCCTTACCGGTAATTAATTAATTTTGGTAGATTTGATTTACAAGATAAGTTTATTTAGATGGAAATTTTAGTCTCAATTAACATTAATTGGTAAAAACAAGTGCCAATTTTAATCTAAGTTTGTCTGATTTGTGCAATTAAATCTAAATTAGGGCTCAATTTATCCTAATTGCAATTAAGTAATAAACAAGAAGATCATACAAAATGTTGTTCTTCTGAATATTATGATTTGATGTTTCCTTATATTTTGTTAATTCTCTTACATTTTTCTAACAGATCATTTTTTTTATAACTAATTATTAATTTTAATATAATTTTTAATATATATTTTTATTTGGTCACTATTATTGCAGGAGGAGACGAGCTTATGGTGATCAAAATCAGGTAATCAGTTTATTTTCAGTTCAAACCATTATAGTTAGTTCTTAGACCGTTTTCTTGTATTTTCATTCTTTTCCCTTTCTTTTGTTTCATTTTTTATATAATTTTGGGTTTCTAACTGCACAATTGTACCAAATTTCAGTTGTAAAAGTGAGGTTTAATTGAACAGTGTTAAATGCAATTGTAATTAATCAAGGAAAATATTAAGCAGGATCAAGGATTTGGTGGAGCTAAGCAAGATGATTCATGGGAAAGAGTTAATCAAATTCGCGACAAGTTTGAATTTGATAGAGATAGAAGAATGAGAGACAAAGGTTAAGATTAAGATTCCTCTTTTTATTTCAAGTCCTTGTTATTCTTTTTGGTGTATTTTCTTTTCTCTTATTCTTAACCAAAAAAGAAAAAAATCTCAAAATTGTGGAAAAATAATACTTGCAACAAAAGAGACGTAAAATTAGAATATTAATTTGTTAATACATGAAATTTAATAAGTTTGTTCGAAATACTCAAAAATTAACGGTAATACCTTTTCTATACTTTTGGAGCGTATCTTTTTTACTATTCTTATAATGATTCACTTGATATTCTTAATAATGCAGCATTTGCTCCAATGAATACGAATAGCAATTTCAGCCAACAAAATTCGAGTCGAAGAAACGAGCCGTTTGATGCTCACTCATTTTTCCCTCAAATTCATAGAGATTAGTTGTGTAACGATTTTCTATATATGAATTAAAAGAAGGTAAAAATTATTGTCTTTTTAAAAGCTACTTTTGTTCTTATTTCTATAATGGAAAACTCTTGAACTTATTTCTATTTTGGATGCAAGTTTGATCCATTCAGATGAATCTATTTATATGAAGTATCATTTCATGTGCTAGTTTGAATTATATTCCCTCAATAAACTAGGTATTTTGTAGAAGAATACATGAATCAATATAAAACTTGATGTTTTGAATTATTTGGAAGTTTTATTACAAATTTACATACAAAATATAAAAATGTTACATTAATATTGAAAAAACTTATATTTCATATTCTATTTTTTTTTTCTTTACAATTTGCATATTTTGGATAATCCATTTTTGGACTTAACAATTACATGTAATTTTCATAAAGAACATTAATCTTGCAAAAGTTAAAAATTGAATCTTTCATGTTAATTACTCAAATGACATTTTCCAATAATATTTATCGAGATGTATGATTTTGTTCATCCTCCAATATCTTATAGCCAATTGGAATTTAGAAAAATATTAGAAATATTGTAAGATAAAATATTTAATCTCTATCTTTTTGTTTATGTGAATGACTTCTTAAATACATCTATATGTAAGTATCATTTGCTTAGTATGAACTATATGAATCATTTAATATGTATGAGCTACGTAAGTTGGTCATTCCATTTGCATTAAATAGATCACATGATATGAACATACTTCTATTCGTTCGATTGCCAGTACATACTACTATCTTTTAGATACAAATGTTCTAATAGTGTATTTCTGTTATTTATTCCAAACTTTCTTATGTAATTTTGGTATCATATAATTGATACATTGATATCGTGTCATTAATCCATTAGTTAATTAATATAATTTTGACAGATTGACTAGTTTGGACAAATTAAAAATTCTGTGACCCTAAGAAGACAGCCGAAACTTACCCTTTTTCTCTTGGTGAATGAGTCTTGTTTGCTCCAGGTTATTATCCTTTTCTTTTGAGATAAATGTAACCCCTTTCTATTTTTCTCGCTCCTCTGTCTTGACCAAGAAATAAAGAGAACTACATTAAGTTTGATGTCTACAAAGATAATGCAACATATGTGATATCATTAGAAGTCAGTGTGTACCATTTACACAATTGTTATATTTCTTGTACGTTTTTTAGTGTTGCTTGAATTGCTTCTCAATGGATAATGCAGTGGTTTGTACTTTTATGTAGCATAATACGTGATACATGGTTAAAGAAACAACTTTTAAATTTTGCCACTGAAAAGTTTAGTGTTGGGGCGTCATTATCCCTAAAACATGTAAAAAACTGAATGTTATTATTTTTGCTTAGCATGTAGGCTGAATTCTCATAATATTATAAATCAAATATTTTGCTCTTTTCTTTTTTGTCATGTGAAGATTAAAGTACATCTAAATGGAAGTGTCATTTATGTTTTGTCCACTTATGAATCATATGTTGTGTGTCAACTAAGTATAACTTGGTGATTCCATTCCTCTTACGAATATTTTTTATTATTTTTTGAAAAGTATTCTTCACAAAAAAATTCAGTTAAAAAATGTTCATGAATCAAATTTTTTTCTAAAACAAAAATATCATTTACTATTTTAAAAATACTTTTCAAGTGATTAAAATGTTAAAATTAAATGATTTTTTGAAACTTCCAATAATGCATGGGTTTTTTTGCAATGTCTCGTAATTTTTTTTATTAGCAAAGATTCCAGCGTTTAAACAGTCTAAAGTAAAGAACATCCAAATTAGATTCTCAAGATGTGTTGTTATTAAATTAGTAAATATATAAAGTGTCGAATTAGTGTTTCTAAAGAAAAATGCTCTTGAAATTTGGCATGATAATTTATAATCTTAATGAAGTAGATATGTTAAATTATATAAATGTATAATATAACATTGACAATTATAATTTGCATGTTCAATATTAATCATTATATTTTATTATAATACCGATATATAATGTGTTCATTAACCGTAAAATATGTGTATACATTTCAGTTACACACAAACTAATTATAATCTTAGAATTCCTTATAACAGTGAAATTATAAAGTATAACTTGATAATCGATCATATGTTAGTATGAAAAAGGGTTATGAAAAGCACATGCATAATTGATATATTCTAATTAAATACAACATGTTCAAAATAATTATCATAATATTCAAAATAGTAATTAAGCTAAAATATCATATAATGTCCTATAAAATGAAAATATATATACAATGGATTTTTTCATGTATACCCGAAAAAATATCAAATATTGCGCTACCCCTAAAATATATACATATATAAACAAACGTGCAAAATCTTAAAGTATTTGTTGCCTACAAAATCTTAAAGTATTTGTTGCCTATTTTTTGTTGCTTTTTGGTTTTGTATTTCATTTGTCTCAATATATCATGTGGCTGGATGAGTGATGACTAGCTTATTCTAAAAAATAAAAAGAATTAAGGCATAATTTGAGCAAAGTAAGAAGGATAGTAGAGATAAAGAAAAAATTATCCTAAACCTTAATGTCATAGCAACTCAGGATTTTGATGAGAGTTTATTTTTACTTTACATATTTTGGCAAAAAAAAGAGTGATTGTTGGAGAAGAAGGGCACTTTTGTCTAAAAAATTAAATTAATATGATTTATAAGATTAATTATGTTTAAGTTCAAATTTTTTAATTCTAACTAACATTTTGGGTAAATATGATATTTTCAATGTTTGTGAATTGTGAGGGATAAATTTGATAGATTTTGAAATTTAGAAGGGTAAATTTGATATTTCCGGTTTTAGAAAGGTAAATTTGATATTTTGAATTTTTGAAAGAATATACCTAATATTACCTCTATTTTATAACACAAACTACCATCCATCAATTCATTAGTCCCAAACTCCAAGGGTAAATCGGGTAATTCATTCACCCACCCCATATCTGTCCTCCATAAAAATTGCCCTCCCAATATCCTCCTCAAAACCCTAAGCCCCAGAGTTCCTTCCCAACCGAGCGAAAGAGAGAAAAATCGAGAGAGAAAACCAACGATGGCGTCGGAGGAGGAGATGAGCCGTTTGTTCAGGATCCGCAAGACGGTGATGCAGATGCTCAGGGACCGGAACTACCTCGTTCTCGACTCCGAAATCTCCATGTCCAAGATCGATTTTGTGGACAGATACGGCAACTCCATGGACAGGGATAACATGACCATATGCAAGTCCAAGAAGAATTCCGATGAGAAGGTCCGGATTAATTTTCCCTCCTTAGGTTTTACTGTAGAAATCATTCAAACTGCGGTTTTTTCTGTTGAAGTTGAGAAATAGCATGAAAGATTGACTTTGTTTAGTTCCCAATTATTCTTTTTTCTGTTTTGAGTTTTTGTTGGGGGAAATTGTGATTATATCCCCTTATATTTTTAGAAATCTTTCAAATTTACTTTCTTTTGAAGAAATCTACAATTTACGTCATATAATTTCGCAAAAATATCACAATTTTCTTCTGAAGTTTCACCCAATTTCCTGTATTCATGATTTTTGACAGGTCCCAGTTTCCATGATTTTAACCCAATTTTAATAATTATTTTTTTATTTTTTTACATCAAAATAAGTAGATTAATTAACCAATTATGTTTTATTTTATTTTTTTGCTTTGTTTTGGGTACAGGTGTATGTGTTTTTTCCAGATGAGCCAAAAGTTGGTGTGAAGCAAATAAAACAATACGTGGAAAGAATGAAAAACGACAATGTAAATAACGGAATATTGGTGGTTAAATCCAATTTAACCCCTTTTGCTAGGTCTTCTTTGCAAGAAATCTCCCAAAAGTTCCACTTGGAAGTCTTTCAGGTACCTTACGAAATCTTTTTTCCAATTTATAATAATTATGAGTAAATCGTATTAATTGTTTGCTTATTTAATTTTATTTTGGCATAATTTGGGCCCAATTAGGCTTTAATTTAACAATTAAACCTTAAATTCTGACAATTATTCTTCAGTTGTTGAATTAATTTCAATCTAATTTCGGGTTGATACTAAATTCTGAAAATTATGCTTCAGTTGTGCAATTGCTATAATTGGGGCCCAATTAGGCTTCAGTTATACAATTAATCCTAAATTCTGATAATTATTCTTCAGTTGTGCAATCAAGTTTCAATTTTAATCCAATTTCACATTAATTCTTTTTTTTGCCTTGGTGAAAAGTTAATTTCTTCGAATTGTGCAACTTTATACAGCCTAAACAATAAAAACCCAAACACAAAACAAGCCAACAAATAACATTAACTAAAATACAGTAATGAATTTAAACCTTTTAATTAATTTATTTATCTTTTATTTCAGGAAGCTGAGCTTTTAGTGAATATAAAAGAGCATGTGTTAGTTCCACAGCACCAATTACTAACTCCAGAGGAGAAAAAAACCCTACTTGCTCAGTACACAGTGAAAGAAACACAGGTACAATTGATTTTTATTTTTGGAATATTTAAAATTTTATTCATTACAGTTTGCTTCATTTTTTTTCTTCATTTTTTTATTATTTTTTTCCCAAAATTTAGTCAAAGCTTCTTATAAGAGCTTCAAACAAATGACCAAATTAAATAAGATAATTGAAAATATCTTATCTGTAGATTTAAATGTATGATTATGTACTGATATTAACGCACTTTCTTTTTAACAGAAACGCGGTTATTTTCATTGTTAAAATATGCATTAACTTCAATTGATTATTTATTTTCATTTTTTTTTTGACAGTTGCCTAGGATTCAAATTACAGATCCAATAGCGAGATATTACGGATTAAAGAGGGGCCAAGTTGTTAAAATCATACGGCCTAGTGAGACAGCTGGCCGATATGTTACTTATAGATATGTCGTATGAATATTTATGGATTTCTTAAATTATGAACTTTTAATTTAGTATAAAATATTAACAAGATTTTGTCGGTAGTAATTGAGATTTGTTTGAACTAGAAGAGATTTTTTTTGGGATTTGGATGTTCTATTTTCAGCTTGAGATACTATTATGGTTTTGTTGTTTCCTTTGTTGATCCATTATCTTGTTTGCTTGGTTTTTTATGTTCAATTTCTTTGTCTGAAAAATTGATTGGTTTATAATGGCTTCGTTGTTTCCTATGTCTGTTATGTTTGGTTTAGAATATCAAGTTTCTATCTGTGCAAAATTGATTAGTTTGCTTGTTGGAATTTGGATTGTTCTTTTGGTATATTTACCTTTGAAAGTAGAGTCTGAAAGTAACAAGCAAAACATAAGAAGCTCATCTATCTCAAAAACATAAAAACTGAAGGGGCTACACCAACTCTATAATTCACATATTTTAACATAATCTTGTATTGGCTTTTATCTCTAATACATACATAAATAATGTAGGCTCTATAAAAAGTGAGTAAATGTGTAAGAACAAGGTACGTTTATTAAGCAAGAATTCAAAAGGTATTTAATTAGTTGCATTATTTGGAGTCAGTACACAAGGGTGTTTCATAGAAGGAGATGCAGATGCTCTTTCAAGAAATTGTCTTTCTCGCTCGCTAGCGATACAAAGCAGAGAACTGTCACAAACTTCATGTGCAGTTGGAGGTGGAGTCGGTTTGAAATCCAGCAATTTGGAATATTCTACAAGCAGATGATACATGTAGTCATAAACATTGTCCATTTTGATGTCTTGCATTAGCTCTTGCCCTCTTTTTCCTATTGCTTCTGCCTGTTTAAACAAGCCAATTGTTAAGAAATGTTATATGATTTATTTTTCTTTTTGTAAGTTGTAGCTAGAGGTGACAAATGGGTAGGTCGGGTCGGGGGTTCGGGTCAGGCCATTCGGGTTTTGGATCGTTTGGGTCTCGGGTCGTTCGGGTTCAGGTCGGGTCGGGTTTCAGGTCGTTGACTTGTCAACATTTTCGGGTCGGGTCGGGTTTGGGTTCGGGTGGGTCGGGTCAGGTTAGATTTTGCCAGCTCTAGTTACGCACTGTATTTAACTTATAATGAAAAATCTTTGATTAAATAAATATCTATCTATTTTCAATTTTGCGCAAGCTATAAAAGTAGGCCGATGAGCTCAAAAGTCTCAAATAAAATTTTATATTTTCGAAATCAATATAACATATTATTTTCTAAAATAATATCTTGACATTATAAGAAGCAAAATAAGATATTATAAAATAATATATAATACTAGTATAATAGTGAAAACAACGGGTGTATGACCAGATTTCGGGTCGTTCGGGTTCCGGGTATTTTGGGTCTCGGGTCGTTCGGGTTCGGGTCGGGTTGGGTTTCGGGTCATTGAATTGTCAATATTTCGGGTCGGGTGGGGTCTGGGTTCGGGTGGGTCGGATCGGGTTTTCGGGTCGGGTCAGATTTTGCCACCTCTAGCATGTGATTGCCACATATCAGGAACGCAATAGCAAAACCACAATTAACGCCTCCGGAGGCCTACTTACCACATGGTCAAACGACTATACTTGCACCTCCAGCCATGTAAGTTTGTAGCATGTGATTCTCCAAAAGAAACAGAGTTGTTTAAATTGGAGACTCCTTCAAAAACTCCTACCTTTTTTTGAATATTTTTTGAACTTCCCCATTTTTTTAAATTTCTCAAAACACAAGTAGGTTGAATTTTTTTACACTCCTGCTAATCTTATCTTTGACATCTCATTAAAAAAAATTTGGACCAAAATACTCAACATCAATTTTCGATAAATTATTTATTAAATTTAAAATAATAAATAATATAAATAATGTTTTTGGCATATAATATTTTACAATTACTCAGTCAGATAATAAAACATAAACGCGTAGGAAGGGAAGTACCTCTGATAGATTCACATCTCCCCACTCAACTGTTGTTTTTATTGATCGGCAAAGATCGGTGAAATTGACGGGCAAGAAGTTTTTCTTTGGAACCAAACCGCGCGTAAAGAAGTCTTGGTATTGAGTATCTACAATGAAGGTTGGAGACCCGCATGACAAAATATACTTTAGGCTCACTGACCATGCCCATCCTTCTGCATAGATTTTATATCTACAAACAAAAAGAAAAACTAACATGTATCGGAATTAATGGAATTATATTCACATATTAGTGCGCACTAAGTAGGGATTGAACTGTTTATGTAATTATAATGGCATAATACATATTTTATTGTTAACTTCACTTTAGGTGTGCGTGTGTTATTATTGGTTGGGTGAATTGGGTCCTAGAATTATGGGAGTAATTAACTCGACTCCTTATAAAATAACAGTCTCTGAGGGGTGTCTAATTAACTACAAAACTTTAAAATGTTCATATGTTACGTTAAATTTTTTTCAAATGTTCATACGAACATATGAACATTTTAAAATATATGAATGTACGAACATTTGGAAGACGGACATGAGAGCCCTCTTCAAATTTCCTCAAAAAAGAATAGACGAGAGCAGTGGCGCATATGATACTAGATTCGTCTAGGGGAGTTATGTTACTTTTCATTTTGCAGAGTATTTACGATATTATTGTAGAAGTTAATTAATCACAAACCGATTGTTACACTGGCTAGAAGGTTTGGAATTCTTATAACCAGTTCTTGCTTCTTCCTGCCAATCCTGTAAAACAAAGAAATATAAATAAAACAAAACATTTATATTTGGTTCAGATCAAATAGTAGTAGTATATTACATCGACTAATTTAAAATGCAATTAAAGTGTGCGAACTTATGGTGCAATTTTCTCTTTTTATCCCTTCCATTGAATTATAAGTTAGATTAATTTGAGCTCGTACCTGTCTGAAAATTTCAGCTCGCCATACTTTAGAGTCATTACAGCTTAATAAATTTTTTCTGGCAGGAGATCCAACGTCAGGGTTTCCCCTCCAAAATGCAGTATTAATCTTATCCTTCCATTTAACAGACTGAGAATGAATCTTGATACTTTCAAACTCTTCATCCCATGGCATTAAATTCACTTCGGACCTAAATATAGGGTAACAAATTAGCAAAATTTTTCGATAGATTATCATATGGTATAATTCATATTGTAGTTCTCAAATGTACGTCGTTCAATGTTTTGTTGAGTGACCCCTAACTTTTCAAAATATCTCAAAAACTTAAAAAACTTTTCAAATTTTCTTAAAACTCCCAATAAAATGGATTGAATGTTCTTTTCCTCTCCTATAATGTCAAAACTAACATTGATGCAGTTTAACAGTTTTTATTGACCAAAATATCCCTTTCCTTTCTATATTTTAATCTGAAAAACACCTTAATATTTTTAAATTTCAAAAAATAATTGTTTAAAATAAAAAATAATATAGTTATTAATAGAATAAATAAAATATATCGAACATAAATGTTAATGTTTGTGATATTTTTTAAATATAAAAACCGAATTTGAAACAATAATTAACATATTATATTAATTTATGTGTTAACCTTATAATGATTTATATTAATTATAGAGTATTATATTGTATTAATTATAAACTAATTATTTTGTCAATTATATACTATTCATTTTGGTTATATACAGTTTATTTTGTTAATTATTATTTTCAACATCTAGTTTTATTTAATATTGAAAGAGAGTTCGGGAGTTTACATTGTTATGTGCTAATTATTATTTTAAATATTTCAGGGGTTTCCAATATTAATTTTTTTTTATCAAAATCAATTATAGAAAAAGGGTATTTTTGCCATAATAAATATTTAATTCCATCTAGGTTACTTTTAATACCATAAGAGGGTAAAAAATTATTTAATCCACATGCAATCTAAAAAAAGTGAAGGGGTTTCGAAAAGTTTGGGGGTTTCGGAAAATTTCCCATTTTTGTAATGAAGAATTATGTGTTTTTTACTTTACTTTTATACATTAGAAAAAAGTATATATATCATGTGTGTCCCTTAAGAAGGGTTATTATTTTTGTTTGAAGAAGTATCCCTATAAAATATCAAAGTATCATATAACTTATCCTCGGAAAAGCTTCATGACAAAGTAGTTATGAAAATAATCATATGCATCACTGCTTACCATCCCCAAAAGGACCAATCGGGAAATGGAATATCAAAATGTTGGTTCGTCGTGCAATATCGGAACACAGGAGGCGGGACGGATCCCTTTGGTATATCATACCGTTTTCTCTCAATCGTAGGCCGGTCCGAGCAATCAAATAGAATATCGACATCTGGTACCATACCAGGGTATCTCTTCAGCAGCTGTACCAATCCCCATACTGTGAACAACATACGGGTTTGCACACAGGCGTAGAATAGATCAACGTAAAGCCTCCCATTACTTATCACCACACGAAAGGCCGCATGATGAGGTGCAGAGGCTTCAATCAAATCCAGGGAGATACGTTTCTCCTGCCACGGTGCTAAGTCGTGATGGATAGAGGAAAAGAAGGAAGGACATTTGTTTTTAGGGTTTGGGCTATAGTTAGTGTTAGGGTTAGGGTTGAGTTTGAAGAGATGACTGCAAGATGAGAGGAAGTTGCAGCGGAAGAGAGAGAAGGTGGTTGGCTCATCGCGATGCTGCTTAAACCCTTGCCATGGTATTGGCCTCAAATTGTGGCCTACTACTGTTTTCTTTGCGCGAAGAAGCGCCTCCTCACGTATCTGTGTGAGAAATAATATTCATCATATTAATTTCTTCCTCTTGTATAATCACAGGAATTTTGTGGAGCAAAAGTTACATATATCATGACCAAGAGGACTCTTGGCTAGCTTGAAAAATTAATCAAAGTTGAAAAGAAAACTTAACAACAATATGAAAAAGAAAGATTCTACAAAATCCTTCTTTAGGGAGTTATCTGTTTGGATTAAATTTGGGTCAATCCCCCAAAATCGTTATGAAATATCTCTTTTCCATAAAAGGCTATTAGCTCTAAAAAATGTTTTCAAATTCAGAAAACTAATGAAATGCTGATGAAAGAAAAATGAAACAAAAGAAATAAAATATACCATTTGAGGATATAGTAGAATAGCAAAACATGATAAAACAGCAAGGCTAAGAAAGATACGAATTGGCCGGCCCGTGCTGGCCGGCCGGGATCTTTTTCTTGGACAAAAACTCAATGACATTTTCGTGTGATATGTCTTCTCGTGTTTATTCCACATTGAAGGGAAGCTTAATACCAGCTGGTAAAGCTTTTACTCAACGTTATTTCCATGTGATAAAAGAGAATTAATTATTATATTTTCTCGTGTTTTGTCTCATTGAAATTGTGCCGATTATTTAGGGAAAGTATAATATGTCTCTCATTTTCCTCATTTTCTCTATTATATTTTGAAATGGAAACATGATACCTAAGCTCTATTATTATTTAATCATCACTCATATTATGTAGGAACCTGATATATCACGATGGTATATACCGGTCATTGCAGCACGACGTTATATAAAAATTAAAATAAATATAAATTGAAAACAAATAGTATATAAAAATTCATTCGGTAAAATTATATATATTTTCAAAAATAAAAAACAGTATATAGCGTATATATAAACGCGAGGAAAACAGTAAACCGTCACTATAGAGTCGCTATCGACCTCGTCGTGATTTCATATTTCCCTATTATGTATATTAAATTAAATGTTGCTTTCATTAGAGTAGAGGGAGTGAATTAGTTGCTCCAGAAACGAGAAAGAAGAAGTGAATTATACTCCGCCCCAATGGCGGAGTTTGACTTCGTATAAAATTTTGGGAGAGACAAATACATAAAAATACATGTATTTCAAAAAAAAATTCACTAGAACACTATTGATGTATATTACATTTTTAAAATCTTAAGGAGTCATAGTCCCTCTCAGTCTCTATAAATCTATGTCGTAATCGGCGAAATTGGAGAAATCAGCAACAACTGATGACTAATTAACGAATTAGGAATAATGAATCCGCAAGTGATGACTAATCAGCGTTAAATGCAGTATTTATTAATGAAAATATACACTCACCAACCAAGTTGGCAGAAGCGAAATTCAATTTTTTTTTCTCAACAAATGCATATTTAATTCAATCAATTAATATTAATCATCCCAATTAACTCCAAAATTGATAGTTGGCCGAAGTCGTACGTTATATTTGCAAATATTTTCAATCCAGCGTTAGATTTGTATATATTTTTGAAACGGACGTTAGATGAAAAAAAACTCCCCTAAATATGCCCTATTTTGCTGCAGTCAATGTGCGAATCCATGAAGAAAAGACCTATGTATGAGCTATGACGATTTAACTGAAAAATTACCAGGTAGCAAAATTCATGCGTTTATTGCATGATTAAGTCTTAGATTTAGGGGGTCCTACATTCTTAAATTAGTATTAATGAAGTTTTTCTAATTTAAAATAAAATATATGGAAGCACTCTTTCCTACAACAAGTTTGTACTAACTAATCGACAAATACAGAGTCCATAAGGATTTAGAATATTCTTCATTATCAATTTAAGAAACTAAAAATCTTCTAATTCCTTGCAAATGCCCCTCCATTTTTCTTTTCTTCTTTCATTGACTATTTCCTCAAAATTTGTATCACATGCATCCTTCCTTTGTTACCAAGGTAGTTGACCCTTATTTTCCTCTTCCTTTACAAAGCAAATCTTCTGTGACATATGAACTGTATCAAATTTTGTAGCGGACCAAACTAATAGCAGAAGTATGTTTAAAATTTATTGCATATATGAATCAACAGATCGTTATTTCAGATTTCATTGACGTCAAATAATAAAAGTTGTACACTGAGAATCAATCAAAAAATAAATAGTAAAACTTCACCTACAATTTGTACAAGTTCTATGTACCATTTTTCAAAAAATATTATTTTTATGCAGCAATTTATATAAACATATGAATTCTTATTCAGATGAATAGAATCTCAACAGGGCAGTTCACTTCCTCCTAGCCCGAGCAAAGGTATACTTCTATTTGAAAAAAAATGTCATGTTTAAGTAAAGTTACATTTGATCCAGCAAGTGTAAAATTATAGTATTAACTACTAACATCTTGCAATTACATGTACCGATACGCCATGTATTATTCAAGGCAAGCACAGTAATCCATGCACATTTTATTTTTATGATGCATCACTAAATACATATCCTTGGTTCTTAATGACTCAGAGACTATTTGATTAAAGCCACAAAAATAATTGCTTTTGTTGTTTGATAAAAATTAAGAGCAACTTCAAGATGCAAATATATGCCTAAACACCTCTTTCCTCATTTGTTAAGGAGCTAGATACTAATTAATTATAAGGACTGTGTTTTGAAATTTCCAGGAGGTATTTTTCTGTAAAAACAATTTATAAAATTTCCTAAAATCTTGCATGATCATACTCATGATTCAGATATATAACCAATAAACTATAGAGCTTGAATTAAACACATTAACAAAAGAAAAGTAAATGCACACCAAACACTGGGAAAAAATTACACAAGAAAATTGGTCAAAATTAAAATAAAATAAATTACACAAAGTTACAATTAACCTGAAGAAATCATCAATTCCTAACAATCTATACTGTTTATTATTGGTTTTCCCTTCTCAAAAGAATTATAACTCACCATAAATATACACTCAATTAATCTCTATACACAAACTCAAAAACACAACTTTTAAACAAATATTTGTTAAATAAAAAAGAAAAACAAATTAAATTTTCTACCACATTTGGGAACTGCCGCCATACATTACATTTCTAGAAGCAAACCCTTTTGAACTGATATGACTTATATTTACCTTATAAAAGTTGGCCTCGGTTGAATAATTATTAGTGATTTTAAATATTAAAATCACATGTTTCTCTTGATTTTCTTCATTCTTTCTATTTGTAGAGTATACTTCGTAAAAATCTTTACCATATAAATCACCATGCTGAATATTAATTTCTATGGTTTGACCAGGATTAATTATACCAGATGCGGGATTTACCTATGTATATAAAAATACATTTAAATTAAAAAAAAAATACGTTTTGGTAAAAAAAAGGAATAAATTTATCACATGTAATAATTGAATAATATATCTATTTTTGTTTATACCCCTCAAAATATCTTACATTGGTAGGGGGCTAAACATTAAATGAAAAAAAAATCATTTTTTTATATTCTAGTAAAAACTATATATTATATTTTTTTAATATCATAATTTTATGAGAAAAGTCTAAATTTGCCCCCTCAACTATTCAATAAATCTATTTTTGGTCCCTTACCTTTTTGTTGGTCCAATTTTAGACCTTCAACTATTCAATAAGTCTATTTTTGGTCCTTCCATCCGTTAAGTGCTTACGTGTCAGTTAAACTTGACACGTAAGTAATGACATGGCATATGTTCTCGACACATAAGCAATATCATATTTTTAAATAAACATGTACTACAAATATATACAATAAAATAATATTTTAAGACAATAGGGAAATTAAGAAAATTTTATTTTTTTCAAATATTTGCCATGTCACAATTGTCACGTTAGAATATGTATCAAGAATATATGCCACATGTTGCTTACGTGTCAAATTTAACTGACACGTAAGCACTTAACGGATGGAAGGACTAAAAATATACTTATTGAATAGTTGAGGGACTAAAATTGGACTAATAAAAAGTTGAGGGACCAAAAATGAGCTATTTGAATAGTTGAGGGGGCAAAATTGGACTTTTCTCTAATTTTATATATCGTAATTGTATATGTTATATATATTTTAAATATCGTAATTATATATATTATATATATTTTATATCGTAATTTTTAATAATATATATTTGTAATACCCTTCAAATATTTTATTGGTAGGCGGTATACATTATTTTTGACGTTATACAGGGTAATATATGAAATTGAGTTTTTACAGGGTAATATATGAAATAATTTTATTAAAAAAATAAAAATAAAAAGACTAACCTTTAACCACTTGGGAAAAACAACTCTATTTTCACCCTCATTCAAAAAATCGCCGCAAAATATTTCAAAAATACCCTTTTCGTTTCTACTATTATTACTCACTCTCAGAACCGAGAATTCCATGTTTTTTAGGGTTAGGTTATTTGCACTGAGAGAAATTTCCGGCAGAATTTTAAATTGGTCCAACAAGCTTTTTATTTTCTTGTTTGATGAAATAATTTGTGCATATTCTTGCCGCCTTATTGATTCGTCCACATATGAAATATCAACATTTAATAAGCATTTTACCGGCTTGTGGTCACTGTCTACAGCCTCCATGCATGCATCATATCTAAACAAATAAAATATAAAAATAAATAAAAAATAAAGAATCTTAAAAATATTCATAAAAATCAAAATCGCTTCTCCATTCTTTATATATACTTTGGTTTGTTCTATATATTGATTTTAATTTCCATATACCTTTTTCTGAAAAGGGATAAATGCACAGCAATTCCTACTTTATTTGGCTTACAATTTAGCCCTTGTACTATTGATTTAGGGACTTAAAAAACCGTGAAGATTTCTAAACAGTACAGGGACCAAAAATTTTAAATCAGCAATACAAGGTCCAAATTGTAATCCAATTAAAGTACGGGGACTAACCATGAATTTATCCCTTTTCAAAATATATCTGGCTCCAAAAGAGAGAATCTTAAATAATAAATACCTTCAAAACATCAAAACTATTTGTTCAATAATGTGTTTATAGCTGCTATTTTTTTACTTTTTTTTGTGAGGCAATTCAATTGTAATTAACTGTTATTATTTTTTCTTGAAATGTGAGATTAGGTTAAAAAAATAAAAAGTTGGAACTTACAGAGAAACGGAAGAAACGACAGGGCAGTCCAAAGAGCAGTGGTGGGGCCCGGAAACGGTACGGCTGTCACGGTACAAAATACGGTCGCACCATGCTGGTATTCTCTTTTTCTCGCTCGAATCATATCCTAAAATACAAATATTATGTATAAAATTATAATTATTTTATTGATATTAATTACGCCTAGGAAGTTAACGGGAGTATTATGATTTTAATTGTAAACTTTGCACGTAGGAAATTACGCATATTATTTTAATATTTTATTGTAATATTACGCACATTATTATGATATATTATTATTACGCACACGACCTTGAATTGAGTAGAGTCTTGAATTATTTATATAGCTACCGAGATTTGTACGATGCAACTTAAATACTAATTTGTATATTTTTTAATTACAATTTACACCACCAAATAATATTTTTTTAATCAACCAACAAATTACCTGATACTCCAGAAACATATTTATCAAACTTATAAGTAGGAGCAAATTTAATCTGAGCCTCGCGCAGGCCCTGAAACACCCTGCCGAGTTTCATTTCTGCATTTAATTGATCTCTGGCTCTGAGCTTATCAAATTTGTTTTTGTAAATTAAATCCATTGCTTCTTCGTAGGAGACGGAGTCTAAACGGTAGTTGAAGTCGCCCAGGAATATGAGCAGGTCGGATTGTGATAAGTCCGGCTTTCTGTTGTTTGTTACCTGGTTCAGTTGGAAAGATAAATAAATAAATCAGAAATTTAAAAGGGATATATATGACATATATTGAAATTATACATATGATTGGATTTGAGGAAATTGCTTTAGGATCATTTTGTTCGTTTTTCGGAGGTTGGGATTGAAACTTTTCGAAAATTAAATATTTGAACATTATAAAAAGGATAAGAAAGATAAAGAAAATATACGTACATTTGCTCCGCGGAAAAGAGGACCACTTGAAGCACCAGCTGAACAAACATAAAATAAAGTACAAACAAAAAAAAAGAATTAAAAAGTAGCAAAAATAACATGAAGTAAAATAAAATAAAATAAAATAAAATAAGATAAAGTAAAGTAAAATAAAATAAAATGAAATAAAATAAATTAAAATAAAATAAAGTGAGCTAAAATCAAATAAAATAAAATGAAAACCTGGTGGGCCAAAAGTCAAAGTTCGATAAATATGGTCAAAATCCTCATTCCTGCGATTCACAGCCTCCAAATGAGCAGCTAAGTGACAATTCACAAAACTCATTACTCTTCCACATATTCTCATCCTCAAACCCACCGCTCCCTATTAAACAAACATAATTATAATATTCATTATTTTTTAATAAAAGTAAGTTTGTGAAATATTTAAAAATAAATAAATTTTGAAAAAAAAGTACTTTATTTCCGATGGCTCGACCAAGCCCACACGCAACAACAGAACTTTCTAAATCACTTATGTATTGCTTCAGACTTTTTCTAGCCCTGTCAGAAAAATATAAATACCCCTTTTTAGAAAAATATAATAAAGAAAAAAGATTGAAATCTGTATGTTAGTTTCTTCAGGCAAAGTTGTGAAAAACTGTCTGCAATTATGAAACAAATGTGCAACATACTTAAAAGTTAAAACTATAAAATAGACCTAATTCCAGGTTTACCCCTACAAATCCTCAAAATACCACATACACCCCTCCAAAACATCAAAATATCACACTCGCACTTTCCATTTTGTACAAGCATCCAAACCAATTTCCAGTTTGAACAGCCTTATTGACACACGGAATTACGAAACTGCCCCTACGAAGTAATAAATAACAAATCATAAAAAGAATTACCAAACCATACATACAGGGATAAGCAACCTGGCCATTTGCCTTCACAAACCTCACCTACGACTCTCACAAATACATGAAATTACGAAACTGTCCCTGTGAAGTAATAAAAACAAATCGTAAACAGAATAACCAACCATAAAGGGATAACTAACCCGGCCAATTGCCTTCACAAAACCCAGTCAAACAAACCCTCACCTAAGACTCTTACGCCATACATGAAATTACGAAATTGCCCCTGTTAAGTAATACATAACAAATATTCAAGAATTACCAACCATGCAGCGACGAGCAACCCGGCCATCTGTCTGGAAGAAACCCGGTAAAACTCAGCGCCACCTAAGCATCTTCCAATCGCGTCCAGCCACCACTCGCCGTTCGGGCTCGGAGTTCCCTCCATCCCCACCTGCACGCCACGTCACCAAATAATTAAATAAATAAATAATATTAGCCTCAAATTGAAAGAAAATACCCTATATTGTTGGAAATGGCAAAAAAAAAAAAAAAAAGGAGCCCTGCATTATTAGAAATTGCAAAAAGGGCCTACATTATTGGAAATTGCAAAAAAAAGACCTACGTTATTTCCGAAAATGACCTAATAATTAATTAAATAAATAATTAAATATTATCCTTGAACTGAGTAAAAGCCCCTGCATCATAAGAAGCCCTGCATTATTAGTAATTCTAAAGGAAAAGAAAACTACCGTTCGTTTGCTACTATAGAAACATCATAAAATGCAGGGGCTTCTATGCGAATTTCAGCATAACGCAGGGGCTTTTTGCAATTTCCAATAACACAGAGGCCCCCGCAATATTACAAATTGCAACAAAGCCCTTGCATTATTTTTTAAATAATCAAAGTACGAAAAATATCGGAATTCTAACTAACGACAGGAAGTTTCTTTTTGGCAAATTCGACAATTAAACCCTTTTTTGCAATTTCCCCAAACACAGGGGCCTTTCAGCAAATTCCCCTCTAATCCATACGGTCTCTTTCGCAGCGCTCATCGCCAAAAAGCCATCTTCCTCTCTCACTTCAACTCCGATCCACTTCCTTATCGATTCCACACTCGCCTTTTCCTGCCCCACGTTCCAAGTCCCAAACACCATCTTCAAATGCTTGATTCTTTCATACAGTGCAGGGGCATTTTTGCAAATTTCCAACAACACAGGGGCCTTTTCGCAAATTTCCCTTTAATTCTTTACCGTTTCTTTTAATTTTCGGGAAATTTGCGCCAAAAGCCCCTGCATTATTTTTTAAATAGTTAAAGTGCGAAAACTAACGAGGTTGTACACAGCGAGTTTCTTTTCTGCAAATTCGACAATAAAATCTTTTTTTGCAACTTCCAACAAAGTAGGGTCTTTTTTGCAAATTCAGCATAGAACAGGGGCCTTTCCGCAAAATTCCCTACATTATTAGAAATTGCAAATAAAAAAACTCCATCATTAGAAATTACAAAAAAGAAACCTACATTGTCAGAAATCGCAAAAGAAGCCCTACATTATTTCTTTTTGTAATTTCAAGTAAGGCAGGGGCTTTTTCGCAATTTTCCAACAACACAGGGCCTTTCCGCAATATTACCGTTTCTTTAGCGGCGCTCATCGCCAAAAAGCCCGCTCCCATATCCACTTCTTGCAATCCAACAACCACAATTCCCGCTTCCTCTCTCACCTCAACTCCGATCCATTTCTTGATCGATTCCAAACTCGCCTTCTCTTGGCCCACGTTCCAAGTCCCAAACACCATTTTCACATGTTTCGTTCTGGTATACTTACTTTCTCTCTCCGCCAGCTCAGCCCTAATTATCGAGTCTGTGGGACCGGGGGAAGAGAGACTCCAAGCTCTGATGCCGCCGTGGTTTGCGAGGGTATAAATGTAATTTCCGCCCATTGTTATTTTCAAAACGGGGGATTTGTGAGCGGACCAACTGGATAATAATTTCCCTTCTAAATCCATTATTTGGATTTTACCGTCTGAATATCCGACCCAAACCCTAGTTCCAAACGTGAAAATACTCAAAACGGAAGCCGAATTTCGGGTAAATTCCTTCAATTTGAACCCGTTCGGATCCCAGTGCGAAACTGACCCGTTTGACCCGCCGACCCAAATTGTACCATCCGCTGAGCTGGCGATGGACTCGAGTTTTCTGACGTCGTCGCCGAAAGCGGCTTTGACGGCGACTCTTCTGACGGTTTCTGCGGCGCCAAGAAGGGCATTTTTGGAACGTTGGAAAAAGTTCGGGGAGTTTCGCGATTTTTGGGTTTTGGAGGAGTCAAAAGGATCTGGACTGTCGAAACGGGTCTCGACTGACCCGTCTATGCTGCTCATTATTTTTATCAGCTCTTTTGTTCTACAGTCCCTGGTTATATTAAATAAACAAGTAAATAAATAATAAAGACAATTGGAACATCAAATGAAGTAGATGAATGGTAATCAATTGGAGAACTCAAAATAATCACGAATCAAATAGAAAAAAAATAAAGTCATAGTGTGAAATACCTTACGAAACTATAAAAAGGAAAATAAATAAATAAACTTTAAAAAAATATCAAATAAATAAATAATACAATTAATAAAGAAACAGAAAAATAATTAAGTAAATGCAACTGGAACATCAGATGAAGTAGACGAACGGTAATCCAATCGGAAATAGAAAATAGAAATAGCTGGGTAAAATATCTTATAAACCTAAGGGAAAATAAATAAATAAATAATCAAGAAATGGTACCATAGTATAAATGACAAATAACCACCAGACCAAACTTTAGATCCGTCATTATCACACATTAAAATCTTCACATCAACAGTCGGTACAGGACAACTCCCATTTTCACTCACTAAACTCCTCAAATCGATACAGGATCTCTCAAACAACACATAAGCCTTGCTTTTCTCTTCTTTTTTCAAACAGAGGCTCTCTTTGATCGCTTCGCTTGACCAGACCTTGATCGAGCCGCCTTCGGATCCAGACCATAATTCACCTGACAAAATAATAGAATGAAATTGTAAGGAATTGATATCTCTTTTTTTGGGAAGTTTGCAGAAAAGTCCCTGTATTGTGGGGAAATTGCAAAAAGGGTCCTCCATTATTGCCGAAATTGCAAAAAAAAAAAAAACCTGCATTATCGCCAAAATTATAAAAAAAAGCCCATAACGCTAATTTTCTAATCTAGTTATTTGAAAAAAAAAAAACTAACTAAAAAAAATTCTAAAAAGTTTTCTTAATTAAGTTTAAGAAAAATTATTTCAAATGAGGTATTGAAGAGAGAAATATTAATCAACTTTAAAAAAAAGTATGAAAACTAAAGGTAGGGGTTTTGCAATTTTGGCAATAATGCAGGGGCTTTTTTTTGCAATCTTAAAAATGTAGGGAACTTTTTGCTTTTTGTAAATTTCCCTTCTTTTTGATCTCAAAAGACCCCAAACGAAGATCAATTTAGTACTGAGAAAAATAACAAATTCAATATTCAATATTACTGTACCGTATGGAGTTACGGCCATTGACAGAACAGGTGCTCGCTGATGCGCTTCCCACAAAACGCACTCCTCAAACCCGTTAACCAAACCCGACCCGTTAGCTCTCCAACCCGTTATCCTCCCGTCCGCGTGTCCGCTCCACACGACGCCACGTGGCAGATCCACAGCCATGGATAAAACAGCCGAAGTCCGTCTCGATTCGACGAAAGGGGAACTCTCTTCGTCCCCTCTTCTAACGGATTTATTATCAGGAATTCCATCGAACAGTTTGTTGGTGTTCCAGACTCTTAACCCTGATTCATGCCCAGCCCACAGGTGAGAAGGAGGGAAAAACACAATGGATCTGAGAGCGTAACCAAGTTGGGATTCTCTCGGCGGTCTCGGACGGAGAGTTAAAGGAACCGGCCGGGTTTCGTCGACGGTCGAGCGAGCTAACGGTCGAAAGATTTGATCTTGGGTAGCTCGGCCTGAGAATTCGGGTAAGGATCCGGTGTGCTGCGGCCCGGTCGGTGGAGCCAACTGTGTAGTGTTGTCGGAGGAGTTTGAGAAGGCGAGAGGAGGGCTGGATGGAGGAGTGTAGTAGCCGGAGTTGGATGAGAGCGAGGCCGAGCGGTGTGGCCCAGGCGCGGAATTGGGTCCGGTTGGTGGGGTTGGGGAGAAGGGAAGAGAGGCTGAGCGGTGAGGAACAGATTGAGAAGAATCGGAGAAGGAGGCTGAGAGGTTGGTCCCAGATGAAGCAGAGAGGAAGGGATTTGTGGAGACAGGGGGCTCAGGGGAGAGGAAGGGATTGGAGGAGATTGGGGAGAGGAAAGGATTGTTGGGAGGGGGAGAGGAGAGGGAAGAGGAGGAGATGAAGTGGTCGGTGAGGAAGTCCCAGTCGTCGGCTTCGGGGTGTCCGGTGGACGGCGGCGGTGGTGGTGGTGGTTGAGACATTGTTAGGAGGAGGAGGAGAGGTGGTGGAGCACGAAGGAAGGAGAAAGAAAGACGTGCGGAAGGAATTTCGGTTTTATGTAAGGTCGGAATGATTAATTAAGGGGAGAGATGCGTTTGACTTGGAATCTGATGCGTTGACTGTTCAGAAGTATGAAGGATAAACCAATGGGCCGATTATTTGACTTGTAAATGGGCCTATTGCAATTTAATTGGGCCTCAGAATTATCAGGACCGTATTTCTTTCTTTCAATCCCCTCATTTGTTTCATATTAGGTCTCACTGCTACACAAATTGTGCAGGATTCAAAAATAAGTGAGAATTATTCAATTAGTTTGAGAAATTGTTAGTGGATGTTCAAAACACATTATTCGTACTTAAGATGGGCCAACTAATAAACACCTTTTGCATCTTGTTTGGAAATTACAAAGCACAATACAATATGCAAGTAACAAGTAAGCCAAATACCATATTAAACATAATACAACTATTAAACATAAATGGTACAAAACTACAAATACCATATTTCTTACCTGCCCTGCTAAAAACTCAATATCATACATGCCCTTCCAGATTCTCATAATATCATTCTACACTAACAAAACTGCAAATACCATATTTCTCCTTAAAATCCCAAACTCCCTCAAATTTACCCCTCCAAAGACCCAACGACCAAATTCTTGGATGGATAAATTTGACGTTTCGTTCTATTTTAAGATTTCCATGAATCCAAAGCCGGGGTTTCAGAATTCATCCAAGTACTCATCCCACTCAGATACCTTCCGCCTTGAACTTCCCCAGCTAAGGCTTCCAGCTCAGCGAGCTCATCCGGCGAGAGTTTCACTGATAAAGCTCCAACATTTAGTTTGAAATTTTCTATTTTTGTGGTGCCGGGAATCGGGCACGCGTCGGGACCTTGGTGATGGACCCAGGCTAGCGCCAGCTGGGAAGCGGTGCAACCTTTTTTGGTGGCGAGCGAGTTGACTCGGTCAAAGAGCTCGACATTTTTGTCTAGGTTTTCAGGTTGGAATCTTGGAAGACTCTACAAAATGTAATGCCTTTTCTTTTTAGTTATGAGTGTTCGACTTTTATAGAAATTTAACAAGATAGTGAAAAAATTAAGTCTCGAGAAAATGTTGGTTTAGTTTAGATGCATATATATTTGGACTATAGTAGCAGTTGTGTTGACTTGATCAATGATTTGAAAGTTGTTCTCTAGGTTTTGAGACTCGAATCTTGGATGCATTTTGCAGAAATTGAAGTATACAAATTTTAACATAATGTAAAAATTAAATTTAACATAGAAATGAGAAAATTATGATCTAATTTAGAAAGTTAAGAAAAAATTAAAAATAATTTACCTTGCGATAATCTGTCTCAGATAGCTCGGCAACCATTTTAGCCCCGCCAGACAAGAAACCCCTGCCGAGTGGACTATACGCTACAATACCAATACCAAGCTCTCTAAACAAAGAGAAAAAAGATTTCAAAACAAAACATATATAATATTTCGTGTTATGAAGGGCAAACATGACATTTGTGCTTTGAAACGATAAATTCAAATATGATGGTTACATTAATTCCAACTTTCGAAAGGTGAGTTGGATATCTATTATTTACATCTTTTCAAGGGTAATTTTGAAATTATGCCGCAAAAAAAAAATGAAGACCTGCAAGTAGGGATGATTTCTTCTTCAGAATCTCTTGTCCAAAGAGACCATTCCAGCTCGACGGCTGTGATTGGATGAACAGCGTGAGCTCTTCTGATTGTTGAAGCCGATGCTTCTGATAGTCCAACATATTTGATCTTTCCTTCTTCAACTAGTTTCTTCATTTCTCCCATCTATGTGAGAAATAATAATAATAATAATATACGACTGTTATTCATTTAATATAATTATTTCCTCTTCAATTTTAAAGACAATAACTGATGCTTGATATCTCCAAGTCGAACAAATTGAAGTTCAAAATAATGTTCGTTATTGATAATTTAGTAATTATATAATTGTCTTTATCATAAGAATCCAGTTGAGATTTGCATTCTATACTTATTATATAATTGTCTTTATCATAAGAATCAAACAATGAATAAGATATTATTCCACCAACAAGTGGAACTCAAATCCCACATTTCTCGCAAAAGTATCTCTCCTGTAGAAATTAAATAATGAATATATTATAAAGAAAGCATCATTATTGAACCATTTGATGAATCTAACCTAACAAATTGGGTTCCACATGTATGAACCATTTTTCTTCCAATCAACCAACCAAATGAAGAACTGAAAAGTTCCAAATTCTACATCTTTTCTCAAACAACTAAGCTACACATATCATATATAGCATCCATTAATGTCTACAAAGGTAAAGATGATATATTTCATCTTGTCAAACCTCTAGGTGCATATATGTAATTTCCCTAAAAGCACGTACCGTAATTTCAATCGGAACACGGGCATCAATGCGATGCTGGTAATACAAGTCGATGCAGTCAACATTGAGCCTCTTGAGACTGGCTTCACATGCGGCCCTCACATAAGCCGGGTCTCCTCTGACCTCTCTCTCTAAAATGTTTCCCTCGATAAACGTGACTCCAAACTTGCTCGCGAGCTCCACTTTCTCTCTCACTCCTCCTTGCAATGCCTGCATTAGAAGGGAATTTAGATTGAATTGAGGTTATTGAGGCATGATTGTGTAATTAGGGGTAAATTAGATTTAATTGAGATTCAACTGAGGCATGATTGCGTAATTATGGTTAAATTAGATTCAATTGAGGTTGAATTGAGACATGATTCCGTAATTAGGGTTAAGTTAGATTCAATTGAGGTTTAATGAAGGCATGATTACATAATTAGGGTTAAATTCAGGGTTTATTACATGAAATAAAACTTAATTGAGCTTGATTGAACACTTAACTGCATACCACCACTAGGATAACCTAGTGGTTATGGTACTTCCCTCTCTTATATATATATATATATTAAAAAATTTGACCTTTAACTGCATTGCAACTCTTGAGTAAATTTTCAAAAAGTCCAAAAAATGAATAAAAAATGAGAAACAAAATTGACCTTTCCAAGCAAAATCTCATTTGTGAAAGGTCCGTAAAGATCAGAAGTATCTAAAAGAGTGACGCCGGAATCGATGGCATGGTGGATCAGAGCGATCATGTCGGGTTCGGGTTTCGGAGAGCCGTAGAAGACCGACATGCCCATGCAGCCTAATCCCTGCTTGGACACCTCCAGTCCCTGCGAACCGAGTTTCATACGTGGCACTTGCACAGCAGCCATTGAAGTTGTTCCTGAGTTTTTGGATTCTGAGTGATAATGGTGGTTTGAAATTTTGAATTTTGACAAGTGACTTGCATTTTTATAGGCTGAGGTGAGTCGTGACATATTTTTCCTCCGGGATTAATATAACTGGAAGTCTCTGTTTATATATATATATCTGTGAAGGTGTTATATGCTGCTTTTAGTTCACTGAATATTGGATGCTGATAAATAGTTTAGTCTTGTGTTTAATGACTACTGGAGAGGATTGAAGCTTCCCACCAACGTTGTTTTTAATTGCTGAGAAATGTTTACCCACAACAAGTTTCACCCTCAGTTATGCCAATATATTTGCGATCTTGATTAAAAATTCGAAAGTAATTGAATCAATTAGCTGTGAATTACTTTTTAAAAAGCTTTTAGGTCAATTAATTATCAGATAATTATTGGTTAACATGTAGACAAGTTTTTGATATATTATTATAATAAAATATAAATTAGTTATAGGTCAAACGAAAACTTTGTTTGTTAAAAAAATATATATTTCATATTGTACTATAATATACAAAATCATTTATGTTTTTCTCAGGGATGACATGTGTCCTCTTACAGTTTAACAACCCTGTTACGCCTCATGATGTGGCAAATTCAAACGACAATGCAGCTCACCACACGAGAGACTAACCGTTAACACATATCAAAAGAAAACAGACCGCCATCCAAGTTTTAGACTATATTATATCGGCTTATTCATCATCAGAATTCGTACTTTAACTGACAGTTAAATACATATTTATAAAAAAAATTATTATCAAACTCAGACATGTGAGACTAAAGAAGACACTGACAAAACCAGAAAAAGAATTGGTCTAGTTTTCTTTTCATTCATCTATTAATGCATGATCCGTATGAAGGTGAAGCGAGTTATTTTATTACGGTATTTTAACCTGTTCTATAAGAATTACCCCCATATATTTTGGTCCTACAAATATTTTCTCATCTTTTTCATTTATCCATATACATAAATTGAAAAAAAAAAGTTGAACCATGAAAAATGACTTTTTTATGTATACTCTTGAAAAACTTAAATATAACATATATGTTATAATATTGGGAAATATTTCTTCTATAATATAATCTCATATACTCTTTAAAAAACAAAAAATTCATATGTATTCCTATAGAATCTCAAAATATCATGTACATCCCTAAAAAAATGGTAAATTTGACCTTGATGATTACTAAACGAGATAATAATTAAATAATTTTTCTCTTACAAAATAGTTTTCATATACATCATGAATATATGTAATATGAATGCTCTTACAAAAATCAAAATAATTTCAAAAATTACAATTATTTTTCTACTCCGAAGCTAATCGAGTGTCCCATCTAGTTATTTTAATTATCCTTTGAGTCTTTGAGATGCATAGTGGGGTATGCAAATCATTTCTGTATATTTGATGGTACGTCAGCCTTCCTGCTGACGGAAGCGCTTGCGTTAATTCAATACCTTCCTTTTAATTTTGTGGAATTTGTAAGAAGCCACTACCTTATGCTAAAATTGCAAAACAGCCCCTTCATTACTTGTAATTGCGAAAACACTCCCTACATTATTGTTAAGATTGCTAAACAAAAATTCTAACCTTAGTAACAAAGTAACACCATTAGTTTTCTACTCTAATTATTTGAAAAATAAAATTTAAAGTTAATCTCTGCCATTTTAAAAAAGATCTGATAAAGTTAATTAAAAAAAATCTTATAGTTAGAAAAAAAAATTAAAGTTTAATTAATCTCTCTTACTTGCAGAAAATCTTAAAATAATCCTTAAAGTTTTATTTAATTTTCTTAGTTAAGTGTAAGAAATATTATTTCAAAAAATATTGAAGAGAGATGTTACATAACTTAAAAAATCATACAAAAGAGAGAAAACATTAATTAATATATAAGATATATTTTTTTAAGTCATTAAAGTATGAAAACCAACGATGTTAAATCCTAACTGTAGGATGATTCTTGCAATATCCAATAATGCAGCGCTTTTTTTGCAATTTTTGCACAATGTAGGGGATTTATTTTGCAAATTCTTGCTTCTATTTAAGATCAATGAGTGTAAACTGGCTGAGAAGCTGACACATGGCACCATAATTTTTTCATTTTTTAGTTTTTTTTTCCTTTTTTTTAAATTTTTATGCAAGCCAGACTCATATCTCTTCTACTGTTATACACATATTAAACCATCCAGGATTTGACCAGTTTGTTCGGAATTGATAGTCACTGAGAGCATTATAAATAGTCCCAACTTTATTAAAATTATACATGCGGGGCTAAATAAAATAAACAAAACCGGAAGTTAGGAATGGGTGCAAGTCTAGTGTGTAGTGTGTTGCCCTTTAATTTAGTTGTTCTCTGTTTGCATGACCCGTGCATATGAAGATGAAACGAGTTATTTTTAGTATGAAATTTAACCCATTATACAAAAATTACACCAAGATACATATACTTATTTTGTAGTACTAATATTTGTCGTCGATATCACTACCCCAACAAATGAGGCTAGGGGTAGGAAAATGATTCGGTTTATTTGGGAACCGAACTGAACCGGTCAAATTCGGTTTAGCCGGTTTGGTTGTTAGGTTTATTCGGTTTGGTTTGGTTTAAAAATTGGGATTACTTGGTTTAATCGATTCGGTTCGGTTTTGATTTGGAAAAACTGAATAAACCGAAGCGAACCGAATTATATAATTAATTTTTTATATTTTTTTAGTTTTGTTTATATTTAGAATATTAAAATAAAAAAAATCATATTGAAAATAAGCTATTTACTGTTTAATAAGTTAGTTATACTCTTAATTCAATTTAAAATTATTTTAATTAGTAAAAAAATTCTGATTGTAAGAATATTTAATTTTTTTCGGTCCAACTGAATAAACCGAATTAGAATTCGGTTTATTTGTTTCAGTTCTATTATTTATTGGGTTTGGTTTAGTTTAAATCTTATTTGGTTCGGTTTAAATCAGTTCGTCCTTATTCGATTCGGTTTGAACTGAACTGACCGAATGTCCACCCCTAAATGAGGCTCCATGAATAGACTTCCTTTTTTACTCCCAAAATTGCAGTAATACTATTATACTAAAATAGTATCACCTAGCTCTAGTAGTATAACACATCAAAACAAACATTATTAATAGTTTATAAGTCAAAAAAATAAAAAAAATCCTCTTATCTCATTAAACTACATAGGCATTTGATTGATCATTAAATTGAATCATTTAAAAGTTAAGATTTAACCGTGTATCACCTAAAGGTCAAATATTTTCTTTTAAAAATATTTAAGATTCAACCCATGTACATGCATGAGTGTTAATTGGTAGTATATTATCTGACTGACATGTATCTATATTCGTCAAAAAAATGTATCCAAACCAAAAATTATACGTATCCGGCAGGATAGATAATTTTATTCAAATATAAATACAAATTTGTTTATCGACTTGACTCCAGGATACGGATAATATCCGTATACGGATAATTTGTTATTTGGATAATATATGTTCTCGGATATTTCACTCTATATAGAATCCAGATATGAATATTTGTACGGATACATGTATGTATATCATATTCAGATACAGATATTATCCATATCCATGTAAATATTTTGTACATGTAAAGATGTAAACGGAAATGATATTTTCTGACTGGCCTGTCTTCATATCCGTAAAAAATTTGTGCTCGAATCAAAATTATCTGTATTCGAACGGATACAGATACATATTCAGATAGTTTAATTTGGATATATGGATTTGTTATCGATTTGGCTCCCGAATACAGAATTATAATTTTTTTTCTCTCATCTCACTAATCCACATAGGCATTTGATATTGACCATTAGATTGGATCATCTAAATGTTAAGATTTAGCATGTGTCCCCTAAAGGTCAAAGATTTTTTTTTTTAAAAAAATTCAAGATTTAACCCATGTACATGCATGAGTCTTAATTGATAGTATATTATCCGACTGACCCGTATATGTATTCATAAAAAATTCGTATCCAAACCAAAAATTATCCATATCCGGCTGGATAGATAAATTTATATGTATACATATATGTATATTTTGGTTTTGGTTTTTTACCATATTCATATTCAGATACGGATATTATCCATATCCATGTAAATATTTTGTACATGTAAAGATGTAGACGGGAAGGATATATTATCTCTCCGACCCGTATCCATATCTGTAAAAAAATCATACCCGAATCAAAATTATCCGTATCCGGATGGATACAAATACATATTCAAATAGTTTAATTCATATATGGATTTGGTTATCGATGGCTCCCAGATACCGATATAGATAATATCTATATCCGGATTATTTGTTATTCGGATAGTATCTGTTATCAGATATTTCACTCTGTATTTATATGGACATTTATACATATATATGTATCGTTATTTTATATTTTTTCATATTTGGATACAGATATAGATATTATCTATATCTATATTAATATTTTGTTATTACTTTTTTATAATTTTTTCTTAAAAGTTGTTATAATTTATTAACGTTATTGTCACAAATAGTTAACTGTTTAGAAAATTAATACGAATACGTATCGTTTAAATATCCGATAATACTCGAACATTATTCGTATCCATATAAATATCTGAACTGAATTCGTATCAAGAAGCTGTCTGCGTTCGTATCGGCATTGTTAATATTTTGAATCTTTGTCGAGAATGTGATTTTAACTTTTCTTTGTTGTGTCTATATCGTAGAATAATTTTTTTTTGGGAAAATAGTATTACATTGTGCAATAATACTAATTTTTATTATATTTCAATGTAAATGTTGTTATTATCTAAGTTGTATTTAAATTATTTTTACGTAATAGTATAGAAATTTTGCACAACGCGCGGAAAATTTGCTAGTCTTATCTATAGTTAAAACAATCACTATACCCATTCCTCCACCCAACAACCCATTAACCCGTATGTGCTACCGACAAGTCAGATGAATCCAAGATCCAAAACCCGTTATCCCATTTGGAGGCGAGACTGAGACCCGCTATGGCCATTGTTATTTTATTTCGATGTAGTTTATGTTATAATATCAGTTAATTCATAAATAATAAACCTTTTTAAAAATATTAATTATTCTGTCATTTAACGCCATCAAATAAATTCCAGTCATTTAACACCATCAAATAAATTCCAATCTATTGCATATACTCTACTTCCGCTTAAGCCGACTTGCTAATCTACTTTACCATTCAAAAAAGAAAAACAAATAAATAAACAGAAATAATTAATAAAGCACATCTTTATTTATATTTATATAATAAATAATACGTAGCATATACAACAAATTAAACGCCACGAACAACCTTTTAAATCCTTCTACTCCCAAAATTGTAGTAATACTACCATACCAAAACAAAATCACCTACCTGGCTACCTCTAAACCCCACCACAACAAAACATCTTATCTACAATTAAACAAATCACTATACCCACCCATAACCCACCAACCCATTAACCCGTTAACCTTTATGCGGTACCAACAAATTATCAAAATTCAGGATCCGAAACCCATTACCCCAGGAGGCGAGAGTGAGGCCCATTATGACCCAGCTTGGTATTATATATACTACACTTCCACTTAAGCCTACTTACATAAATAATACATCATTCAAAAACCAAACGTAAACAAAAAGCAGAAAACCAAACGTAAACAAAAAGCAGAAATAATTAATAAAGCACCTCTTTATTCTATAATAATACATAGTACATACAACAAATGAGCAGTACATACAACAAATGAGGCGCCGTTCCTTTTTACTCCCAAAATTGCAGTAATACTATTATACTAAAATAATATCACCTGCCTCTAGTATAACACATCAAAACAACCATCTTATCTACAGTTAAATAATCATGATTCATTATACCCCCATTCCTACACCCAACAAACCCAAACCCACCAACCCACTAACCCGTATGAGGCAACAACAAATTATCAGAATCCAGGATCCGGAACCCGCTACCCCAGAAGGAGGCGAGAGTGAGGCCGGCTATGGCCATTATGACGACGGAGCAGGCGGCGGGCACGGCCTGGCTGCTGCCGCCCAGGAACTGGGTGGCAAGCAGCCCGGCCAGGGTCGAGCTCTGCATGCCCGTGCAGAGGGAGATCGTTCGGCTTGCCGGCTCATCCTGCCTGAAAAGATAGAAAAAATAATATAAATTAAATAAAAATAAATTAAAAATAATAATATTATACAAAAAAATAAAAAAAAATAATAATAATAATAATAATAATAATAATAAAAAAAATATATATATATAATAGTAATAGTAATAGTAATAGTAATAGTAATAGTAATAGTAATAGTAATAATAATAATAATAATAATAATAATAATAATAATAATAATAATAATAATAATAATAATAATAATAATAATATTTTTTAGTTTTGGTGGTGGTGGGTTAGAGTTAGTTACTTGGTTACAAAAAGAGAATATTTTGAAGGGACAAATGGACCTTAGGCCCTGCACTTTAATTGGATTTCAATTTAGTCCATGTACTATTGATTTGAGCTCTTTGATACTTGTAGTTTATAAAGAAAGATGTGCAAGATTAGTCCTTGAGTCAGGGACCAACTGTCAGCAAAATTCCACGAAGTACAAGGACTAAAAAAGTATGAAACAGTAGTACAAGGACCAAACTGAAATACAAAAGTACAATGATTAGTTGTGCATTAATCATTTGTATTCAAATATTAATAATTAGGTATGTCATGTGCTGGTGGTTAGAGTTTTTATTTACACTTTATTTTGCATTTTGGAAATTTTAAATGTTTTATCTTAAAATCAAACATAAATAGACCCTAAAACATAGAGTGCTACATACTTCAGCTTGCTTATCGGCTCTAAACGACCTTTAATACTTCAACTTGCTTATCGGCTCTACAGTCTAAATGACCTTTCAACCCTAAACCCTAATAGCACAATACAAGTTACAACAAAAATAAATATTAAATCATTATTACCTCCAGAAGGACAATTTAGAGATCCAATAGCCAAGAGTAAACGCGACAAAATGGAAGGTCAAAATCGGAAAAAGAAGCCTAAAACCCTCTTTCGAAAGGATTTTGCTTTGATTAATCGCCAAAGGACTCCCAATGCATAACGAAGTACAAATCATCGCAACAAAGGGCATAATTGGTTGTATCATATTCACAATCGGTTTTGCATACGTGTTTAATAAAAGCCCTAATGTGACCGGAACTAAAACTACCTATAAAAAAAGAAAGAAAACAAATTAATAAATCACTAGAAAATTGAAATTATGCCTCAATATGATCCAATTTTACTTCAATTAGCCCTCAATTTTACGATTTTCTCTAAACTAACCTTCTTTTAGCCTCAATTTCATCTAATTACCCCCAATTTACCCTAGATTTTGCAAATAAACCCTAACGTGACTGGAATTAGAAATTATATCTCAATATGACCCAATTTTGCTTCACTTAACTCTCATTTCACAATTCCATCTCAATTTCCCTCCTTCTAGCCTCAATTCAACCCAACTAACCCCAATTCACTCTAAATTTCACAAACAAACCCAAAATCTGAAAAAAAATTTAAACATTAAAAAACAATACGTACCTGTAAAATGGATTTAGACATCGCCACACCATCAACCGGCACGACCGAGCCAATCAGAAGGCCAGTGAGAATCGGCGTGACCAAAACAGAGGAAATAGTAGAACAACTCGTGAGTAAAATACTCAAGGCCACATCGCCTTTGCTTAGAAAGCTCGCGTAGCTGGATAATTGGGCGCCAGCCACACAGCACGTCAGAATGAAACCGGCATAAAAAGTGCTTGACATTCTGAAGGCTTTTGCGATTAGCAGACCTAATAAGGGCTTCAATGCGTATTGCGCGATGTATCCAATTGATAAAGGGATTGGCCTGCAAGGGAAAAAAAAGTAGGTTCAGTTTGAATTGTAAAATTTGAACTCAACTGAATTGAGTGAATGAGAAGGGAAAGAAAGTGAGAACCTCTTGAAAGCGAGGGCGAAATCGTCAATAGACAGCTTGATTCCAATGGAGAGCATGATTCCTCCAAGAGCAGGTGCATAATATTCCTTCGAGACCCTAATTCAGAAAACCAACAATCTAATCACAACAAATCATAACCACCATCAAATATCTACATTACTTAACAACAACAGAGAACCCAAAATCAAAGAACATCTTTTTATACTAAACCAAATAAATGTTTCTACAACATTTGAAAATCAACCAAACGAGACAGACCCAAAACGGTAAATCAAATTCTCACCATGTGAAGGTCGGGGGATGACTGAGCGCCGCCACGCCGGTCGCCGCAACCACTAACGGCAACATAGCCGAGATTTTCTGCGACACATCCTCTCCAGCTCCTCCATTGGACCTCTCATCTCCAGTCCTAGCTGTTGCTCCAAACGCATTTCCTTCTCTTTTGGGCCAACCCACCTTCCCAAAACCGGGCAATGAGTAAGGAGTAGAGCTCGCCGTGACTCTAAACGGCGGTTGTATGGATGCCAACCGGCGCCGGAGCAGAGAGAGAGGGAGGAGAGGGGAAACAACGCCGCAGAAGCAAGGCACCGAGGCCATGACGAATATATGAATGAATTTGGGTTCGGAATGGTATATGTGAATTGAGCAGGAAATATCTGATGTTGGGATGATAGAATGGAGGAGAGGAGAGAAAGGGAAGGTTTTTGTGTTTGTGGCTTGTGGCTTGTGTGAGACTTTGATAGGGCCACGATGATGATGATGGAGGGAAAGGGAATCCGTCTTAGAATAGTCGAATCTGAGTCTGAGTCGTCTGGAATTTTCATAAGTAGAATTACAGCAGTACTGAAGTTTAGTATTGGAAATTTGGAATATAATTTTGACTGCACAAGTAGCACTGTTCATTTGCCCGGTTTAACAAAATTGAATCAATTGGAAATTAGACAACCGAACCGATTCAACACTCCCATGCATAAGTAATTTTTTTTTTAGCTAGTGTTTCATATGAACTAGCAGTAGCCTCGCTCCCGCCTCGAATCATATAATATATTTCTTTAAGAAAATATCTACAATTTTATCATGATAAAAATAATATTTTTCTATTTTACATATGTATAAATAAAAATGTTATTTGTATTGTCAAAAAGTGTAAGTGTTATTTTTGATATAATCATTTTAAACATACTTTCATAAATAAGAAAAACTTCATATTTTCCATAATATAAAATCATAAATTTAAATAACATCATACAATAATAATATCCATAAATATTATATTGCAAATATATTAGTTTCTTATTTATTGATTTATTATTTTAAATTGATTATGAAAAATATAAAAAAATAATGAAAAATATTTTGTTCCAAAAATAAATTAATTGATTTAGTTAATGATTTAATTAATTACTCACTTTATATAACATTGTACAATATAGACCAAAAGAAATCTTGATGAGAGCCACATGTCAAAAATGTAGGCCAAACTCAATTTTGTTTATAGTAATAATAAAGTACATTATAATATATGATTATAAATAAAAATGTCAGGTTATAAAAATATTTAATTATATTTGAATAAAATATTTTAGTATTAAAATATCAAAATATAAATTGAGTGGATAAAATAAAAATATCATAATGTACTTAATCGTGACTCGCTACATTGAATATTATAAGACTTGGCCACATGTAAAAATAAATATTATAAAAAAAATGTCAGGTTATAAAAATATTCAATTACATTTGAATAAAATATTTTTGTATTAAAATATCAATATGTAAATTGAGTGGATAAAATAAAAATGTACTTAATCGTGACTCGCTACATCGAATATTATAAAATTTGGCCACATACATGTTGTAATAATAAATATTATAATAAAATGTCTGTTTATAAAAATATTTAATTATGTTTGAATAAAATATTTTAGTATTAAAATATCAATATGTAAATTGAGTGGATAAAATAAAAATATTATAATATACTTAAACGGGACTCGCTACATTGAATATTATAAGATTTGGCCACATAAATCAAACCTCGTGACACGTGTAAAAATTCTAGTCTAAACTGGCTACATTGAATATTATAAGACTTGGCCACATGTAATAATAAATATTATAAAAAAAATGTCAGGTTATAAAAATATTCAATTACATTTGAATAAAATATTTTTGTATTAAAACATCAATATGTAAATTGAGTGGATAAAATAAAAATGTACTTAATCGTGACTCACTACATCGAATATTATAAAATTTGGTCACATACATGTTGTAATAATAAATATTATAATAAAATGTCTGTTTATAAAAATATTTAATTATGTTTGAATAAAATATTTTAGTATTAAAATATCAATATGTAAATTGAGTGGATAAAATAAAAATATTATAATATACTTAAACGGGACTCGCTACATTGAATATTATAAGATTTGGCCACATAAATCAAACCTCGTGACACGTGTCAAAATTCTAGTCTAAACTGGACTTTGTATATAGTGATAATAATAATAATAATGGAAGAAAAAAGACTTCAAAAAAAATAGAAAAGAAGATTATAAGCATGACATTCCCAATCCCGGACGTCAACCTAGCTTAATTACAAAGTAAAGATAAAAAATATTTTAGAAGTTCTTTGCCCATCTACTTCATGTGTTTGTATTATAAACAATTGAAGTCTTTTAGATGAATAAAATTATTATTACGGTCAATTAGATTCTTGCATATGGTTAGTTAAATTTGAGTTTACTTTTGTATCATTTTGAATTATATGTCATGCTAACTCATTATCATTAATCTTGACCTTATTGTTAGTAGTATGTCCTAGACTAATATATTTGAGACCTAGATGTATGGATTGTGTGAAACAAACGTTATGTTTATTTAGAGATATTTTATATAATAGATGCGTATTGGTTATTTATTCTTATTAATTAAATGAACCGTGAATATGCAATTCAACTTTATTACATCAGAGTATGTGACTTTGATAGTAAAACTATAAAGTATTATAAATTTTATTCTAAATTGTCCATGATCTTTCATAGGATGTTTGTGAGACAAACATAATTTTGGATAAGTTATAAAAGTATATCAGTATGTTAGTTGACTGATGATCATGTTTTGCTGATCATGAATAAGAGTTATTAATTCATTAACGTAAGTATATGTTAGAGACTATATATTGGATTGATCCATCTTGAGAATACTACGTAGTTCGTGTCATTAATTATTCTCAATGAAATATTTGTAGTCCTTTATCTTGAGATTTTCTCAGTTTCCTATACGACGAATTTTATACTTTAATATAATCTAGCACGCCTTTAATAGAGTGATCATAAAGATTATGATTAGATATATAATGAATAATGCAGAGGACATAGTTTAATCCAGATAAGATTTGTTCCTCTCATATAATGAGAAAGATGTCTTAAGCCCTCTTGATGAATTTGATTGTAGAAACGAACGTCCGTGCTCGAGTGAATTAATAAGTAGTTATTAATATCATTTCATATTCAATCAAATTCGGGATGAAGAAATGTTTATCGACCGACATATGGTTGACACGTACCATGACTTATGGTCAATATAGATATCGTGTAACAAAGAGATACAATATGTTAACATAAATTAGGTTTGATCAAATCATCGATATTTACTTAAATTGAGTAATCATGATGTCTTTCTATAGTCTACTCATGATTTATAATCCGTGGAAACCGATTGTGTGTGCGGTAGATTGCTTCCGCATGATCCGACCTGGACGGACTAGACGGACGAAAAATCGGTTAGGACGGTAACAGGTTTAGAAGCGCTTGGACAACACGCATGGTTTGAGCTTCACGGATTAAGCGTAATCCGAAAGGTATTTTTAAGATTTATTTCTTTGATTTAACCGATACGCACGGATCCTCGAGATGAGTTTTGGACGAATATTTTTTGTTTTCCGCTGGGTTATGCACATCCGAATCCCAACAATTTTTGAGATTGATCTTTAAATTTAAAAGAAGTCGTAACAAGACCGATGGAACAAATATTCGATCGCATAAAAATGCTAATTTTCAATACTCCAAAAGACGAGAATACGACCTTATTAATCAAGCTTATCCAAGTGTTGAAGCCCTTCTTAGTCTCTAATTTATCTAGGTTTAATTTTAATTTGAGTTATTTTATTTAAATACTAAAATTGAGAGAAATAATATTCAAAAATTCAATTTATACCGTTTAAAACGGAATAAACCCACTTATTCCATCTGAAACGAAATAAAAGATCATTTTCCACGAAATCCCCTGTCTATTCCGTTTTAAACGGAATAAACCTACTTATTCCGCTTTAAACGGAATAGGTAGCTGGATTCCGTTTAAAACGGAATATTCTGTTTAAAATGGAATTTCTGCCGTAACGGCTATTTGAATGGATTTCTTCCTTTTTTCAATCATTCACTCAAAACCAATTTTCTAAAAAGAGAAAAAGTGATATTGTTTCTCCCTCTTTTTGTGTTTGATAAATTTACTCAAAAATCTTGTGAGCCAAGAGAGGTAGTTGTTGTGAGCAAGTTTGCTAGAGATTGTTTGTTAGTTTGGATTGAAAGAAATCCGGTTTGTTAGTTTGGATTGAAACAAATCTAGTTCAAGTTTTGTTTCATCGATTCGCTACGTGTTGTAAAGCGAGCCGTGATTCGAGTCTTGTAAAGAAACGCTATTTGGATTAGTGTAAATGGAGCCGAAAGGCAAGGCCCGGAGATTAGTCACTTGTGAAAGCGGAAATGTTCGCTAGCAAGAAAAGGGTGGTTATAGCTCATGCAACCACCTAGTCGAACTTCGTCAACAAGTTTACGTGTTTGGTATTGATCCATTTCTCATTTCCATTTATTTGCTTTTAGTTATTATCAACTTGGATTAATACAACATCAATTAAAAGTAAAACAAACCAAAAGTTGCAACATTATAAAAGAATTTTAAAATCATACTTCCGCACGATTTAGGCCTATTTACCCCCTATAGGCCGTAATTAGTCAACAGATACGAGTGATTAGTTTCTTCACCCTAGGAGAAGCAAGAAGTTCGTTCGAGTCGAGCTTTAGGAGCATGAAGGAGAAGGAAGTGAATCGTAGCAGTTCAGACCTACATCCGCTGTAATCTCCCGGATCAGGAAGATCCGAGGTATAAATTTTAATAGTTAATCTTGTACTTTTATACCCTTAATGATGATTCTAGGACGGGTTGAATCCATAAATTTCACTGCGTATGTAACGTATATGGCTATGGATTCCCCAACATATTATACATGAGTACTATAAAATAATATATTACTTTCTACAGTAATATAGTTTCATTATAAAAAACATGATAATATATTATAAAATAATATATAATATTAGCATATAATAATAGTAAAATCAACAATTATGTGACCATTCATTAAGTACCTTAAAGCTCAGTTCATTAAGGTTCGGCTAATCCGGCGTCATTCGGGTTTGGGTCGTTCGGGTATCAGTTATTTTGTATTTTAGGTCATTCGGGTCATTTGGGTTTAGGATGGGGCAGGTTTCGGGTTGTTGACATATCAATATTTTCGGATTGGGTCGGGTTTGGGTTCGGATTGGACGGGCGGGTTTTTCGAATCGGCTTAGATTTTGCCATCTCTAAATAATACACTCATGCATGGTTGTTAAAATTCCGATTTAACTTGTAAAACTTATGATTCTACGACTTTGAGTTGAGAAAATGATTGGACTCTCACTTAGAATCTTATTTTGGTAGAATCCCGGTAAAATCTCGATTTAACATGTAGAATCTTGTAGAATTTTACTTTCATTATAATTTTATGATTTTACACCAGACTTGCAATTTATGTTATGAGATTGCCGTGAATCATAAATATAGTGCCAAATAAATATTATTAGGCTCAAAATAACTTATTTTGGGTGTTATAGATAATATATAACTACTAAAGTAAAGAAAACTCTATATTTCAAACTTTTTAATTAAATGCTAACAGTAACAGCAAGTCATTATGCCTTAGTCTCATAAGTAATCGAGTATATTTATGATTTAGGTTATAAGTCAAATTATTTACAATATCTTAGTCATCAACATATAATATTACTTTTGAGTTTTGATATATTTACTCCAACAGTTTATATATATATATATATATAAGAAATGAACCGAATGTTGACTTTGGTATGAACTAATGAGCATAGAATGACTTTAATTTTATTAGTGCACTAAATAATTTTATTTTCTCATAAATATTTTTACTACTTTTTAGTTTCAAAGAATTTTACGATTCTAAGTTCAATTTTACAATCCAATTCGATTCTACCTCTAAGCGATTGAAGGTAGGATCCCGATTCTAACAACCTTGCACTCATATTGTGCTAAATTTTGAAAAAAAAAGTACTTCACTCATGTTGTGCTAAATTTTGAAAAAAAAAGTTTATATTTATTTATTAACTGATAATATATAACAAAAAAGAAATTAGAAATAAAGTAACAAATTTAGGCACTATATTTGATAACAAACAAAATCATTTCCCTTCCATGTATCTCCCTCAGTAATAATCTAGTTAAATTTAAATTTCCTTATCATCATGTATTGTAAAATACTAAAACATTGTAAAGGATACATCTAAAATTTTTTGAGATATTAATTGTTTTATGATATACCAAAACAGTTCTTCACCCCATTCAAACTTAGAAAGTTATACATGCACGGTATAGAAATTAGAAATTAAAATCTATTCAAATTTGTTTTCTTAAAAAATTTCTTCTTCCTTCTTATACTCTCATTATTAGTGGAGTTGATATTCCCAGGCTGAATCTACAGACTCTCTACCTCAGTTCACATAAATGATATATTCCTCTTAGTTCTATGTTGGTTCTCTGGTCTTATATTTCTTTCAAACGTGTAACATTTCAACTGCTAGTGTAACATTTCAACCCCTCTTGTGTAAACTAAAACCTATTAATAAATAAAAATTTTGAGTGGAAGGCAATCGCCAACCCTCCTTCAAGAAAAAATTCTATAATGTTTAAAAGGAGTTCGAAATATAAAAGGGAAGTGTGCTCAAAGACAGAAAAAGAGTTAGACATTATGTTCTATATATTATATTGAATATTGATATCTGTATCACATATTCGAATACCGTATCAGATATTCCAAATGACGCGTAGCCTAATTATATGCTATTTCAAAATAATAAAAGATACTTCCTAACTACTTCCCGTATTCGCATCAAATATTTTTGAGGTAACAACTATATACTTCAAAACATAAGATAATAATTAAAATCAACAAAATAAAATTAAGACATCTAATTATGTAACTAAAGGTTAGTCTTACCATGCTTTCAAGTATATTTAAATAACAATTTTTTAATAACTAAAGATAAGAAACAAATATCTTGCATTAAGACATTTATGTATTAACAAATTTTTAATCTCTCTTAAATAAAAAAAACTAATATCTAAATATATATCCATATAATAAGTAAAAAATAAAATATAATTAATAAAATAATATATAAAATAGACTTATCTCCCGAGTGTTTTTGAAGTTGTATCGTCATATCCGTATCGTATTAGATACGATACTTGTATCTATATCCGTACAACATATATTGAACGTGTACATGCCGAACCCTTTATTGTTTGTTTTTTTCATTTCTTACTTTCACCTTATTGCTGGAACTAATCAAGATACATATAGTGGGTATGAAGATTAAGACCAACTAAATTTTCATTCAATATTCATTATACCAAAAATCTAAAATCGCAGCATCATACAAAATATGATACTCTTTAGTGAGGTTATAGTTCTCACTACATCAAAAGTAGAATTAAAAAAAATCTAATGCACTAATCAAAATTAGTTATTGCACCAACATCACAAAGAAAACTTCAACAGATCAAATTTTTTGAGAAATGAATGAATGTAATTTTGCCGTAACGAGTAAAACTCATGATTGAAGTGAAATGTGATGTGGCATATTAAATTTGCTCAGAAGTGAGTGAAAATATGAGCAGCTGCCACTCAATCAAAGACATCCATCACACTTGATGGTGTGTGGGAGCCATCTATCACACTTGATGTAGTAGTGTGGAGAGAACATAATGGGTGGCTTTGATTAAGTGGCAGCCAGCTTTTGGGGGGGGGTTAATTATGGAAACGCAAGAGCTTACGTTAGCAGCAGGGAAGATATAACGTCATCTCAAACGTATAAAATAATTAGAAATGATTTGCATCTCCAAAAGGTCAAATAATTACAAACATCTGAAATATACAATATTTTTAGGGAAATTGGAAATCACGCGCGGGTGGTGGGGATACTGTACCGACCCTGTATCTACGGATTGAAATTATATACTATTTTTTCGTGTTTCTATATACGATATATACTGTTTTCATTTTTTTTAAATATATATAGTTTACCGAATGAATTTTTAGATACTGTTTGTTTTCAGTTTATATGTTTGTATATATTGTTTTCATTTTTTTTAAATATATATTATTTTATCGAATGAATTTTTATATACTATTTGTTTTCAGTTCATACGTTTATATATACTGTTTTCAGTTTTTATATACTGTCGCTACAGGGTCGCTACAATACCGTCGCGCAGTATCAGCTCCCATATTTTTATTTTGAACAGATTTGACATTTGAATAAGAGTTAGCTCAATATTAGATCATTCACACGTTTAACTGTGGAATTTTCATATGGTAGTATTACTATTCAAATAATTTTTATTTAGATTTTTATTATAACAAAATATTAAAAGTTTACTTCTATATTTTTATTTAATAATTTTTTGGTCTAAAATCAATTCATTTGGAAATATTGATCAAGCTCACAAATATATTGGCATAACTAAGGGTGAAAGTTGGTGTGGATAAACATTTCTCACCGGTTAAAAACTAATGGCGAGTTTTTCTTTTTCATCGCGTCAATCATTCAGATATATCTGAGAACGTTTTTCTTATTCTGAGAGCTGAGAGTATGAAGTAAAGATGCTCTCGAAATGTATTTCTTCTCTCAGAATAAGAAATTTACTCTCAGAATATCATCTCCCCCTATAAAAACACTAGCTACTCACCAAACCAACATTGTTCCTCAGTCAGAACTCAGAAAGAGAGGAAGAAAAGCTCAGCTCCAATGGCGGGGAAGGTGGCGCGTATGAAACTAGGTTCTCAAGGACTGGAGGTCTCCAGCCAGGGCCTAGGCTGCATGGGCATGTCGGCCTTCTACGGCCCGCCCAAGCCCGACTCCGACATGATCTCCCTGATCCACCACGCCATCAAATCCGGCGTCACCTTCCTAGACACTTCCGATATTTACGGACCTTTCACCAACGAAATCTTACTCGGCAAGGTATCAGTTATGAACAAAATTATTATTTATTTCCCCAATTAAGGGTCAGTTTGATGTGATTTTTGTTGTAATGAAGGCGTTGGGAGGAGTGAGAGAGAAAGTGGAGCTGGCGAGCAAGTTCGGGATTCGTTTTGCGGATGGGAAGAGAGAGATTAGAGGAGACCCGGCTTATGTGAGAGCGGCTTGTGAAGCCAGTCTCAAGAGGCTCAATGTTGACTGCATTGACTTGTATTACCAGCATCGGATTGATACTCGTGTTCCGATTGAAGTTACGGTACGTGGTTTTTGGGAAATTACGTATGAAATGTATTGTTGTTTCAGAAAAATTGTTGGGTTTTGGTTAGTTGTTGGTTGGTAGAATTGAAAAACAGGATATAAATTTCTAAAAGGGGAGACCAATTTGTGTGGTACATCAAGTGCTTAGTACGTTAATGATGATTTGTTTATGATAAATTAATTATTTAATTTTTACAGTAGTGAATATCTCTGAGCATTAGTGAGTTAGTTGAGAGAAATTTAAGATTTCAGTTCATTTGTTGGTAGGTAGAATGCAAAATATCTTAATTCATTGTTTATTTCTTATGATAAGGACACTTAAATAATAACCCATAGAATGCAAATCTCAACTGGATTCTTATGATAATGACAATAATATAATTACAATATTATCAATAGCTAACATTCTTTTCAATTCAATTTGTTCCAACATGGCACTGCTAAGCCTCAATTCTGATCTAATAAATCACAATTACATCATATTTCCATTCACTCGATTCAACCAATAACCGAATATTATTATTATTATTTCTTACGACTAGATGGGAGAAATGAAGAAACTAGTTGAAGAAGGAAAGATCAAATACGTCGGATTATCAGAAGCATCAGCTTCCACAATCAGAAGAGCTCACGCTGTTCATCCAATCACGGCCGTCCAGCTGGAATGGTCTCTTTGGACTAGAGATTCTGAACAAGAAATTATCCCTACTTGCAGGTCCTTAATTTTTTTACAAATTTAGCCCTCAAAAGAAGTAAATATCAAACTTATCCTTTGAAACATGAAAATATTAAATTTATTGTCCAGAAAGTGAAACTATATCAAATTCATACTTTCAATTTCAATCCCTACTTGCAGGTCCTTAGTTTTTTTTTATTGGGAATTTGCAAAAAAAGCCCCTACATTATCCTGAAGTTGCAAAAAAAGCCCATGCATTATTGGAAATTGTAAAAAAAAAGAACCCTACATTGTTGCCCAAATTGCAAAACAATCCCTACCGTTATGTAGGAGTTAACGCCGTTTGGGCATTTTTGCAATTTTGACAATAATGTAGGGTCTTTTTGCATTTTTTGCAATAATGTAGGTTTTTTTTTTGCTATTTCCTATAATCTAGGGGATGTTTGCAATTTTCAAGAATGCCGAAGGTTTTTTCAATTTTGGCATAATGTAGGGGCTTGTTTGCAAATTTCCTTTTTTTATTTTACAGCAAAATTTCAAATTTAGCCCTTAAGAAGTTAAATAAAATCTAACTTACCTTAGAAAATTGTGAACATCAAATCTATCCTTCTCGAAGTGCAAATATCATGTTTGCTCTTGTATGACTTGAAATTTTATATATTATTTTGTTTTGAAATTTTTTATTTGTTTGTATTTCTTTAGAGAGCTTGGTATTGGTATTGTAGCTTATAGTCCGCTCGGCAGAGGTTTCATGTCAAGTGGGCCTAAATTGGTCGCTGAGCTATCTGAACAAGACGTTCGCAAGGTAAATTGCTTCTAATTATTTTTGTTCCATATTTATTTTAACCATCAAATTTTCTAAATCAGATCCTAATTCTCACTTTCTATATCAAACTTCATTTTTCATCGGTTTAATTTTCTATAAAAGTATATACTTTTATTTCGGAAAAATCCATTGCATTTTTTAGAATTATCCAAGACCATGAAAACCTGGAGAAAGATGTTCAGATCTTTGACCGAGGTCAACGCAATTGCTACTAATTGCATAAGTCCAAATATAAATTCATCTAAAATATATCAATATTTTCTTATCAAACTTAATCCTTTAACCATCTATGTTAACTTTCTACAAAACTTCTATAATCATAATTAAAAAAACCCATTTCGTTTTCTAGACTCTTCCAAGATTCCAGCCTAAAAACCTAGAGAAAAATGTTTAAATCTTTGACATGTCAATTTTTTTTCAAAAATGAAAAAAATAATTATGTGTATCACACTAAAAGATTTTTAATAGCAAAATAGTTAAGATCCATGGATTTTATAAAAATAAATAAAAATAAATAAAGCAATTTGCGTAACTTGGAATTTTTATAATTTTGTTATATACATGAAAAAATTTATATATTTTTTACGAAATTCATGTTGAATGAATAATATTTTATTCGTTCATTATACCCATAATTAATAAAAAAAACATCATATACTCATAATTAAAAAAAAACACATTTCATTTTCTAGACTTTTCCAAGATTCCAGCCGGAAAACCTAGACAAAAACCTCCAAATCTTTGACCGAGTCAACTCTCTCGCCGCCAAAAAAGGCTGCACGGCTTCCCAGCTGGCTTTAGCCTGGGTCCACCACCAGGGTCCCGACGTCTGCCCAATTCCCGGCACCACAAAAGTTGAAAATTTAAAACAGAATATTGGAGCTCTGTCTGTGAAACTATCGCAAGATGAGCTGGCGGAGCTGGAGGCTCTAGCTGGGGAAGTGAAAGGAGGAAGGTATGTGAGTGGGGTGAGTACTTGGATGGATTCTGAAACCCCTTCTTTGGATTCATGGAAACCCTAAATTAGATTGGAAACCCTAAATACGAGTGAATCATCAAATTTGGAGGTGTGAATTTGAGAGACTTTTGAGTTTTTGAATAATGAGTGTGTTCGGAGTTTTGTGAGGGTAGAATTATATTTTGAGATTTTGGAAGTGTGTGTATAAAAAATGGCTTTTCTGTGTTGTACCACTTATGTTTGTTGTATTATGATGAATTGGAGTTTCGAATAATAAGAGAGGATGCTTCTTGACTTGCATATTGAATTGTGATTTGTAATTTGAATTTTCAAACAAGATACGATACCAGAGGTGCTTATCCGTCGGCACATTTTTAATTTCGGCTCTTACTGACCTAAATAAAAAGAAACGAGGCCCAGCTATTTTTCTTTTCTTTTTGACAACAACGAAATGGAAAATAATTTGACAAATTATCCGCACCACCTGTTTATAAACCACCTAAGCATCATCGACATGTTAACAAATGAAGCAACCCAATTAAATAAGATAACACACTCAAATAACGCCGACCTATGTTAAGCCTTCTAAACACGCGGGTTCAATTTAATCATGCGATTCGTCAAGCACTCGACCTAAATTTTTATCGTCTCCTTCAAATTCAAGAATTATTTATTCCCAAACTCTATCTTTCTCTGTGAATCTTTCAGTATTGCTGATAGACCTTTTGTACTTGATGGTATGCATTTTTTTATTGTTGTATATCTTTATATATTTTGTTAATATGTCTTTTGTAGTGCTAATATACTTTCTGTATTACTGATATGTCTTATGTTTTGTATTAATGATATACATTTTGTATTGCTAATTTGTCGCTTTGTTTTGTATTAATGATATGCCTTTTAATATTTCTCACATTCATTTTTGTATTTTAATTTTTCTTTGTATTTTGGTATAACTGATATGTTTTTTTGTAAAGATGGAATGTTTTTTTGTATTGTTATATGCCTTTATGAATTGCTGATATACTTTTAGTATTGCTGATATGTCTTTTATATTGCTCACATATTGCTCGTGTGTTGTGATGGTTTTGTGTGGAGACTTCAGGAAAACTCTAGATACCATATAAAAAGAAACAGTATAGAAAATAACAAAGTTCTCCATCTTTGATTGTTATGATTCTATTCTTTAATTCCATAAAGAAATCTTATATTGCAACATATTTCATATATAACATTTACGGCGTCTAAAAAAAAAGGACTTCCAAATTCCGATAATATTCAACTGTAATTTTTTCTTTAAAACACTAACCAAAAGAAAATTTAAACATAGAAATTTTAGTTTGACTTTTAAAAAAGATAACCCAATACAATCAGATTCGGACTTCCCGAGTCCAAATTATAAAGTGAAATTGATAATTTCAAAATGGCTACATTAAGCATCCTCAAATTGTATCCAAATAATCCATCTTTTATCTTCTTCTTTTTTTTTTAATCTTTTGCAAGATATTTATCGTAAATAAGATGAATTATTGGTAAATCATTCACAATTTTGTTTATAGTAATAATAAAGTACATTATAATATATTATTATAAATAAAAATATCAGGTTATAAAAATATTTAATTATATTTGAATAAAATATTTTAGTATTAAAATATCAATATGTAAATTGAGTGGATAAAATAAAAATATCATAATGTACTTAATCGTGACTCGCTAAAATGAATATTATAAGATTTGGCCACATGTAATAATAAATATTATAAAAAAAATATCGGGATATAAAAATATTCAATTATATTTGAATAAAATATTTTAGTATTAAAATATCAATATGTTAATTGAGTGGATAAAATAAAAATGTACTTAATCTTGACTCGCTACATTGAATATTATAAGATTTGCGACATACATGTAGTAATAATAAATATTATAAAAAAATATTTGTTTATAAAAATATTTAATTATGTTTGAATAAAATATTTTAGTATTAAAATATCAATATATAAATTGAGTGGATAAAATAAAAGTATCATAATATACTTAAACGGGACTCGCAACATTGAATATTATAAGATTTGCCCACAGAAATCAAGCTAGTGACACGTGTCAAAATTCTAGTCCAAAATGAACTTTGTATATAGTGATAATGGAAGAAAAAAGACTTCAAAAAAAGTAGAAAAGAAGATTACAAGCATGACATTCCCAAGCCCGGGAGTCAACCTAGCTTAATTACAAACTAAAGATAGAAAATATTTTAGAAGTTCTTTGCCCATCGTTCTAGTTCATCGTTTGTATTATAAACAATTGAAGTCTTTTGGGTGAAATATTTGTACTCCTTTGACTTGAGATTTTCTCAGTTTCCTATAGGATTAGTGCCTTAGGCCAAATGTATTTGTGCTAGGAAATGGATTATGTATTAAGACATTATAATTTATTCAATAAAGGTTGTTTCTTATATATCTGTGTGTATGGGTTGTGAATGTAAATTTCTTATATCAACCAAGAATGATACTTCGGGTTCACGTCATCAGAATACGTGATTCTGATAGTAGAACTGTGAACCAACGAATGATATTCTAAACTGTCCCTAGTGATATGTTGGATGTTTATAGAGATAGACATACTTCAGGTAAGAAGCTACATATCCACACTAGTATATTCGCAGGCTGGATTATCATGTTATGCTGATCATGGACATAGATATGTCAAGTCTGGAATATAGGTACGTGTTAGAGAACACGTACTGGACTGACCACACTATGAGAATATGCATGGCATATGTCATTAGTGATTCTCATATGAATAGTGTGCTTGTTCCTACGACCTAAGGTCACCATGGATTCCTGTATGTGGAACTGCATACTTTAATATGATCCTACGTCATCCGTAATGAGATGATCATTAGGGTCATCATTAGGTATGTACTGAATCATGACGAGGAATGTGAGTGACCAAGATGGGATTTGTTCCTCTCGTCATGAGTGATATATCTCTGGGTCCCCTGATGAACTAGGACTGAAGGAAATACATGGACATGCTCAAAATGGATTAACATGTGTTATTAATATCATTTTGGATTTACTTAGTCTAATTCTCGATCAGGATGTTGGGTTTCAGACGTGCATAACGCAGCAGAAAAATAAAATTTCGTCCAAAACCAATCTGAGGATCCGTGCGTATCGGTTAAATCAAAGAAATAAATCTTAATAATACCTTTCGGATTACGCTTAATCCGTGACGCTCAAACCATGCATATTGTCCATGCGCCTCTAAACCGGTTACTGTCCAAACCGATTTTACGTCCGTCTAGGCCGTCTAGGTCGGATCGTGCGGAAGTCATCTACCGCACACACAATCGGTCTCCACCGAAACTCTCAACAAACTGTTCTCATCTTCTTAGGCCGAATAGATCACAAGCGCCGAAAGTACGAACGCCTCTACAGGTGTCCACACGAACAAACTTCTTAAAACGGGAAGAAGAACAATATATATGCTAGTAGCTTGTTCTACTCTTGCATAAGAAAAATCTTCTTATTTTATCTCATAAAAGATGTATATAATTCCTCTCATATAATCGCACTCTTTCATTTTTGTCATACAAAAAGGAAAGCACACTTTCATAATTTTGTCATACAAATTAGAAAGTATATTTTCTCTCTTTTGTCTCACAAAAGAGAATGAGAAATAATGAGAGAGAGAATGATGTATTGTGTTGTGAATTTGGAGCCCTCTATGTCCTTATATAGAGGTGAAGAGTCATGTCTCTTCACACTAAAAGATGTGTATGACATCACTCATCATTATCCATATGCCATCATCTCTACTCTTCTAGATTACATGATCTTTTGTGCTCATAGTCTTTATATACATATATATCACATCTTATCACATAAGATGACAATATATTTTGTGACATTCTTATGCAACTCATCATATAAGTCGCTAGGATTTTCTGCGCCCATTTCAGTTTGTTCTTTGTGTGTGACCCTGTAGGTTCACTTATTGTTGGCAATAGACTTGACAGTCTATAAATCATGAGCGGACTCTAGCAAGCCATCATGACTACCCAATTTAAGTGAATATCGGTGATCCGATTTACCTAATCAACAATCACGTATTTAGTCCCTTTGTCACGCGATATCTATATCGATCATAAGGCATGTAAGACGCCATCCTTATATTAATCGATTAATATTTCTTGATTCCGAATTAAACTGAACAAGAACAAATGACATTAATAACTCTTATTAATTCATTTGAGTATGGCCATACATTTCTTCAGTTCAATTCATCAAGAGGCCTAAAGATATCTCTCTCATTTATGAGAGGAACAAATCCCGTTTGATTGCACTCATCCCTCTACATGATTTATTGTATACCTAATCATAACCGTTATGACCACCCGGTTAAAGGCAGTGTTAGATTATATTAAAGTATAAAATTACTCATGTTGGGAACCGAGACAATCTCAGGTTAAAGGACTATAAATACTTTATGTTACAAGAATCGCTAATGACGTAAAACATGTAGCATTCTTATGGCGGGTCAGTCCAGTATATGGTCTCTAACATATACCTATGTTAATGACTTGATAACTATTTATCCATGATCAGTAAAACATAATCATCAGTCAACTAATATACTGGTATACATTTATAGCTTGTATATAAATTTATGTATTTATATGTATCTGCAAGTATATTTGTCTCCACAAATATCCTATAAATGACCAGGGACGATTTAGAATAGCATTCATAATACTTTATAGTTTTACTATCAAAGTCACACACTTTGATGACATAAAGCTGAATTGCATATTCATGGTCTATTTTAATTATATTAAAATAACCTATACGCACATATTATATGAAATATCTTAGAATAAATATTATGTTTGTTATTACAATCCATCATCTAGGTCACAAACACTTTGACCTAGGAGATAACACCATCAATCTCCCACTTGCACTAGGCCAAAACAACCAAGTATCTCATACGCATTGATCTATGTGGTATCACATACCAGTTGACCTAACATGATCACCATCATTTAAGGGATTGGGTTCTTAAATGGATTATCAAACATTGTCATATGCAAATACTTTGCATATTTTTATGTCCACCATAATCTAAGAAGAATATTTTATCCTTCTCAAGTATATAATCATACTCTTGATTATTATTTAGTGACTTTCACTAAGATTAAATTTATGTGTGCTTATTACACTTAATTCACATCATATGTAATTATGCTCCCACTGAATTTCTTGTCAACATAAGATTTATCTTTAATTTTTGATAAAATCAAACTGTTTGGTTATTTCATCAAATAATAAATATTCACCTAGAGATGTTTGCTTTAATTCATAAATGAATTTATGCAACTTGCAAACTCTTTTCAAATTTTTTTTTAGGATAGACAAAACTCTCAAGTTGTATCATATACATACTTTCATATGTTTATATTAAGAAACAACGTCTTGACATCCACTTGGTATCTTTCAGAGTCATACTATGAAGATATGTCTAAGAAAATTCTGAAATACACAAGCATGATGACTTGGAAAAATATTATCATAGTCTATACTATGAGTTTAACTTAACCACAAATCATGCATTATATGTTTGCACATTATCCATGTCGGTCTTTCTTTTAAAACCGTATTTCCATCTGATGGATCAATCAAATTCAAAACTTAATTGTCTGACATGGATTACATCTCAACTTTTAAAGTCTTTAACCATTAGAGCCTTGACTCATCATAGTCTATTAGTGGAATATGGACTTATCATCTTCACTATTCACAAATGTCATTTTTATTTGGAAATGTTTGAATAGAAAAATTAACTTATGTGTTATATCGAACAAGATAATTATAAGTCTATCTATAACATTAACATTAAGAATTTAAATCTAGCATTGTCACTTGGTCTACTTAAATAAGATGAACATTTATTAAATCCATTAAGATGGATTTTCAAATTCATTTGATTTTGAATCATTTGAGACATGTATAACTTATTTATTAGACAAGATGACATAAACGTCTTTAACAAAGTAAGGTGAAAGCAAGTAACTTATTGGCTCTCATACATAGTATGTTCATCAATGAGTGAAGGTGCTAGAGAAAACTACTTCATCACGTTATTGAACCAATAAATTTGAATATTTTGAAAAGTTCAAAACTTTCAAATAATGAAGTAGACAATAAACTTGGCTTTGAAAAATCAGATTTCTTTGATGAGATCGAGGAGTCGAGAACCAAGTGTTTGATGATCATGATAATGATATCGAACTTTATTAGATATTGTTCGATTATGATGAGTCAAATATATCTTCTATTTCTTTCGGGGCTACGCTCTTATTGCGTTCATATTGAATATAATTCCATCTAAAGCAGTTGTAAAAGACTCCATATGCGATATGTACTGGTAGGTGTATCAGATTATCTTTTATCAAGATTTGAGGATATGATACTTAATTGAAGCATCACGCATCTAATCGGATTAGTGCTTATTGTGGAATATCCTAAGAAAAGTAAATGATATTACTTCTACAATTAATATGAGAACAAAGTGTTTGTTACTCGAAAATTATATCTCTTTGGAAGAAGTGTTTCCAAAAGAATTAGTGGGAGTTAATTTGAAAAGTTCAAATTTCACATACTGACAGTAATGCTCGGATGGAAATTAATTCAGATTTCAACTAGTGATTGAGTCTGCAATTAATCAACTAGACTCTCAAGATATTGAAGAGTCTGAGTATATAACATAAGTTTATTCATGTAGATCTATTAGAATTTATCGCAGGCCCGAAAAATATAGATTTTTCGTGTCTAATGATAAAAATTTCGTACTTATTCTCAATGATAAATTAATAACCATTCATAGATAAACTCGAACTACAGATAATACAAAATTTATTGTCGACATTAAATAACAATTATTTATGTCAGCGATAAGTCCAAAAAGACAATGTAAATAAATGAGTTACTTGAGAAAATACAACAATTTTTGCTACATTTGACACTCATATGTTAACATCATATTTACTCAATAGTCTACAACTTTGTCAGCACATTTCACAAATGTGTGATTCATATCGTGTATCTAATACACATGATGTGAAATAGACAAGTTAATTTCTATAACAAAAATACTTGAAGCGGTAGCCACACTATCCTTTCATTCCCTTTTCATATCTTCTTGAGAAATTATGGTTTCTTTCAATGAACCGATTCACCGCAAAAGATACTAATTTCTTACCTAAGGCTGAAGCCTCGAACAACACCTTACCCTTATCTTTGGGATTACTCTTTACGATTTTTTTAAGCACGAGAACATTATTGACAACACTTGTCCATGTTCATTTTAACGATTATAAGCATCTTATGCTATATGTCCTTCTCGAGGACCTATTGTGAGACATAAATAGATATATTATTCGAATTAAATAATATGTAAAGACTATTATTCTTTAAATATTTCATATAATGGCTCCCACTATTTTTAATCAAATCAATAACCCTCAATCGCATTGATTCGGAAACTTTCAATCCATGAAGTTTCATAGTGAGACAAGATCCATATTTCAATTAAGTCCTAAGTGAGCTTTGGCTCATCGCCCAGAACTTAACTTATTTAGGTAGAAATAATTCCAATTGTATCTCATACAACTCTTGAACAACATAGGATAAGCATCATATGCCCGACGTATATATCCTATCGTATGCCCCGAGCCCAAGTCCGACTTGATAGCCCAGTTAGGTCAAACCATGTCTAATCATCGGCAAAATAGTACCCAACACACTCAGCTTTGGCATGACCTATGTTGGCTCCCATTTCCCGCATTCTCTCCTCCTAAGATTGTCCTTACATACCCAGCTTTAGCATGACCTATGTAGGGTCAATTAGAGTATCGAGAGATTTAGACTTATGGAAGACATTTCATGACTTAATATTATTTAGAGGGATTTTGAATTTATTATTATATGTTATTATGCAATCTTCAAAGAACATCACATGTACCAATAGAATAAAAAATAATAACGATGATATATCATAGCCTTGATCTTTATGAACTAACATAAAGATTTCCTAATATATATTTCATCTCCGTGAAATTTTTCTTCGATTGTATATGAAAATCTTATCTCCATGTATAGAAATCGATGAACTCTTTCATCGTCATGATGTATGGTTAAAAATGAACTTGTCATCTTAATGATGTATTCATGATAGATGATGAACTCCTTCATCTCCATGATGGATGTGTTATGCTTAATGAACTCTTTCATTATATCCACACGTATCAACAAATATATCAAATATAAACATAATCATATTATGTTTTGATTATTTAACCATTTATAAAATATATATATATATATATATATATATATATATATATATATATAAGGCTTACGAATGCGAATTCTAGGCACGGTCGTCATTGTCAACATTTGACAAGTCAAAAACCAATATTTGATCTGGTCAACATTTGACTAGGTCAACGATCAACATTTGATAAGGTCATCAGTCAATGGTCAATATTTTGACCAGGTCATGATCAACTTTTGACCAATTTAATGGTCAACAGTCAAGGGATAAATTAGTGTAGTCAACATAGTCCACAGTCAATACAGTGGGTCAACAGTCAACTGTCAACATAATCAACATGGTCAACACTTGGTCAACTTTGTCAACACACATTTTTCTACACGTTAATACATCATAGGCATCTTTTCATGAATTCAATACATCACATGCAACTTTTCATGAAATAATGCATCACATGCACCATTTCAAAAAGGCAATTCATGGTATGCACCCTTTTCTGAAGACACAACTATTCAAGAGGTCGCAACTCTTGCGATTGCACTTTTTCGGTCATACCTCTTAGTTGCGCATGTCGATTACACCCGTTGGTCGTACCTCTTGGTCGCAACCGTTAGTCGCAACCTATTGGACGTGATATTTGGATTATATCCATTGGTCGCACCCTTTGGTCGCACCCATTCGTCGCAACCTTATGGACGTGACATTTGGATCGCATTCGTTGGTCACACCCTTTAGTCGCACTTTTTGGTCGCACCCATTTGTCGCAACCTTATGGACGTGACATTTGGATCGCATCCGTTGGTCATACCCTTTAGTCGCACCCTTTGGTCGCAACCTTTAGTCGTGTCTTTTGGATGTGACATTTGAATCGCATCCCTTGATCACACCCGTTAGTCACACCTTTTGATCACAACTCTTGCTCGCAACCTTTGGATCATATCCTTTGGTCGCACCTCTTTGACGCAACTCTTGGATCGCATCTTTTAGTCGCATCCCTTAGACATAGTTTTGGATCACATCCATTTATCGTATCTTTACCAAACTCTCAAGTTATATATGAAGATTATTAAATTATAGGTGCAGCCATATAATTTCATAATTATACATGTTATTGATCATGACCATGTATCAAATAAATTATCAAATAATTCATTTGAGTGACTACCATGAATCATGCTATTGGTCATGATCATTCATACAGATGAAATTCGGTGACTTTTAGTATGATCATATCATATAGAATACATGGCCATTTAACCCTCTATGTGATACCCTTTTAGTTACACGCCCTTAAATCACACAATCCTTGGTGACAATATATAGAGAGGCTTTGCCGACCCCTTAAATCACACAACCCTTGGTGACAATATATAGAGAGGCTTTGCCGACCTAATTCTTAGTCCAGATTTGATACAACAGATCTATGTAGTTACCATATAAAACGATTCAACTTTTTCACATGAGACAAACAACCAGATTGATAATTTAACATGAATTTATGAAAAGCACAAAAGTTTACTCGATCAACATATTGATCAAATTCGTCAAATTAAAGTAAAGACTAGTGAGGAAACTGAGGTTTCAAATTCATGTTAAATTTTATCAATCTTTGGTCGAAACTTTATATTATGAATCTGATGCACATGCATCCTTTCAGTTAAGAATATCCAACACTTGAATACTCAATATGCAAGCCTAATAATTATAAATCCAAATTATAAATAATATCTAAATAGGATATATCTCATATATACCGTCTCAATTTAACCAAAACACGTACGTCGCTCTGATACCACTGTTGGGTTTCAGACGTGCATAACGCAGCGGAAAAACAAAATTTCGTCCAAAACCAATATGAGGATCCGTGCGTATCGGTTAAATCAAAGAAATAAATCTTAATAATACCTTTCGGATTACGCTTAATCCGTGACGCTCAAACCATGCATATTGTCCATGCGCCTCTAAACCGGTTACCGTCCTAACCGATTTTACGTCCGTCTAGGCCGTCTAGGTCGGATCGTGCGGAAGTCATCTACCGCACACACAATCGGTCTCCACCGAAACTCTCAACAACCCGTTCTCATCTTCTTAGGCCGAATAGATCACAAGCGCCGAAAGTACGAACGCCTCTACAGGTGTCCACACGAACAAACTTCTTAAAACGGGAAGAAGAACAATATATATGCTAGTAGCTTGTTCTCCTCTTGCATAAGAAAAATCTTCTTATTTTATCTCACAAAAGATGTATATAATTCCTCTCATATAATCGCACTCTTTCATTTTTGTCATACAAAAAGGAAAGCACACTTTCATAATTTTGTCATACAAATTAGAAAGTATATTTTCTCTCTTTTGTCTCACAAAAGAGAATGAGAAATAATGAGAGAGAGAATGATATGTTGTGTTGTGAATTTGGAGCCATCTATATCCTTATATAGAGGTGAAGAGTCATGTCTCTTCACACTAAAAGATGTGTATGACATCACTCATCATTATCCATATGCCATCATCTCTACTCTTCTAGATTACATGATCTTTTGTGCTCATAGTCTTTATATACATATATATCACATCTTATCACATAAGATGACAATATATTTTGTGACATTCTTATGCAACTCATCATATAAGTCGCTAGGATTTTCTGCGCCCATTTCAGTTTGTTCTTTGTGTGTGACCCTGTAGGTTCACTTATTGTTGGCAATAGACTTGACAGTCTATAAATCATGAGCGGACTCTAGCAAGCCATCATGACTACCCAATTTAAGTGAATATCGGTGATCCGATTTACCTAATCAACAATCACGTATTTAGTCCCTTTGTCACGCGATATCTATATCGATCATAAGGCATGTAAGACGCCATCCTTATATTAATCGATTAATATTTCTTGATTCCGAATTAAACTGAACAAGAACAAATGACATTAATAACTCTTATTAATTCATTTGAGTATGGCCATACATTTCTTCAGTTCAATTCATCAAGAGGCCTAAAGATATCTCTCTCATTTATGAGAGGAACAAATCCCGTCTTGATTGCACTCATCCCTCTACATGATTCATTGTATACCTAATCATAACCGTTATGACCACCCGGTTAAAGGCAGTGTTAGATTATATTAAAGTATAAAATTACTCATGTTGGGAACCGAGACAATCTCAGGTCAAAGGACTATAAATACTTTATGTTACAAGAATCGCTAATGACGTAAAACATGTAGCATTCTTATGGCGGGTCGAGCCCATAGATATGGTCTCTAACATATACCTATGTTAATGACTTGATAACTATTTATCCATGATCGGTAAAACATAATCATCAATCAACTAATATACTGGTGTACATTTATAGCTTGTATATAAATATATGTATTTATATGTATCTGCAAGTATATTTGTCTCCACAAATATCCTATAAATGACCAGGGACGATTTAGAATAGCATTCATAATACTTTATAGTTTTACTATCAAAGTCACACACTTTGATGACATAAAGCTGAATTGTATATTCATGGTCTATTTTAATTATATTAAAATAACCTATACGCACATATTATATGAAATATCTTAGAATAAATATTATGTTTGTTATTACAATCCATCATCTAGGTCACAAACACTTTGGCAAAGGGCATAACACCATCACAGGAAAGAGACTTTGATCAAACTCAAGGATGACATACTTCCATGCCTTGTGATCGAGACATATATCGTAGAACAAAAGGAATAAGCAAATGTCTATTCAGATAGGTTTATGATCACTGATCATTTCATTTAACATGAGTAGTCATGACATCAGTCTAGAGGTTACTCATGACTTACGATATTTAGAAGATCGTTGCCAGCGTTAAATGGAACCTACTTGGTCACAGAATGAACTCCATTCGTACGGAATGAATATGTCTCAAAAATAGTTATACATATAATGTATAAATTGGTGAACGAAATAATCAATTATTGGATAATTGATTGAACAAAACAGTACCATTCCGTTGGCAACATAATAGTTCCGTTCCCAACAGAATAGATATGGAAACTGTAATAACCTTAGCTGTCAAGTATTCCGTTATGGAAATACCTATTTCGTTGGCAACGGAATAGGCGCATATTAGGATTTTAGTTATGGTAACTGAGCAATCGTTCGTCTCTCTCTCTAGTATAAATAGGAGGGAGTCTCTCTATAAGACACTATTTAGAAGTCTCAGAGGCCGTCTATTACACAGAAAAGAGAGAAAAAGTTTTGAGAGCATTCGGAAAGTATTTCCGGACTCATCTAGCCGAGTCCGGTTATTCCGTACGTCTGAAGTTCGCGTTGATACGAGTAGAGGTTCTCTAACTTGAGCACTTGCGAGCGATCAATCTTCATCCCAAGGAGAAGCAAGGAGTTTCGCGAGCCAAGCTTCAGGAAGGAGACGGTTGCAAGTCAGAAGAGTTCAGACCTACATCCGTTCTTTGTCTCGCGGATCAGGAAGATCCGAGGTATAAATTTTAATGGTTAATCTCGTACTTTTATTCTCTTAACGTAGATACTAGGGCGGGTTAAATCCATAGGTTCCGCTGCGCATGTAACGTACATAGATATTGATTTCCCAACATTTCCTACATGATAAATTTTATACTTTAATATAATCTAACACGCCTTTAACATGGTGGTCATAAAGATTATGATTTGGTATATAATGAATCATGCAGAGGAAAGAGTTTAATCAAGATAGGATTTGTTTCTCTCATATAACGAGAAAGATATCTTAAGCCCTCTTGATGAATTTGATTGAAGAAACGCACGTCCGTGCTCGAGTGAATTAATAAGTAGTTATTAATGTCATGTCATATTCAATCAAATTCGGGATAAAGAAATATGTATCGACCAACATAAGATTGATACATACCATGACTTATGGCCAATATAGATATCATGTAACAAAGTGATACAATATATAAACATAAATTAGGTTTGATGAAATTATCGATATTTACTTAAATTAAGTAACCATGATGTCTTTATAGAGTCCGCTCATGATTTACAATCCGTTGTGATTGCTACCAACATTAAGTAAAACCACATGGTCGCACATAAAGAACAACTATTGAAACGTATATAGAAAACTAAAACTTATGTGACAAGTTGTATGAAGAGTTATATAGTCAAGTGTCACATATAATCGATGTTAGACATATGGTTACATAATTACCATGTATATATGATATAATAACTTATTGACAAGCCTTGGAGGGATGGGACTATATATACCAAAAATTTCAATTTTCAGATTACATCATTTATTATCTTCATTCTATTTTGTGAGACAAATATAAAGAGAAAAAGAACACATCCGAAATTCATCTCTCTTTATTTTTCTGTGAGAAAAAAGTGAATAACGGATATATCGTTCTTTATCCGTTCAATGGGGTTGTTCGTATGGATACCGGTAGAGGACGAAGCAATGGGCGACGTCTTGTGATTCATGTCGAAAATGTGAGTCGGTTTGTAAATCGGTTAAACGGAGAAATCAAGGAACTAGTTAGACAGAGCAATCAACGAACCGGTTTGGAGAATTGGTTAGGCGAATCAATTAATCGAGTTTGAGATTTGCGACACGGATTAAGTATAATCTGAATGTACAAAGTTATAAGTTCTCTTTGATTTAATTGTAATTCACGGATCCTTCGTTCGGGTTTCCTACTTGATTTTTTATTTTTCCGTTGCATTATTAACGTACGAAACCCATCACTTAACACTATAGATTTTATAAACAATTATTAAACTGTATTTAAGTCTGAGAAAATAATATTATACATGAGTACTATAAAATAATATATTACTTTCTACAATAATATTGTTTCATTATAAAAAATATAATAAGATATTATTAAACAATATATAATATTAACATATAATAGTGAAATCAACAATTATGTGACCATTCATTAAGTACCTTAAAGCTAAGTTCATTAAGGTTCGGGTAATCCGGCGGGTCATTCGGGTTCAGGTCGTTTGGGTATTAGTTATTTCGGGTTTAGGGTAGTTCGGGTGTCGGTTATTTCGAGTTTCGGGTCATTCGGGTCTCGGGTCTCGGGTCATTCGTGACATTTGGGTTCGGGTTGGGGCAGGTTTCGGGTTGTTGATGTATCAATATTTTTGGATTGGGTCGGGTTTGGGTTTGGATTGGACGGGCGAGTTTTTTGGATCGGCTCAGATGTTGCCAGCTCTAGGTAATACACTCATGCATGGTTACTTCAATTCCAATTCAACTCCTAAAATCTTACGATTTTGCGACTTTGAGTTGAGAAAATGATTTGACTCCCACTTAGAATCTTATTTTGGTAGAATACCGGTAAAATCTCGATTTAACATGTAGAATCTTGTATAATTTCACTTTTATTACGATTTTACACCAAACTTACAATTTATGATATGTGATAGTCGTGAATCATAAAGATAATGCCAAATAAATATTATTAGGCTCAAAATAACTTATTTTCGATGTCATAGAAAATATATAACTAATAAAATAAAGAAAAATTCTATATTTCAAACTCTTTAATTAAATGCTAACAATAACAACGGGTCATTATGCCTTAATCCCATAAGTAATCAAATATATTTATAGATTTGGATTACAAGTCCAATTATTTACAATATCTTAGTCCTCAACATATAACATATTTATTATTACTTTTTAGTATTGATATATTTGCTCTAACAATTGATATATTTAATATGTATATATATAGAAGAAATGAACCGAATGTTGACTTTGGTATGAACTAATAAGCGTAGAATGACTTTAAATTTGTAATTGCCCTAAATAATTTTATTCTCTTACAAATATTTTTTGTAGTTTTATTTTCAAAGAATCTTACGAATCTAAATTCAATTTTACCATCCAATTTTATTTTACCTCCAAGTGATTTAAGATAGAATCTCAATTCTGATATCATGTTGTGATAACTTGTGAAAAAAAAAAAAGTACTACAATCATGTTGTGCTAAATTTTGAAGAAAAAGTTCATATTTATTTATTAACTGATAATAAATTACAAAAGAGAAATTAGAAATAAAGTAACAAATATTAAGCACTATATTTGATAACAAAGAAAATCATTTGCCTTCCATGAAATATAAAATAAATTCTTTTTGATGGAAACGCAAGAGCTTCGTCAGCAAGAAAGGTATAACGTCATCTCAAACGTATAAAAATGATTTGCATATCCGGTTTTGCATCTCAAAAAAGTCAAATAATTACAAACATGTGAAATATTATATATACATTATATTTATTTCTAACGGATTTGACAGTTCACTAAGGATTAGCTCAATATTGGATCATCCATAAAGATATTACTCCCTAGTCCCTACTAAACATGTTTAACGGTGGAATTAGCATAGGGTAGTATTACCGTTAAAAAAATCATTTAGATGTAAATTATAATAAAATATTTTACAAGTTTACTTACTAGAAAATTATATTTTTTTAATATTTTTTTTATTCTAAAACTTGTTTCAAAAATAATTAGCAGCTACTTGAAATCAATTCTTTTTGAAATTTTTATCAAGCTCACCATCTATTGGCATAACTTGGCGTGGACAAACATTTCTCACCGATTAAAAACTAAATAGGTGAGAAGCTTCAAATTTCAATATTCTCCGGTCCTATAAACCCCTTCACCAAACCACGTACATCCATCCAATATTCAGGAAACTAAAAAACACCATCATCAAACGAAACGAACATCTCCAGTTAATCAACAATACCGAAGAGAAGCAAAAAAAACACACTCCCCCTTATATTCTGAGAGCACATTTCTTATTCGCAGACAAGGAGGAGCAAATTCTTAAACCATCTTTACTTCACACTCCCAGCTCTCATAATAAATAAACACGCTCTCAAAATACCATCTCCCTTGTAAAACACTAGCTACTCACCAAACCATCATTGTTGCTCAGTCAAAACTCAGAAAGAAAGGAAGAAAAGCTCAGCTCCAATGGCGGGGAAAGTGGCGCGTATGAAACTAGGTTCTCAAGGACTGGAGGTCTCCAGCCAGGGCCTAGGCTGCATGGGCATGTCGGCCTTCTACGGCCCGCCCAAGCCCGACTCCGACATGATCTCCCTGATCCACCACGCCATCAAATCCGGCGTCACCTTCCTAGACACTTCCGATATTTACGGACCTTTCACCAATGAAATCTTACTCGGCAAGGTATCAATTATGAACAAAATTATTATTTATTTCCCAATTAAGGGTCAGTTTGATGTGATTTTTGTTGTAATGAAGGCGTTGGGAGGAGGAGTGAGGGAGAAAGTGGAGCTGGCGAGCAAGTTCGGGCTGAGTTTTGCCGATGGGAAGAGAGAGATTAGAGGAGACCCGGCTTATGTGAGAGCTGCTTGTGAAGCCAGTCTCAAGAGGCTCAATGTTGACTGCATTGACTTGTATTACCAGCATCGGATTGATACTCGTGTTCCGATTGAAATTACGGTATGTGTTTGTTGGGAAGTTATATATGTGCCCCTGGAGATTAAACGGCATGAAATTGAGTAAAATATAGGGTTTTGGTTAGTTTTTGGTTGGTAGAATTGAAAAAAGGGGTTATTGAGATTTCAATTCATACAAGTGAAACCCAATATGTGTGGTACATCAAGTGGTTAATACATTAAATATGATTTCTTTTTAATTAATTAATTATTTAATTTTTACAGTTGGGAATCTCTCTGAGCATAAATAGGGTTAATTAGTTGAGAATTGAGTCCATTTGTTGGTAGGTAGAATAAAATAAAAAGACAATTATATAGCAACTATATCATCAACAAATAATAATTAATTCGAACTTCAATTTGTTCCAATTTGGGTTATTAAGCCTCAATTCTGATCTTCAAAACTGACAAAAAGAAGTAATGGCTCCATTCAACCAAATAACCATGTATTATTATTTCTTACAACCAGATGGGAGAAATGAAGAAACTAGTCGAAGAAGGGAAGATCAAATATGTTGGATTATCAGAAGCATCAGCTTCAACAATCAGAAGAGCTCACGCTGTTCATCCAATCACAGCCGTCCAGCTGGAATGGTCTCTTTGGACCAGAGATTCTGAAGAAGAAATTATCCCCACTTGCAGGTCCCCTTTTTTTTACTGGGAAATTTGCAAAAAAGCCCTTACATTATCCCCAAATTGCAAAAAAGACCCTGTATTATTGGAAATTGTGAAAAAAGAACCCTACATTATTGCAAAAGAACCCCACTGTTATTTAGGAGTTAACACTGTTAGGGTTTTTTTTTGCAATTTTGACAATAATGTAGGGATTTTTTTGCAATATCCTAAATGCAGGGGTCTCTTTTTCAATTTTTAATAATGTGTTTTTTTTTTTGCAATTTTGGCATAATGTAGGGGCTTGTATGAAAATTTCCCTTTTTTATTTTACGATAAAATTCCAAATTTAGCCCTTAAGAAGTTAAATAAAATCACACTTACCTTAGAAAATTGTAGACATCAAATATATCCTTATGGAACTGCAAATGCCATGTTTGCACTTGTATAACTTGAAATTTTGTATATTATCTTGTTTTGAAATTTTTTCTATTTGTATTTTTTAGAGAGCTTGGTATTGGTATTGTAGCATATAGTCCGCTCGGTAGGGGTTTCATGTCAAGTGGGCCTAAATTGGTCGCTGAGCTATCTGAGCAAGACTTTCGCAAGGTAAAATATTTACTTTTGTTCTATGTTAATTTTGACATTATGTGCTGCTTTTAGGAATAAAATAGTTAGCCTAGATTAAATTTAGACAAAAGTATGAATTTGGCCCCACAATTGTTGAGTTGATGTGTTTTTGGCCCCCAAACTTTTTCTTGATCCATTTTTAACCCCTCAACTATTGAATTAGTACATATTTGGCCTCTCAATTTTTTTTGTCCATATTTAAACTTCAACTATTGATTTGACTCATCTCTTCATCAATTAAATTCTTACGTGTCCGTTAAATTTGACATGTCAATTTTTTTATTTTAAAATAAAATGTAATTATTCATCAGTCTAAAAAATATTTAATAGCAAAATTTCCTTAGTTAACATTCATCAATTTTATAAAAAATAAAATAAAAGAATTTGCATTACATAGATAATGTTTTTAATTTTCTATGAAAACGTTTATTTTACTATTTTGTTTATGTTTTTACGAAATTCATGTTGAATAGATAATATTTTATTCGTTCAATATATTTTAATACTGCATACATGTTCATTGCTTTTATAAATTTTTTCACTATATTAAAATTCTACAAAAGTTGTATACTCATAAGTAAACAAAACTCTTTACATCATGTAGACTCTCCCAAGATTCCAGCCGGAAAATCTAGAGAAAAACATCCAAATTTTTGACCGAGTCAACTCTCTCGCCGCCAAAAAAGGTTGCACCGCTTCCCAGCTGGCTTTGGCCTGGGTCCACCACCAGGGTCCCGACGTGTGCCCCATTCCCGGCACCACAAAAATTGAAAATTTAGAGCAGAATATTGGAGCTCTGTCTGTGAAACTGTCGCAGGATGAGCTGGCGGAGCTGGAAGCCCTAGCGTGCGAAGTGAAAGGAGGGAGGTATGCGAGTGGGGTGAGTACTTGGATGAATTCTGAAACCCCTCCTTTGGATTCATGGAAACCCTAAATTAGATTGGAAACCCTAAATAAGGGTGAATCATTAAATTTGGAGGTGTGAATTTGAGAGACTTTTGAGTTTTTAAAGAATGAGTGTGGTGTTTGGAATTTTGTGAGGGTAGAATTATATTTTGAGATTTTGGAAGTGCGTGTATGAAAAATGGCTTTTCTGTGTTGTACCATTTATGTTTGTTGTATTATGATGAATTGGAGTTTCGAATAATAAGAGAGGATGCTTCTTGACTTGCATATTGAATTGTGGTTTGTAATTTGAATTTTCAAACAAGATACGATACCAGAGGTGTTTAACAGTCGGCCCATTTTTAATATTCGCTCTTACTAACCCAAATAAAAAGAAACGAGGCCTAGCCATTTTTCTTTTTTTTTTACAACAACAAAATGGAAAATAATTTAAGAAATTATCCACCTAAGCACCATCGACATGCTAACAAATGAAGCAACCCAATTAAATAAGATGACGCACTCAAATAACACCGACCTACGTTAACCCTTCTAAACACGCAGGGTTCAATTTAATCATACGATCCGTCAAACACACGACCCAAATTTTTATCGTTTCCTTCAAATTCAAGAATTGTTTATTCCCAAACTCCATCTTCCTCTGTAAATCTTTTAGTGTTGTCGATACGTCTTTTGTACTTGATAGTATGCATTTTTTATTGTTGCATATTTTTTTATATTTTGTTAATATGTCTTTTGTATTGCTGATATATTTTCTGTATTGCCGATATGTCTTATGTTTTGTATTAATGATATACATTTTGTATTGCTGATTTGTCTTTTTGTTTTGTATTAATGATATGCCTTTTAATATTTCTCACATTAATTTTTGTATTTTAATTTTCCTTTGTCTTTTTGTATAGCTGATATGTTTTTTTGTATACATGAAATGTCTTTTTGTATTGTTGTATGCCTTTATGAATTGTTGATATACTTTCAGTGTTGCTGATATGTCTTTTATATTGCTCACAAATCTTTTGTATTGCTCGCGCGTTGTGATTGTTTTGTGTGGAGACTTCTGGAAAACTTTAGATACCGTATAAACGAAAATACTGCAGGAGATAGAAAAGTTCTTCATATTTGATTGCTATGTTCTATTTCTTAATTGATAATTAGAATTGAGAATATGTTTATTTTCTTTATATATGTTTCCATGAATTAGGATTTAATGGGGCATCAAATCTTTGATTTATTTTATTGTATTATGTATAACTCTCACTATCAATAGAGGGGTAGGGTAGAGTTTCATTCATTCCAACAACTACAAATAATTGTATTGTATTTCTTTTTCTTCAAGTATTAAAAAAGTGTTTGAGTGCCAACGACCGTGATTTTTACCTTTTAGGATTTTCACGTATAAAATCTTTGTGTTCCTGTGTTTTGATTTCTGTGTTTGATGTTGCGTCTTGGTTCCTAACAGTGATGTGTCGCGGGATCAGTAACATATTAATGCGTTTTTCACCCACTTGCATGCGTGTAGGTGATTTTTTTGGTGGTGTGTAACCCGCATGCTTTTTTGGACGACATGACGCTTCTGAATGAGTCGGTGGTGCGGATGGATGGTATATATGCCAGAGGTATATATCTATCTGGATTCAAATAATTTTCACGAGGGATGACCTTATAAAATAGCTATTGCAGCATTTAAAAGACAGATACTGACCAGTATTTCATAACAAAAAATCGAGATAAATCAGACCCATGGATGCTTCATACATTGGAATGCAATATTTCTTAACATGTTATAACCGTTCCTCAAGTATATAGCAGCACAAGAAATTTCAACACCATTTCTCATATAAATTTTATTATGGTATTTCAAATTGTGTGTTTTTCGAAATAAAATTTGTTAAATTATTTAATTACTATATATACTTTATAATTCTAAAAAAACATAAATCTATCATTTCATTTAAAAGATTAGTTTTATATTAAGACATAAATAATGTTTTATTGGATTTTTTCCATTTTTATACATCTAAAAAGATAAAATTCCATAAAGAAATCTTGTATTGAAACATATTTCATATATAACATTTAAGGCGTCAGAAAAAAAAAGACTTCCAAATTCCAATAATAGTCAACTGTAATTTTTTCTTTGAATCACTAACCAAAAGAAAATTTAAACATAGAAATTTTAGTTTGACTTTTAAAAAAGATAACCCAATCCAATCAGATTCGGACTTCCCAAGTCTAAATTATAAAGTGAACGAGAGGATAACTCGCTTACTTCGGATAAAATATTTTATATTGAAAAATAAAAGATTCTTAAGATGTATATAATATTTTACATTATGTAAAATGGTAAAAATATTTTGAAATTTTCTAGTAGTATAAATGAAAAATGCATCTTAAGACCCAAATCAATTTCACATACCTAAAAAAAATTGAAATATACATCTTATTAATGAATTTGCCATTTTATGGAGACACCCTATAATATTTTGCAAGAACATAAAAGAAAATATTTATTTCAATCATGGTATTTGACTATTTTTCTATATTATGTGATTTTGAACAATAAATACTAAATTCGTGAAACTGTTTATTTCGAAAAAAAATAGTGCTATTCTTCGCGAACTTAGCAAATCAGAATAAGAAATCCCGAAATTCGTTAGAATAATTGTCGAATATTTTTTTTTCCGAAAACATACTTTTTGGGGTTTCCATGGCCTAAATAAATTAAACTTTCCTATTTTTCGCGAACTTCGCAAATCAGAACCAGAAAACATGAAATTCGTCACAAAGTTATCGAAATTTTTTTCCTGAATAAATGCTCTCATGTGAAAAGCAAATACATGATTTTTACATGTTCCCGCATGTTTTATAGGTATATTGGTACTTTCTATATTTTTCCATGCATGTTATCTTATATAGTTGAAATGAGATAACAATATGTTCCATTTTAAAAGTGTGTTATATTTATAGAATATTTTGGATACACAACAAGAACAACTTGGTATATAAAGGTTCTCTTTTGTAATTAAAAATAATCATTTTTTATTTATACATGATATTGAGAAGATTTAGATTTGGCAAAGTATGCAAGATAATGCTTAATATATTAGTATTTTATATCTGGGGCATTCTTCAAAAAACTCTTACTTTTTCTGAATATAGTGAAAACCTCTCTCATTTTTTTAGATTCTTCAAAACCCTCCAATGAGGCAACTTTAATTTTTTTATTCAATAAATATTTTATTGAACCAAAATGCCCCTTATATAACTATTTTCGTATTATTTTATTAATCTAAAATAATATAATATAAAAGATGAAAAGAATACTAAAATATAAAGAAAATAATAATAAAAAATAAAGAAAAATATTTTTGGAAAAAAAATAATTTAATAAGATAAAAATACTTTTTCTAATATAGTATCATAAAATAAAATAATGAAGCACTAAATATTACATAGAGAAATATTTTTTTTATCTTTTTTATCAAATAAAAATAATTATGGAAATAAATATATTATGTCATTCCAGTTTATTAAAAAAAATATTTGATGGAGAAGTTAAAAATTAATCCTAGAAAGGGGTACAAATTTTCAACCAATTTTATAGGGAGGATTTGAAGAAATAGAAAAAGTGGAAGGGGTTTGTAATAATCTATAAATGTTGGGGGTTTTGAAAAAACAATTCTTTTACCTTTTTTTCTAAAAGCCAGCATCAAATGAAACTGCCCTTTCTTCTCCATTCAAAGTTTTGTCATGTTACATGTTGTGTTTATAAACAATGAGTTATCAATGTATTTAAAATATGACTCATTACACAATTATCACATAGATTTAGTTACATTATCTTCTTTAATTATTGGGTTCCATACTTTTTCTTGTGATTCATTGTGGAATTCATCATATATAAAAGTCAAATGGTTTCACAAAACTGCCTTCATTTGTTGATTCACTACATACATATTATATAGGAAATACCACAAAAGCTTTTGCGAAAGTACACGTCAAGTTTTGCCCAAATTAGAAGAATTGTATATAAGAAGAAAAGGGATAATTTCAAAATGCTACATTAAGCATCCTCAAATTGTATCCAAATAATCCATCTTTTATCTTTTTTTAATCTTTTGCAAGATATTTATCGTAAATAAGATGAATTATTGGTAAATCATACACAAATTTATAATTATTTTATTTCTTCTTTATATATTGTATATTTTGTAAATAAGATGAATTATTGGTAAATCATACAAAAATTTATAATTATTTTATTTCTTCTTTATATATTGTATATTTTATCAAATATTAATATTAATAATAATCATTATGTGATGTATCATATTGTATTATATAACTTAAATTTAGTGATATAAATAGTCCAAATGTTGACTTTTTTTATTATGATACTAGATTTTTTTATACTAAAATAATAAATATATAATTTTGATATCGATATAAGTAAATAAAACATATGCTGAAATTAGTATTACAATAATTGAACCATTATACCATAGTATTGTAGAATATATATTGTTATAATACAATACATAATAATAATTATTATTTTGAAAAATAGAATATCGAATATCTAACGAAGTAATAAAATAAAATATTTCATTTATAATCTATTAATAAAAAAAGAGTGAAGATACATGTTTAGTTACAATTTAAGAATGATTCATATGGCTAAGGACTATTTCGAACTTTTCAATTTCAATTTGGAGCTTGAATTTGGGAAGTCCGAATTATATTTGGTTTGTCTTTTTCAACGTAACTAAAATTTCTAGTTCAGTTTTTTTGGTCAATATGTTTTTGAAAAAATTAATTATTTATTATTATCGGAAATGGAAATTCTGTCTTTTTTGTCTGACCGGACTTGTCAAGTCCGGAAATGCTATACATGGAATTAATATGTTTCAAAATATTATTTTTTATACAATTTTATTTTTTAAGATGTATATAGATGGAAAAATTCCAATTTTATTTCGCTATTTATTAGTTTTTTACTAAAGATAATAGTATAAAGCATTAGTACTTCGTTAAATAACATATTTTGTTACAATATTCAACACCGTTACTACTAAGTCAAAAAGCAACACAAAGCGTTTCAAGATGAAATGGCTCAATCTTTTTATAGCTGGGGTATAATAAATACTCCGATTTTCGAGAAGAAAAAGATAAATATATTAATTGATCGAAGTGATTGAGAGTCAGATCTTCTAACATTTTCTGAAAGTTTGCTGAATCTCAATACTCTCCGGATAGATTACTCTATTATATAGTATAAACATAAAATAAAATTTTGGGAGATGTTTAAGAAATCCTTTGTTTAGTAAAAGATTTGTTACAACTACGACTTTCTTTTGAACTGACCAAGAAAATTAGATTAATTAAGAAAATAATTAAGTTTTCAAATTATGTGTGTACTTAGTCATTTCGCCTCATCATTGGACCAAACAGTCAATTTTTTATTTTTTTGTTTATTTTGTTTTTTGCTCTAAATTGGAAAAAAAAAATAAACACGTGTTTCGTCACACTACGAGACGAAACAATATTTTTTAGTCTAGGTTAGTGTGAAAAAAAAAATGAGAAAATGGATGCCGGCGAAAATGCTATTTTCACGAATAATTTGAAAAATAATTTGAAAACTAAGCTATATTTCTTAATTAAAATTTTTTTTGGCCGGTTAAAAAAAAAGAAAAAAAAAGTCTCCAACCACCCAAGCCCCCTTCCCGTCTCCTTCATCCGCCTCTCTTTCTTCCATCCGATTCTTCTCTCCTCTTCGCGATCTATTCTCTCAGTCCAAGTAAGATATTACGATTTCGAATTTCCTTGCGGTTTTCGATTCTGGGGTTTCTGAATTATGGGGTTTCTAAATTAGTTTTTTCGATTTTGTAAGTTTAATAGTGTATGAAGAAGTAACTACTCATCTCTATATCGATTTTGTAAGTTTAATTAGGGATTTTCTTAATAAGATGAGGGTTTAGAAGCGCTCTGAGTTTGATTAGGATTATATTAAGGTTTGATTCTTACTTTTGCGCTTCCCCCTTCCTTATGATTCTTCAAATCAATCAATTGAGTTCCTCTTCTTTTCTAATTTTGATGTTTTTCCCCCTTTTACTTGAATCAAAAATATCTTTGCTACTCATTTAATGCTTCCAGAAATTCATGAACATGAAATCCGTGCTTTGCATTTCGTCTATATCCACAACACCAATGATGTGAGCAATTTTGCTCAATTATAAATGAATTGTATTGCTTTATTACGTTACTAGTAACGTAATCACCTCCTCAAATTTAGGGAAAACGAAATAAATCATCCTAATCAATCAATCAATAAACTAACTAATCGTACTTTATATACAAACTCCTACCAGGTCCACAACGCAAAGAGCCCGCCAAATCCTCTTCTCTCACAATCCCAATCGACAAACCAAATCCATCCCAAACCCCAAATGGGTCAAACGGGTCTGCTCGATTTAGAAAACCAGTTCGCATTTTACGGAGCCTATCACAGCAATCCAACCAACATCCTAATCCACACCTTCTTTGTCTGGCCGATCTTCTACACGGCTCTCGTTCTATTGCAATTCACACCAGCTTTGATGAGCTTCAGTTTTGGACTTAAACTAAATCTCGCGTTTGTGTCTGCGATTGTTTATGCGGTTTATTATGTGTTGTTGGATAAAAAAGCGGGATCTTTGGGTGCGGTTTTGTGTTTTTTATGTTTGGTGGGAAGCGATTTGCTTGCTTCTGTTCTTGGTTTCTCACTTGGCTGGAAGGTAATTCATTTTCAAATAAATTATTTTTTCTGCTATGAATTGGTTTGTGGGAGAAAGGCACCGTAAGTCCATGTACTTTATTTGGATTGTAATTTAGTTCCTGTACTATTAAATTGACATGCCTGATCTCTGTACTTAATGAAAATATGTATGACTAGTCCCTGAGTTGGAGACTAATTTTGTACAATTTTATAAAGTACAGGGACCAAGCAGGTCATATCAATAGTACAGGGACTAAATTACAATCCAGTTAAAGTACAAGGACTAAAGGTATATTTGTCCCTTGATTTATTGGTATAAATGTTATTTTGAGGGATCATACCGTGTTTGAGATTAGAAAGTAGTTAAGCTAAAAAATTCTTTCTTTTATTAGGTTGTATTAGCTTCTCAGCTGTTATGTTGGACCGGCCAATTTATTGGACATGGCGTTTTTGAGGTTAATTAATTTACAGTATTATTTATATACTCTTTTTATTTACTGTAAAATTTAACACGTTTTCTAATTTTGTTGCAGCATCGGGCCCCAGCTCTTTTGGACAATCTAGCACAAGCATTTCTAATGGCTCCTTTCTTTGTACTCCTAGAGGTAATACTTTTGCAAAAAAGCCCCTACATTATGCTGAAATTGCAAAAAGACCCCTGTATTATTGGAATTTTTTGCAATTTCAGCTATAAAGCAGGAGCTTCTTTGCAATTTCCATTAATGTAGGGGCTTTTTGCAATTTCAGCATAATGCAGGGGCCTTTTTGTAAATTTCCTTTCAAATTATTTTTGCATTATCATTATTATTAGACTATTATTACTTTTGTTATTATTGTTAAATGATATAATATGGTGTTAAATTAGGTGCTGCAACATTTCTTTCGATATGAACCATATCCTGGTTTTCAAGAAAGTGTAACGAAGAAGATAGAGGCTAACATAGAGGAATGGAAAAAGAAAAATCATAAGAAGTTAACTTGAGCACGTAAATAATTACTATTTACTTTGTTCAATGTCCATTATATGTGTGAGTAATAATGTTTGTTATTCATAAGAACAATTTCATACGTGTGAGTAATAATGTTTGTTATAAGAACATTTCGTCATAGTATTGTATACATAACAACAAAGATGTAATTAACTATCAGAAAATAATGTATAGAGAGTAAATAAATTAACTCACAAGGCTTGTTTGTTCATTTGAATGGTGGTTGATAATAGTTAACTTTCAGACAATTATGAGTTTTTATGATTAGGCAATGTTGAGTAAATCCATATTATTTTAACATGGATAAAATTTAGTTTTTTTTTTAATGAATATTGTCTGCAAGGATTCTCCATTGGAGCCATCCCGATATATTGCAAATGAAAAAGCAAGAGAGGTAGTTTTGCTCTTGGAGAGGTAATTTTGTTAAAAATATCTCATAATAATATTCCTAGAAAGAATAAAAATGTGCAAAGAACAGATGGACTGATTGAGAAATTATAAATTAGAAGGTTGACAAGTGACAACACGAAAAAGTAATATATAACAATCTCCGATCAGCTACTGCTCGGAAACATGGTAACACATTTTTTTATTGCTAAAATACTCACTCATTTCTCTTTTAATAATTTCAATATCAATCTTCTTAAAAAAAAGTGCAGAGTATTTTAGAAAAAAAAATTATATGGAGTTTATTTCAAAAAAATATATAAATGGAGTTAAAAGTAATATGTATTAGCAATAATTTTTGGTTCTCCAAGGTGGATATGATATTTACATTTTTGTAGGGTATACGTTGAAAATTTGTTTGATCAATCTTGCTTTAAAATATGGCTGCATACAATCTGTATGCATAGTCACGTAAAGGAGATTGTTTCCAATCAAATTAGCATGATTTTCTAGCCATAAAATTATCATCCTCAAGCGAGGTAACCAACAACTGTTATTAAAAAATAATGGCTATTGTCTGAACGTAAAACCCATGGTTTTACATTTATGCGATCTTTTGTGTTTGTATGGTCAGTTTGTTCAATTATGAAACATACTATAGTAAAACATTGGGGGAAACCATGCAATACCAATCATGCATATTAAGCATTTTTTTGCACCAAAAGACAAGCTACATACATAATCAATTTGACCCAATTTTGATGAAAAAACTATAGGAGATTGTACGAGTTGACAAGAAATAAGATTGACGATGGACAAGAACATGTTAAGACCTTTATCATGACATAAACTTACATGGTACAGAATAATACAAAAATGTTAAGAGAGCTAGCATGTAGCAAATAGTCGTTGTCTAACCGTATGCCGTATCACCGCCAGCGTTTTCCTGGCCTGCAGCTCGGCTGGATCCGCCATGGCGGAGATGGCGCATTCTTGATTTCCTCGCTGGACATGGAGCAAGAAGAAGCCTGATAATGGAGAGATTGGTGAGGATGGATGTTTTAGGCGTGTGCTGGGTTTCAACGATTGTGGACATTTTAGGCGAACTAAACTTTTTTCATTAAATACACGTCGCTATTATTTGCTACATAATATGATATAACTATAATCAAGATAGAAAAGAAATAAGGAAATGTATCACTACTATCTCATAGTAATTATATTCATTTCATACTTTATTAATCAACCTCTGAATTACACAAAGAGGATAGAATAATGTATTCTTACTAACCTCATAATTCTTTCTAATATATAAAACATATAATTTGGAGGAATGTTGACATGTGAGAAACTCTAAATTGCTATGTGTACCCAGTTGAACCCATATGTATTTTCATTTGATATGAGTACCAAATTTGTGCTCAATAATTATTTTCATATTTCATTTTTAAATGTTTGATATTATGACGTTTTATTAGTAATAAAATAATAATATAATATATTATGATATTGGATAAATTATAATAACATAATATGGGCCCTCTAAACTTATTAAATATTTTAATCATATGTGTTTTCATTTGATATGAGTCCCCATTTTGAACTCAATAATTATTTCTATATTTATATTTTTTAATGTTTGATACTATAATATTTTATTAGTAATAAATTAATAATATAATGTATTATGATATTGGATAAATTATAATAAAATAATATGGGCACCACTCTAAAAAAGAATCTATTTTCATAAACTTCTTAAATATTTTCATTATATTCTTTCATTTTAGTCTTTATAGAATGAAATATTTTAAATCATTTCAATATTTAAAAATTAACTTATATATTTTCATACAAATAGATGAGACTCACTTGATTTAATTTTGATATTGTTTTGAAATTTTTTAAAACGCCCCTTATTTTTCTCAATATTTTTAAAACTCATTTAACTTTTTGTATTCCTTTTTTAATCTCTAGAAATTATATACTTTTTCACAATAAAAATATAAAGTTAGTTTTCTATCTCTGCTTTATTGTAGTAAAATATTATTTTATTTTATAGAATAATAGTTTTTTAATATATTTTTTAATTCATATATATTTATGATTTAATTTAGTTTTTCTTATATATAAAGTTTGTGAATTGTATTTTTTTGACATGTACTCTTTTTTGAGATTTTTTTTTTCAAATTATTTATAAATGATCATGTGGCGGATCAATTCATACAACTCAATATTTAGTAAGTTTGTGGCATCAGTCTTACACATGCTTCATGTTTTAACATATGATCTAAATTAAAATGTCCAATAGGTCAAATCAAGAAATTTTGGTTGACTGGGCAAAAATTTTCATGTGCACCTTGGTAAAATCTTAAATTAATATAAAAATTAAACGAGCATATCTTATGTGTACCCCTACAAATTATAAGAATATAATTTATTTATCCAACTAATTTTATCATATACCCTCAAAATTTAAAATTATCACATAATATAATATATAAAGTGTTGTGTTTACTATAATTTAAAATAGAATGAGCAAATTTTATATGTTCACATATTTGTTACATTAATAAAAAAAAGCATACCAAAAAGATACAGTTCTTTTCTTTTCTTTACATCAATTATGTTATTAGTTATTATGTTACGTTTATCAAATTCATTAGGAGCAGAGAAAAATGAAGGCATTGTGACAGTTTGATTATGCTATGATAATAGTGCATTTGACACTCACGTAAGCTTCATATTGAACCTTACAAATCTTTGATATATTTTTTTCTTAACGTAAATCTCTAATATCATGTATACCACTCGAGAAAATAATATGAAATATTATTCAGTCAATGATCATTAATATTTAAATTATTCATTTTTAAAATAAAAAGGCAACTATAAAGAATTGAGTTTTTATTTTCCTATGAAATTATTAGTTTCGACATAAATAAACTTCTTAAGAAAATTTGATAATTATTCATTCTCTTCTGATCATATATTTTATTTGATATATTTTTTTAACATTTAGAGATAATTTTATTACGAGGAGGTTCTTTTGACAACGGGCTTATTCAGATAACACGTGACAACATTGGTTATAAAAGCGAAAATTCAAATTTCAACCGTACGGATGGAATATATATGTTTTGAAAATGTTGTGGATAAATATTCACAAGAATCGGAATATTATATCATTGTCATCATGTATCATCAAAATAAGAAGCAGAATATGTAAAAACTATGTATACATATTTTGATAATTTTTTATAATGTATGATGGTAATGATAAATATTTTCGATTCTTTTGAAAATTGGACTATAATATGTTTAAACCGTATATATTACATCCGTAAAGGTGAAATTTGAAGTAGCAATTAAAATTTTGATATTTAGCAATGTTGTCACGTGTTGGCCGAATAAGCCCGTTGTCAAAAGAACCCTCCTCTTTTATTACAGAGGAATTTATATTGAGTACAAATTATACAATAATAAAATGAAACTCTTTTAGAGGGACAATCAAATATTCTTTTTTTTATGAAGGTTATACAAAACACATGATTTCATTCATATTTCAAATGTTACACATGATATTTTACTTTAAATTCTATTTGTGAAATTTTATTGTTTATTACAAAAAAATAAGATGAAAAAGTTGTGTTCTAAATGCAAATAACTTAACAAATTACTACAAAATTGAAAGTGAGAACGAATTGGTAGATGAGTTAAATTTTCGTATTATAAAATTATTGTGATTTTTATATGTCACATAAACCATTACTAGTTTATTTATATTGATTTACATTTCTTTTTATGTTTGTTTATTATTTTTATTTACTGAAAAAAAATAATCAGCTAACATTTGAAAAGTTAAAATAAAAAATAAAAATTACCGAAATGGACCGTGGTCCTCTCTCGTTAATATGTAATTCTTAAAAGAATACAACGATAGTAACTTATCACGGACGAGTCACATGTGTCATGTCCTGATTTTCTGTGGCAACCACTGAATAACGAACTATATACCGAGTCAAATCTCATGTCCTTTTTTTGATTCTCTGTGTCGAACTTGATACTCATATATATAAAGCGGGTCATTTTCAAATGAATATACTACTTGGTTCACCATTCGTCACGGCGGAAGAGCGACAAGTCTCATGTTTGGATTTTCTGTGGCGACCACTGAACAACGAACTATATAACGAGTCAAATCCCATGTCCCTTTTTTTATTTTCTGTGGCGAACTTGATACCCATATATATAAAGCGGGCCATTTCAAATGCATATACTAATCAGTTTACGATTCGTCACTGGATGAGTTATTGTGTTGATTTTTTGTGGACATTATTTTCTTTTAATTAATGTCCTTAAAGTTCAACTATATTACACTATATGTCACGACATTGTAGTTAATTTTATCAAAATTAAGGTTATTTCTTTAGTATTTATTCATGTTCACACATACAAATTTTTGTGACAAACTTGATACTCATATATATGAAACGGGTCATTTTCAAATGAATATATTACTCAGTTCATGATTCGCCACATGATGAATTATTGTGTTGATTTTTTGTGGACATGTTTTTGTTTTATTTAACGCCCTTAAAGTTCAACTATATTATACTATGTGCCATTAAATTATTGCATGTGTTAAACTTTTTAAAATCCAATGGCATTGATATTATTTTTTATCAAAATTAAAATTATTTCTTTAGTCTCTACTCATATTAACACGTGAAAAATGATGATGGAATTTATATACAATATTTACAATCCAATTCTTAAATTCTTTATTATTTTAATTATGTCCCTTCAATATTTTCAAAATATCAAATTTAAATATATTTTCGAAGCAGAGTCACCTATGTCATTATCATGGATATTCTAACAATGTTTGATAGACCAAATTTTGCACACAAAAAAATAGTATCACTGTGAGAAGAATGTTACATGTATAATATATGAGGCGATTTCATCATCAAGGTGTATGATACCTAGATATGATACTACATATCTTTGCATAACTGTTACTGATCAATATTATAAATAATTAACAAGTTTTGAAAATTGTCAATCAATTTATCAATCAAGACTAATTCTTGTCTAATCTAATTGAAGAAAAAAGTTAGACTATACATTTAAACAATTAAAAGCCAATATGAATTAGAAATTGTTTTTTATACTTTATACATGTACCTATAGATACTAAATTTGGGTTTAAACAATTTTTTACTATTAGCAAGTGTTTTGTTTTACTAAACATAGGTGAATTTGAGATTTTTGGATTTTATGACAAATTGACAGAAAGGGTTAGTACTTAGTAGTTAGTACTAACTTTATAAATATTTAACATACCTCCTTATTGAAAAAAAAAACAAAATGTCATTTACTACTTACCAATGTCAACTATAAACAAATAATCTAACAATCGTGCACATAATGTCCTCTATCCCTTTTCCTTACATTATTATCCCCTATCTCCCTCTATACACAATAACAATCACAAAAAGAAAAAGAAAAAACATCAAAACCCAAAAAAACACCCTCCAAAATTCTCTCCTGCATAAAACCAAACCTCCCTCCAACAAAACACACAATCATTCAACACTCACCTGCCATCTGCATCTCTCCTCTCCCAGAGCTCCCTCTCCTTCTCCCTGAACACTCACAACAGATATGGAATGCAGTGCGATACTGAGTCAGGAACAAAAAAAGGGGGCGATTCGTAAGTAAGAGTTTCACCTACCTACGAGACGACTGGCGGCCACGAAGAGATCTCGGTACAGCAATGTAATCTTTGCACCTCTCTCCAGATCTCGGTACAGCAATGTAATCTTTGCACCTCTCTCCAGATCTCGGTACAACGATGAGATTGATGTCTAATTACGGCCTATGGGGGGTGCAAATTGTAATTTTTTGTTTGTTAGACTTTTAATCGATGGTTGTGTTAATACAAGTCAATAATAGTGATTAAAATCAAACAATAGAAAAGTAAAATGAAACAATACCAAACACGCGAACTTGTTTATGAAGTTCGGCTAAGTGATTGCGTGAGCGCTAACCACAATTTTCTTGCTAGCGAACATTTCCGCTTTCACAAGTGCCTATTCTCCGAATCTTGCATTTCGGCTCCGTGTTCACTAATCGAAATAATGTTTCTTGACAAGACTCGTATCACCACTCGCTTTATAGCTCGTAGTGAAGCAATGAAACCAAACTCGAACTCAATTTCTTTCAATCCAAACTAACAACAAAGCTCTAATCTCACAAGATATTGAGTAAATTTATTCAACACACAAGAGAGAGAATATTGCTTTGGACTTTAGAAAGTGAGAGAATAGATGAATAAAAATGAATCTTGAGAACTCCTTACAAAGGAGAAAGGAGAACTAAGTCAAAAAGGCAGAAATACGGTTACTTCGTTTAGAACGGAACAATTTTTAATTTCAAACGGCTAAAAATTTGTTATTCCATTCCGAGCGAAAATATTCCGTCCAGAGCAGAAGGATTCCGTTCAGAACGGAATTGGTCTAATTTTTCAGATGTTTTACAGTGAATATCCGTTATGAACAAAATTAATTTGTTCTGAATGGATTACTCCGTTCAGAAATGAATCGTTCTGTTCGGAATAGAATAAGCCAATTTTGTATGTTTTAGCAATATTATTTCTCATAATTTAATATATAAACAATATTATTCAATTTAATAAACTCTTTAAACAAAATGACTTATGAGGAGCTCCAACGCTTGATAGCTTGAGAGCTGTGTTTCGTCTTCTTGTCATTCTGAGAGTTGCGATGTTAAGTTCCTTCGCGACTGATTCTCCATATCTAATTTCTTGACATGAAATTTTCTAGCTTTGAAAATCATTCTCAAGATTATATTAGTAGCACAGAATAGATATAAATATCATCAAACTGTGAATAACAAAGATCTCTGCACGGAGACCTAGCGTGAACCACATCTATCGTAGGCACCATATTGCTGCAAAATCTATTTTCGAACTGATTTTCTGCAAGTTAGAACTGTTTATTCATGGCTGCACTATAGCAAATATGAACTGGTTTTTTTGAACCCATTTAATGCATCTGCTGATCTGAATCCTGAAGAATTCATTTGTAAATTCGGATCTCTCTTTTTGCACAATTGCCAATGAGATCTCTCTTCTTGCAAGATCGACGGCGTGATGTTTCCCTCTGCATGACCAGAGATAGAAAAGGGGGAAAATTTCAGTTCAACGTTGGACTGATTTTGGAGGAGGTTGTTTGGGGTTGGTTGTTCAGTTTTCAACTGAAGTTTTTCTAGTACAGGACTGGTACGGACTAATTTGGTGTCGGTTTTGTACGGGTATGTACGAGGCGGATTCGGTGTCGGTTTTGTGGCCGGTACGCGACTGGTACGGGGTTATATGGTGCTGATTTGGTGCCGGGTATACGTGACTGGTGTGGGGTTGTGAAAGGGGACTAGTACGGCTGGATTGTGTGTCTCATTGCCTGATTTTCGGGGCTTAATTGGTTGGAGTTTCGGACAACAAGGAGGAAGAGGTCGACGGTTCTCCAAACCCTAACATCACTTGTCACTCACTCATCAGGTGACGATTTTAAACTTGAGGCCTACAGGGGGAGGGGGCTTAAACTGGCCAAATTTCGTGCGGAAGTGTGAATTTGATGAACACCAAATTTGTTGACGAAGCTTGGCGATGTAGTTGCATTAGACTTAACCACCCGTTTACTCGCTAGCGCCCCTTACCGTATTCACGAGTTGCCTACTCTCCGGGACTTGTCTTGCGGCTCCGATTTAACTAACAATCTTGATCGTCATAAGACCTCGAGCCACCACTCATCTTACAATAAACTTGATGAATCGATGGAGCAATAACTTACAATCCGATCTCAATAACTCAACAAACAAACACCAATCGATCTTTAAACTCTCTTTAATCTCACAAAGAGTTTAGAGTATTTTTCTTAGTCACTAAAGAGAGAATTTTGCTTCAAAAACACGGAGAAAAAACCTTGGAAAAGAAGATCGAGTCGACCCCTTTTTAAAGAGGGAAGGAAAGGCCGAACGGAAAAGGAAATAGCCAGCTTGATCCGTTCTAATGGACCGGGTAAAAAGGGTTCTTTTGACAACGGTGACATCATTGGTTATAAAAAGCGAAAATTCAAATTTGGACCGTACGGATGGAATATATATGTTTTGAATATGTTGTGGATCAATTTTCACAAGAATCGGAATATTATATCAGTGCCATCATGTATCATCAAATATGTATTTATATGTTCTGATGATACATGAATATAGTGAAACATATTTTGATGATACATGATGGCAATGTTATAATATTATGATTCTTGTGAAAATTCATCAACAATATATTCAAAACATATATATTCCATCCGTAGGGTTGAAATTTGAATTATCACTTTTTATAACTAATGTTATCACCGTTGTCTAAATAACCCATTGTCAAAAACAACGGGCTTATTCGGTTTAAAAAAATTTGAGGACTTTTTTCTAAAAAAATTTAGGAATAATATTTCTTCTATAGTTTTTGTTAGTAAAAATATTTTTCTAAAATTTTATGAGAAACAAAAAATTTTAATATAATAATGATTTGAAAAAAATTCTGAATAATATATTCTTCAAAAAATGTGCATGATTTTCTAGCTATAAAACTATCAATTCAAGAGCTACTTCGTCCTCAATGAGAAGTAAGGTAACCAGCAACTGTTATTAATAAAAAAGGATATTGCCTGAAAGTAAAGTCCATGGTTTCGGATTGATGTTATCTCTTCTGTTTGTATGGTTGGTTTGTTCAATTATGAAACAAACTATAATAAAACATTGGAGGAAACCATGTAATATCACCCATGGCTATTAAGAGTTTTTGGCATCAAAAGACAAGATACAATAGAATCGATTTGACACATCTAAGATGAAAATTCTATAGGAGATTGTACGACTTGACGAACAATAACACTTGTGCTCGAGAAGTAACCTTTGGCATGACATAAACTTACACGATGTGGATCAATACAGAATTATTAAAGAAGTTAGCATGCAACGGGTAGTCATCTTAAGTCAGTGTCATCTCAATGATTATGGACGTTTTATGTGAAACTAAGAAAGTGTTTTTGTAATTTTGAAATAATTACATGTCGGTTTATATACACCAGAATAAATCAAAAAACAAAAAATATATTTTCTTAAAATAAGGGTCCTTACGTACATGTAGATAACTACTAGCCTGATTGTAATATGTTTGTAGTGCAGCTTTTTTTAAATATATTTAATTATTTCTATGCGACTTCTTTAACTTACTATTAGGATAATACTCGCGTCATCTTGCGAATATTTCATTTCTAAAAAACCAACAAATATAAGATCTAAAATCTAACATGCTCGCGCATTGTCCCGTAGAGAGAACGGGAAAAGTCGTAGATGTATTGCGTCATCCATCACACAGTTGAGATGCAGTGTATCAAAATATTCCTAGAATATGGATAGGTGAGGGATCCCCCGCCGAATTGGTTTTGTTGGATCATACCGAGAAAGGCTGGCTTCAATTCGAAGTTGTGGACCTCCGGAGCTCTAAATATAAGATCTAAAAGGGAACTTGTTTAGTTACTACCAACTTCATAAATATTTAACGTGCCTCCTTATTGAAAAAAAAATCAAAGTATCATTTACCACTTACCCAATCTCAACAAAAACAAATAATCTAACCATCATGCATATAATTTATGCGTATCCCTCTTTCTTATATCATTATTCACTATCTCCCTCTATACACAATAAAAATCACAAAAAGAAAAACTTCAAAGCCCACAAAAAAAATAAAATACCCTCCAAAATTCTCTTCTACCTACAACCACACACCGGCTCCTTCTTGTTATAATTATTGTCTTTTTACATGAAAGGAGAGCTTAATGTTGTGCTGATAGTTGTTAAGAAGCTTCCTTTTTGGGAAACGAGAGGGGATTTGCCCCACTCGGTTTATCTGATGGTGCAATTGGGAATGTGTGAGTAAAGGAGTTTTAAATGCAAGACTTTTTTGGACCACCTACCTTTTGTGATCAACTGAGCGCCCGTTACGATGAAAACGCCATTATTGACCCGTTCGAGCCATAACTGGTCGTATTTCACTATTGAAGTGCAAATGCTTGAGTATCATTTTCATAGAATCGGCTCAATAAAGGAAGAATCGGAGTCTTCTGAGCTCTGCCATTGGGGAGATATTCGTTGGGATATTTTTGGGTGCAAATTGGGAGTGTTTTGCATTATTTGTTGAGATGTTTGTGGGTGTGAATTGGCGGATTTTAGCATGCTTGGAACGGATGAGAGGTGTTGGATGTGGATTACTAAGCGGGTGCATTTTCGACCTTCTAAGTAGAGTTGGAGACCCGTTGCGGGTTTTAAGCTCGCTTGAGACCTGTAAATTTGAAACATTTGAGAGGTCTATGTGAAAAAAATAGGAAATGAAATCCGTCGATTTGTAATAGTAAAAAAGACAAGAAAACGCTATGCAATTGGCTATTTATTTGACAAACATAGTGACTCATATCAATGAAAATGTGGAGTGAGATAAAATGACGAAAATACCCCTATTGAAATATAGAATAACCCAACATTGATAAAAAATAAGTGCCAAGAAAACCGGATTAATGTTACTAGAATTGTTTCAACTTTCCTTTCCAATATTTATTTCAGATATAGTACTAAATCATCAGTCACTTCTCTTGACAAATAATGAAAAGTGAGGAGCTTTCTATAATTTTGATCAAAAAGCAGGAACTGAATAGTAAATATGAAAATTTCCAAGGGGCTACCTGCGAATTGCTGACTTGCATTTTGGGGCCGAAAGATCGGAAGTGCAAAGAAGGATAAGAGGCATTTCTTTTTTTTTTTTTCTGAGGCCCGAACGCCAGCTTGTTAAACATTGGGGCCCACTGTAAAGGCACTTGAAACTCCAAGAAGTATCTCAAGTTTTCTAGCTCTGGTTTATTTGATCATATTTCAAAGTAGTTATTAGTGAAGAAATAAATTTTAAATGTTGAAAAATATGTGTGTGTTTAGTACTGTAGTTTAGGCTTTTATTTTTGGAAAAATAGATGATATTTTGCAAAAGTTCACAAATATCAAACCCTTCCAAAGTTCTTAAAAAATTATAAAATTTGGCCAACAACGCATTTCCATCCATCTTTTTCCATTATTTTTTACCTTGAACTCTTACTAATTTGAGTAATTTTGATATTTCTATGTTCTGAGTGGATAAATTTGATAGTTTCTGAGCTTTGGAACATTCACTAAGTATGATATTTGCAATTTCACGAGGGTAAATTTGATTTTTTTGAACTTTTTTTTGTAAGGAATATTTCTCCCCTCAATTATTTAATAAACTTACATCTTAGATATAGATTAATAGCGTGACTAAGATACCCGCTCCCTTGGACTCCGGTAAGCAGAGAAGAAATCGGCACAAACTTGAACATAATCGCGTCAGGATTTGCAAAAACAGTCTGGAGCCATCTCGAGTGGCTGGATAAGTGCACCTCGCCCCCTTCTTTTAGAGCAAATTACAGTCGACCCCTGTTTTTTAATAAAGGAATTAATAAAATTGTGTAGCAAGTAGCAATAGATCAAATTTCTTGGTTTTGATTTGTTATTTGTGCTTACATCTTTGCTTCAAGTTTCGGAATAGCTTGAAAGCTGCAAGTTGTTGTTTGATTGCAAGAATCGAACAAATACCTCTGGCACCTACATTTTAATTAAATTAAATTAAATTATATTAAAATAAATTAATTAAATTAATCAAGCAAATAAATAAATAACAGATGGACGGATTGTGTTACACCCCGGATCCATTTTCGGCCCGAGATGTAACGGCCGTATACCTTCAACTTATGTTAAGGATATACGACTCTAAAATTGTATTAAAGCAATACAAAATAAAAAAATTAAGTATCTATGTATTAAAAAAAATCAAGTCTCTATAAATATTTATTGCAGTAAATCTCTCGAAATTATGACGTCGCTCAACCCGATGTCCCGCCTAATAACTGAACCTGAAATCCGAGGAAAGAGAAAGGGGGTGAGTCGAAACCCAGTAAGGGTATGCTTCGCATACGTTAAAACTAATATTAATTTTAGTAAATAAATATTTGAATAAATCGTAATGAATATAAATATATTTAAAATCCTTTTATATTGGGATATCGATTTCTCATTCCACTTTCACACACACATTCGATCATGCTCTGTGCCATCGAGTACGCACACAGATACAAATTTTTCCGAGCTCGTTATTTGGTGAATCGGCGGCCCTAGCTTCTACCTACTAAGTACGGCCTATCACCTATCACAAATCAGTGGCCTTGACTTCCACCTACCAAGTACGGCTGTAGTGACCTTAACTATATTTCACCTGTCTCATAAATCACATATTATCCCATAAAATATATATTTCTTGAAATATTTTATATAATCCATAAAATATTTTATATTTTCTCAAAACTATTATATATTATTCTCAAATTTTCTATTTTCATAAATAATAAAATATTTATTACGAGCAATATATGCTCTAATAAAATATAATTTATATTATAAATATATATATATATATATATATATATATATATATATATATATATATATATATATATCAAAATAGTTAAAAAATCATAAACGTATTTGAGAGCATAAATTATTACCTTGAAAGAAACACGACATGACTAATGATGCTTCGAAACTTTCGATCATAACTATCATCTTGAATTAGCTCGCATCACCGATACTAATATCTCATATCGTTCTTATTGGAATTTGATCATTTATTTATTTTATTAGAGAAAAGAGAGAGGGAGAGAAAAAATAACAAGAATGAAGGAATGAGTAGAGAGGGAATAAGGAGTATGAGTAGTTTATACATATTCTACTTGCAACTCTTCATTTTACAATCTTATCTTATCTCCTACTTGCACCCATTCATTTTAGAATCTTATCTCCTATTTGCAACCATTCATTTTATAATATTTTTATTTTATTTTATTTATTTATTTTATTATACACTCTTTGAAATATAACTACACACAACTTTTCACATATAACTATACAACTAATTAATTAAATATTAATTTTATTATTTTTACAAAAACTAATTTTTAGTATTTGAAATTTAGTCCCTAACTTCTAAACTATTATAAAAATATCCTTAATAAAAATGCGGGTTATAACAGATTGAGAAATTATAAATTAGAAGGTTGAGAAGTGACAACAGAGAAAAATAATATAATAATCTCCGATCAACCACTGCTTGGAAACATGATAATAAAAGTTTCTATTGCTAAAATACTCACTCATTTCTCTTTATTAATTCAGATAACAAAAGTTTCTATTGCTAAAATACTCACTCATTTCTCTTTAATAATTCCGATGTCAATCTTCTTAAAAAGGGTGCTTAATGAGTATAAAATATGAAGTTAAAAAGTATTTTGTTAGCAATAGTTCTTGAGTTCTCAAAGAGTGGATATGATAGTTGCATTTTTTTTAGGGTATACATGAAAATTTCCTTGATCAATCTTGCTTTAAAATCTGTTGGCAATTGGCATGCAAGCTGAATGCATAGTCACGCAAACGAGATCGTTTTCAATTAAATTTGCATGATTTTCTAGCCATAAAGCTCACTTCATGAGCTACTTCGTCCTCAATGCAAGGTAACCATTAACTGCTATTAAAAAATATTGACTATTGTCTTAAAGTCAAACCCATGGTTTCAGATTGATGTTCTCTTTTGTTTTTGTTTGGTCTGTTTGTTCAATTATGAAACATACTATAATAAAACATTGCGGGAAACCATGCAATACCACTCATGCCTATTAAGAGTTTTTTACACCAAAAGACAAGCTACATATAAAATCAATTTGACCCAACTCATATGAAAAAACTATAGGAGATTGTACGAGTTGACAAGCAATAAGACCGATGATGGACAAATACATATTAGACCTTTGTCAGGGCATAAACTTGCATGACATGGAACAATAGAAAAATGTTAAGCGAGTTAGCATGCAACAAGTAGTCGTTGTTTAAAGGTTGGATAACTCAATGGTGATGGACGCTTTAGGACAAAGAACCTATTTTTCTTAAAATAATTTCATCAAGTGCTTGTAGAACTAATAGCTTTGATTGTGATATGTTTGTAATGCAACTTTTTAATGTATTTAATGATTTAATTGCGACTTCTTTAACTTACTATTAGGATAATACTTGCGCTATGCTGCGAATATTTTAATATTTTCAAATTCTTATTATAAGAAACCAAATTACAATTGCATAAAATAGATATTAAATCCAAAATTAGTTTATAAAATAATAATATAACATAATTATCTATCATGACCATCTAATTTGATTGTATAAGATATATGCTTTTTTCACTTTACATTCTACATTGCTACATAATATGATATAATATTATAACCAAGATATAAAAAAAAATTAAGAAAGAAAATAGGTGTATTGCTACAATCTCATATTAATTATATTCCTTTCATACTTTACTAATCAACCCCAGAATTACATAGGGTAACATAGAATTAGTGTATTCTTACCAACCTCAGAATCAATACGTAATTATTATCGTGGATATTCTAACAATGCTTGATAGACCAAAATTTGCAAATAAAAAGTATCATCGGGAGAAGAATGTTACATGTATATATGAGGCGATTTCATCGTTAAGGTGTACGATACCGACTCATTATACTACATATCTTTGCATAACTGTTACTGATCAATCTTATAAATAATTAAGTTTTGAAATTCATTAATGGAGAAAATTAATGGGGAAATGAATGAGAAAGTTCAGATCTGAGTGGAGCGGAGTTCACGAGGAGGAAGAAGTTTTAATTATCTGAAATGTTAGGATTCTAAAAGTTTAGAATTAGAGCAAAAAATTATAATTTGGGCCAAGTTTGTAATGCCGGGTTATTTTTTCTTTTGGACTAGACTTTATATTTTCTCAAGAAGTATAGATAAATGTATGTACTGTAAATAGATAGGGCCACTTGTAAAAATTAAAAAAGTAAATAGAAAGTTTTGCTTTGGATGAGGGATTTATAAGCCCCCTCCAAAATTTTCCAAAAAAAAAGTTTTGAAATTCAATTTATCAATCAAGCCTAATTCTTTTCAAATCTAATTAAAAAAAAAGAGAGTTAGATATCCATTTAAAAGTCAATATGATTTATAAATTGATGTTTATACTTTATACATGTAGGTATAGATACTAAATTTGGGTTTAAACAATTTTTACTATTATCAAATGTTTTTTTCTAAACTTACGTGGATTTGAAATTCTAAATTTAGGTCAACTAGAGCATATCCTTGCTCGGCTTCAGAAATTCCATAATTATAATTTTTACATTTATATTGGGACATACGTGTTAATTGCTAATTATACTTTATAAAAAATTTAGTGAAATTATTTTCAAGAGTTATGCATGTATACATCTTTATATATTTCATTCAGAAAGAAGAAACAATATTGAAACAAAAAGAATTAATTTCTAAAAAAAAAATTCTACTTTTAATTTATAATAATAAATTTGAGATTTATATTGTTTGAAGGTAAATTTTATATATTTCTCAGTTTGATCCTATATTATGGGGACATTTCAAAAATCTAGCCATGTCATTTCGGACATACATATAAACCCGTATCAGATACTCGAATACCATATCAGATACTTTATGTGACATATCTTAATGTTTTATTTCGAAATAATAAATGATACATTGCATATATTTTTCATATCTGCATCAAAAATGTAAAATATTAGTAATAAAATACTATATAAAATAGATGTATCGTATTTTGAATTTCACCAAAATTGCCGTATATGTACAATATAGGTTTCAATGTTTCATCATATGAATTTTTATGGAAAACATAATTTATATTGATGATTTTGTATTTTTGTGAAAACATAAGTTATAATACTGTTTTTTTGGTCTTTGGGCCATTTATCTTATCATGTTCATGTGTGATGCCAAATATTTCAAAAAAGAAAATGATACAAAAAGTGTTAACTTCACATATTTGAACCTAGACAGTCTAGGATCAAAGCCACAATGCATAACCACTTTGCTACAAATCATTTTGATAAAAAAAAATTGTTTCAAAACTTTTAAATATTACTTTTGACAGTCTGGACAGATGTCTCCAAGAGAGAACCATGTCAAAATGATTATAGTAACAATATTTGAGATTTTATGACAAATTGGCTAAAAAGTACTTAAGAGTTTAGTTACTACCCAGTTCATAACTATTTATTATAATACCTCCTTATTGCAAAAAAATCAAAATACCATTTATCACTTCTCAATGTCACCTAACAAATAATCTAATAATTGTGCTTATAATTTACGCTATCCCTTTCCTTCTTATATTATTACTCCCTATCTCCTCTCTATACACAATAAAAATCACAAAAAAAAAAAAAAAAAAAAAATCAAAACCACAAAAACTTCAAAAATCTCTCCTACCTAAACACAAACCCCCCTCCAAAAAAAAACACACAATTATTCAACACTTCAACACACAGATCAATCAATGCTCACCTCATTTTCATTTATCACTTACTAATATGTAATCTGATTAAAGGAGTAAGAGATTCAAGAAGTGAGATAATTTACGTTTCAAGAAATGAAATGGTCGAATGGAAACATTTTTAGGGTCCACAAACTTTGTCCTTCAAACATTCCACTGGCTTCAATGGTGGAATTCTTGTGGCTTGGAACAACTCATTCATTTTGGTTTCAATCAGAGAAACAGCTCATTCTTTAACGGTTGAAAGGATTGCCACGCGAGATAGTAAGAAACTCCGCCTGACTTCGGTCTACGGACCTTCCACGGATAATGACAAATTGGCTTTCTTGGAAGAACTCGAATATTTAAAAGAAGATGACGGTAACCCTTGGATTCGATTAATAACCTAGAAGTGACCGAAATCCCTCTCAGCAGACGAAAATTTACTTGGTCAAACTGTAGACCCGAGCTTTCTTCTCTAGAATTGATCGAGCTTTTGTCGAACCGAGATGGATGCACGGTTTCTCAAGAATTTTTCTTATGCCAATGTGTAACTCGACGTCAGACCATTCACCATTGAAGTTAAGGTTCAAAAATGGAGGTAGGCCGCCCAGACTATGGCGGTTTGAGATTATTGGATGAGTCATCCAGAAACTAAGAATATTGTTGAAGAAACTTGGTGAACAGGACCCCTGTCTCCGGAGCCGGGGCGGAACATAATGTTGAAGGCCAAGATGACTATTATCAACTTACACAAATGGCACTCCAACAGATTAAAGAGCAGCGAACTGAAACAAAAAATTACAAATTGCAAGACAGTAATAGAGCTACTCGACACGGCAGAGGAGAATCGGTCTCTTTCTTTTTTAGAGTGCAAAGTTCGAATAGTTTTCAAATTGGCGCTAAGAGAATATATTAATTCGCAAGAAGCGAAATGGAAACAATATTCTCATTGCCGGTGGCTTGAAGAGGGTGACAAGAATACCCATTTCTTTCATTTAATGGCCTCTAATCGGCGTCAAAAAAATGTGATTCGAGAAATTGTCGATCATGACAGAACTGTTACAGAGGAGGAAGAGTTAAGGGAGGTATTTCTGCGGCATTTCACCGAGAATATGGGCTCAGAGGGACACACAAACATCAGTTTTAATTTTACTAATCTATTTACTGATGTTACGCAGGATATGGCAACTCTGGGGGAAGCAATCTCAGAAGAGGAAGTCCGAGAGGTCGTGTTCATTGCCCCGAGTTGGAAAGCAGTAGGATCGGATGGCTTCCTGCAGAATTTTGAAAAACCTACTGGCCCACGGTAAAACATGACCTTTTGGGGTTCTTCAAAGATTTCAACAGCTTGAAGGCGGACTTACCATCACTCAACTTGGCGGATATTGTCTTGCTTCCTAAGAAAGAACTACCAATTGGGCCTAGTGATTACCGACCCATCAGTATCATTTCTAGCCCCATAAAAATGGTCACCAAGGTTTTAGCAAACCGACTTGCTAAGGCCGTGCCGGACCTAGTCTCGAAATTTCAGTCCGGTTTCATCCAAAACCGCTCGATCACGGAGTCTTTTAGGGCGGTTCGAGAGATGCTTTACCACTTGCACGCCTCCGCCTCACCATCATTCCTCTTCAAAGGAGACTTTTCGAAAGCGTTTGACACATTAAGCTGGAAATTCTTTTTGAAATTGTTGAAAGCTCGCGGATTCCCTCAAATTTGGGTCTCATGGATTAATTGGATTTTTTCCTCTTCAAGTTTCGCCCTTCTGATCAATGGGACTCGCACTCATAGCTTTAAACATAAATGAGGAGTCTGGCAGGGGGACTCTTTGTCCCCTTTGTTGTTCGTGCTAGCCGTTGACACGTTTCAAAGAATGATGGTTTCCGCCTTCCCTTTCTCACAAAACTTAGTAGCATCTAATGCTCTGACATTTCAATACACGGATGACACCGTATTCTTAGTGAGATATGACTCAGACTAACTAGACCGGTTCAGAATTTTAATTCAACTCTTCTCCGTCATCTTGGGTCTAACCATCAATTGGACTAAGAGTGCCATAATCCCTATTAATCTTTCCGAAGCTCAACTCGCAGTGACTAGCGCTAAATTCAGTTGGGAGACGGCAGAATTACCAATGCAATATCTCGGTTTACCGCTTACTTTGAAGAAACCACCAAAATCTGCCTATCTCCCTCTCATTTCTAAATTCTCCAAGCGCCTTTCAGGGTGGAAAGGCTTATTACTATCTATACCTGGTAGAATACAACTCGTAAGATCGGTCCTCGCAGCCTTACCAACCTATTTCATGTCGTATTTCAAATTGCCACAATGGGTAATAGATGAATTGGAAAAAATTCAACGGAGCTTCATCTGGAAAGGTGGGCAAGACCACGACATGCACTTGGCTAATTGGGGGCTATTGTGCACACCAAAAGTTAACGGCGGTTTGGGGTTGAGAGACATGAAGCTACATAACATTTGCCTTTTAGTTAAATGGTGTTGGCGATACTTCGTGGGTGATAATTCAGTTTGGACCAAGGTGTGCATAGGGATATATGGGGAGCCAGCAGTACCTTTAATGAGTACTCCAAGGTTACGTCAATCCTTCTTTTGGAAAGACCTTCAATCATTTCTACCGATTTTTAATCAAGGTATCCGAGTCGCGGTTGGAAATGGGGAGCGAACAAGCTTCTGGCACCAAACTTGGTTGGAACAGTTACCGTTGAAAGAGTTGTTTCCAACTCTCTATTCATTCGCATTACAAAGAGATGCGACAGTTCACGAAACCTGGGGCCAAGAAGGATGGGACCTCGACCTAAGAGATTAGCTTTCAGCTAGAGCAGAATCTGAGTTACAACAGCGAGACGAGCTGCTATTCTCCATCTCGCTCGATGAGACGCCTAAGTCTCTTAGCTTCCTGGGAAGCAATTCGACTAAATTTCCTACATCAAAAATTTACAAACTCCTAGCAAACCCAGGAGTGATAGATCATCCAACAGCTCGAGTATGGAAATGCAAACTACCGGCAAAAATTCGATGGTTCATGTGGTTGCTCCTTCACAACAAAATCCAGATGAGAGAAAATCTGTTAGTATGAGGCCTGATTTAGTCTTCAAATTGCGCCTGTTGCAAATCGGGACAAAGCGAATCAGTGGATCACCTTTTCTTTACATGCATCTTTGCGAAAGTAGTGTGGGCAAAAGTCTTCAACTTCTGGTCATACCTTGGGCATGCCCATGGTGAAGCAAAAAGAGAATGGGAGGCAACGCTAGTGGATCTCTCGAAACAAGCCTTGAAAAATTGGTTCATCTGGAGAGCTTGGGCTTGCTGGGAAATATGATTATCAAGAAACGCTTTGATCTTTCAAGGAAGAAGGCTGAACATAGATGAATGTTTTGGAAGGATAAGTGCTAATGTTTATGTATGGTTAAACTGTTGTAATTTGACTGCATTTTTTTAGTTTGTTAGAGTGTGTAATTGGTAGAAGAGGCGGAATTCCTATGTGGTTGTAAAGTGGTAGGTCTTTTAAGACAATCTCTTGTAAATGTTGTTTCTGATTAATGAATTTGATACAAGGGGTCATTAAACACCCCTTGTTTCCTTAAAAAAAAATATATCAACTAAACATAAATAATCTAACCATCGTGCATATAATTTATGTGTATCCCTTTTCCTTATATTATTATTCCCCATCTCCCTCTATACACAATAAAAATCACAAAAGAAAAAACAGCAAACCCTTCAAAACACCCTCCAAATTCTCCTTACCCTCAACCCAACCCAACCCCCCCCCCCCCTCAAAACACACACTCTCCGACATACAACACTTCAACAAACACTCAATCAATCAATGCTTACCTAATTCTCATTCACACCTTAATCCAAAAACGCCAACTTCATAAGCAACATTTATCACTTACTAATATCAACTAAAAATAAACAATCTAATAACCGTGCATATAATTTCCTCTATCCATTTTCCTTATATCATTATTCCCTATCTCCCTCTATACATACTAAAAATCACAAAAAAAACAATAAAAATCCTGAAAACACCGCACCAAAAATCCCTCCTACCTACACAGACCCCCTTAAAAAAGAACAAAAAAAACACACACTCAACCCTCCAACACTCAGTCGATACTGACCTCCTCATTTTTCACACCATAATTCAAAAGCGTGAATTTCATATGCAACTCAATCTTCTCTTCTTCCTTCACTAACCTTCCCACGACCACCATCCAAAAGCCCGGCGCATCATGTGGCCCTCTCACAACTTCACTCATATCCACAAATTTTAACAACTTTCTATACTGAATCGGCACCGGCAACATAAAAAATAAAAAAAAGAATCGGCACCCAACAGACATGCCACGTGGCGTGCTTTGATTAGCCACACTAAATTCGGGAATAAAATCCAACCAACCAATTTCTGCCACGTGTTTCCACCTATATTCTTACTGAAACGGACTTGCCACGTGGCACCTCTGGATTGGTCCAAGTCTTCATCGTACTGACTTGCGTCAGTTTGCGCAGACAACGCGTGACGCTCCCTCTCCATTTGAAATCAATGGACGGTCCAATTCTCCGCCAAATATGCATTATAGAGGCACTGGAGGCATGCAGTTTTCAGAGTAGTGGAGAAGTTGCAAACTGTTCCCTGGTTGGACACGGATTCCACAACGCGTTTTGCCACGTGGCGAGACGTGATTGGCTGATACTCGAATATCGTACTGACGCGTACTGATTCCGTCAGTGATCCCCCCCAATGAAAATGCGCCACGTGTCCTTTCTGTTGCTGATGATAATAGGATTTGCCACGTGTCGCCCCGTGATTCGCTGATTTCCAACATAATTTACCACGTGTCAGCCTCTGATTTGTTGAAAATGGTTTGACCAGGTCAAAGGTTGACTTTGACTAGGGTTGACCAAATCTTGTATCGCAATTTCTGGGTGTTCTAGAAGGTCTTTTTTCGCAAGGTTTATACCGTTGAATTCGTATCGTCACGCTCTACGATTTGACACCCAGTTTGACCCCTTTTGGAAAAGTTGACTTTTGGTCAACTTAGCGTTTCCCGGGTTTGACTCTTCGTCTTTTTGTGGATTTTGTAGGTCTTGGCTTGGATAGTCGATGGATGAGGGTTGTAAGAATTTTGGAGAATCGTGTGTTGGGTTTTCGCAAAGGTTTGTCGAAAATTCGGCCATCTTTGGCCCATGTTTTGCAAATCGGTCCGTCATTTGGAGTTGACTTTTTGCTGAGGTCTCCTAATATCGTTTTGTCGGTCTTTTTACCTGTAAAAGCACACAAAAGTGTATGAAGAGTTTCACAGATAATTTTTATTAATTTTAAGTAATTTTCATACAATTTATGTGATTTATTGATGAATTTTTCATGATAAAAACCCTAAAAATGTGTATAAAAATACATATTACAAATCTCACCACACTTACATCAAGCTTGTCCTCAAGCGTAAATTTAAGTCAAGTTATAGGGTTTTTAGAATCAGTTTAAATTCATTTGAGAAGTTATTAACTTATTGCCACATTATTAGTCGATTATTATAATAATACACGAATGTTGGTGAATGTCCATTAATAATTTTAAAATCTCAAGTTCGTTTCAACTCGCCAATCTTTTATCCCAATTATCCATTTTCCACAAAATAGTACCCTAAGAAAATTTTTCTACTTTAACCCCCTAAATTTTACCCCAAGGTTTCAACTCGATTTTTACTTCACCCCCCAACCAAGTTAAAAGTCTGATACGATATCCATGAATCAATTCTCGAGAGAAAAGTTGTGCTTTTAACACTTTAAAAAGTTTTTTTTTTTTAATTTTTAATTTTTAAATCCCGTTTATTTATTTACAATGGGATAGGGTATAATATACAGGGCTGGGGAGATAATATACAGGGCCAAAAATTTATTTTCTCTGAATTTAGAACTGGTCGCACATGATATTAACATGCTCGAAAGGTTGGTTAAATTCAAGATATTTTCCAAAACCATGGTGTAAAAGATAGAGTTAATTTCGAAAATTTCCAATACGGTACTAAAGATTGGAAACATTATATCTTGTTGTAAAATATTGAGGAGATGAACACATTATGAAATTTTCAAACTATTAATGGACTTTATGTGGATAGTATAGATGGAATGAGGTGGAATGGAAAATATTATGGCAAATAATTTAATGTCCTTTAAAAGTTTTCAAAAATTATTAATCATTTTCTAAAACCCTAAAATTTTCAAAAACTTGTTGCTTGAAGGACTTGATGTCAAAACTCTTCTTTTTCAAAAACCCTTTTTTCACTTTTCTTTTAGAAGTCTTTTTATTTATTTACAAATCCAAGCAAGAGAGTGTATTTACAAAAATAACAACTTATTTACAAAAATAAGGAAAATGAAATAAAAACAAAATTTTTTTTTAAAAAATTTATGATTCTATTTTTTTTTTGGACACAAAAAAAATTACAAAACTTGGTTTTTGCACAAAATGAATATCACCACACTTAAACTTTTGTATATGCAAGAGAAAGTTTAGGAATTGTGAAAATTGGAAGTAGTAATGATTTTGTGCAAAATCACCCTCACCACACTTAAGCTTTTACAAAAATTTAAGTGTAAATGAATAAGTTTTGTCAAAAGAAAAATTAAAAACAAAAAAGAAAAATACGACCTGACAGGACGAGTTGCCTCTCGCCAAGCGCTCCCGTTTAACGTCTCGAGCTCGACGCGTGTTCATTCACCCTTCCTCTTCTGCGCCGTTTGGCGCTTCTCCCAACTCTTGCTCGTCAAACCATCGCGCATCATGATTTTCGTAAAATGCCTTTAAGCGGTGGCCGTTGACTTTGAATGCGTCCCCTCCTTCCCTAGAGATTTCAAACACTCCAAAGGGAAAAAACGTTGATTATAGTAAAGGGGCCTGTCCATCTGCTCTTCAACTTCCCGGGATGCAGCCAAGAGTTGAACAACAAAACCTTATCGCCAACCTTGTACTCTTTTTTGCGAATAAGTTTGTCGTGAGCGATGGTTAGCTTTTCTTTGTAAATTCTTGAATTGTCATAAGCTTCAAGATGAAGCTCTTCCAATTCTTGATTTTGCATTTTTCTCAATACAGCATCTTTTGGGTAATCTTGATTTATCTTTTTGATTGCTCAAAAAGCCTTATGTTCAATTTCGACCGGTAAATGACAACTCTTTCCATACACAAGTTTGAAAGGAGTCATCCCTATCGGTGTTTTGTATGCGGTACGATATGCCCATAATGCATCCCCAAGCCTTTGACTCCAATCCTTGCGAGATGGATTAACCACCTTCTCAAGGATTGTTTTTATTTCACGATTAGAGATTTCAGCTTGGCCATTAGTTTGGGGATGGTATGCAGTCGACATGCGATGTTGGACATGGTAATTTTTCGAAAGTGATTCGAGGTATTTGTTGTTGAAATGAGAGCCCCTATCACTAATGATAGCTTTAGTTACTCCAAAGCGCTGAAAGATGTTCTTTTTAAGGAACTCGATCACCGTTTTGGAGTTGGCGTCTCTTGTTGGGATTGCCTCGACCCACTTAGACACATAGTCGACACATAAAATCTATCCCCCATTTGATTGAGGAAACGGGCCCATAAAATCTATCCCCCATACGTCGAAAAGCTCAGAAAATAATAAAGTTTTAAGAGGCATTTCGCTTTTGCGGGTTAGATTCCCCGTTCTTTGGCAATTCTCACAACTCTTCACAAAGGAATGAACATCTTTGTAAAGAGTTGACCAATATAATCCGCTTTGGAGCACCTTGTGACTAGTGCGTTGGGCTCCAAAGTGGCCCCCACATTCTAGAGAGTGACAAAAAGATAATACCGAGTTGAAGTCACCATCGGGTACACATTTGCACACCATTTGATCGGAGCAGATCTTGTAAAGGAGTGGATCTTCCCAGAAATAATAGCGCGAGTCGTTCTTGAGCTTATCCTTCTGAGCGCGAGAGAGCGTGTTTGGCATTTGTCCCGTCTCCAGAAGGTTGACGATGTCTGCATACCAAGGCGTGCTCGTTTGGATTGCATAAAGATGCTCATCAGGAAATAGCTCGTTAATCGGTAGAACGTCACCTTCATTTGTCGGGAGTCGACTGAGATGATCGGCGACGAGGTTCTCTGCACCTTTTTTCTCTCGGACCTCCACATTGAATTCTTGAAGAAGGAGAAGCCATCGTAAAAGTCGCGGTTTGCACTCCTTTTTCTTCATCAAGTACTTCAGTGCTGCATGATCTGAAAACACAACCACTTTTGTTCCGACCAAATACGATCGAAACATTTCCAATGCAAACACAATAGCCAATAATTCTTTTTCTGTGGTCGTGTAATTTCGTTGTGCATCGTCAAGTGTCCTAGAAGCATAATAAATAACATGGGGATCCTTACCGACTCGTTGGCCCAAGACGGCACCAACGGTTAATCCACTTGCGTCGCACATGATTTCGAATGGGAGGTTCCAGTCGGGTGGTTTGATTATCGGTGTGGTGCATAGCTTCTCCTTCAGGATGTCGAAAGCCTTCTTACACGCGTCGTCAAAGTCGAAGTTTGCGTCCTTTTGCAGAAGGCGACACATCTGTTGTGCAATCTTGGAAAAATCGCGGATGAAACGCCTGTAGAAACCTGCATGTCCCAAGAAAGAGCGTACGTCCTTCACATTCCTAGGGTAAGGTAACGTCTTGATTACGTCGAACTTTGCCTTGTCCACCTCCAAACCTTTCTCTGAAACAAGGTGACCTAAGAAAATTCCTTGTCTCACCATGAAGTGGCACTTTTCAAAATTCAAGACAAGGTTAGATTTGACACATTTCCCCATTATTAGCCCCAAATTGGTTAAACACTCATCAAATGAGTTGCCATAAATGGAGAAATCGTCCATAAAAACTTCTATGAATTTTGAAATGTATTCAGAGAAAATGGAAATCATGCACCTTTGGAAAGTACCTGGAGCATTACACAACCCAAAAGGCATCCTTCGATACGCGAAAGTTCCGAAAGGACAAGTGAATGTCGTCTTCTGTTGATCAGCAGGGTCGATTGCGATTTGAAAGTAGCCCGAGTACCCATCAAGGAAACAATAGTAGGGACGACCCGCCAATCGCTCAAGCATTTGGTCGATAAAAGGGAGAGGAAAGTGATCCTTCTTTGTCGCCGCGTTGAGCTTGCGGTAGTCAATACACACACGCCACCCATTTTGTATTCGTGTAGGCACTTTTTCGCCTTCCGAATTCTCAACAATTGTAATTCCCGTCTTTTTAGGTACCACATGGATGGGTGACACCCACTCGGAGTCGTCTACAGCATATATTATGCCTGCGTCGAGGGGCTTAAGCAATTCCTTCTTAACCACCTCTATCATCACAGGATTTAGCCGCCTTTGAGCTTCCCTTGAGGGCTTCGCTCCGTCCTCAAGGGTAATCTTGTGCATACAAGTAGCGGGGCTAATGCCTGGTATGTCGGCCAATGTCCAGCCTATCGCCTTCTTATGCTTTATCAAAACTTCCACCAGGCGCCACTCCTGGTTGGATGTGAGGTTAGAGGCGATAATCATAGGTAGGGTTTCTTCTGGACCGAGGTATGCGTATTTAAGGTGGTTCGGAAGAGGTTTAAGCTCGAGTTTGGGCGCCTTCTCAGCGGATGGTGGCATTCGTTCTCCCGAAATCTTCAGCTCCATCGTCATTGGTCCTGAAAACGAAAAAACTTCTTCCATCATGCCCTTTTCAGAGTTAGGCAAATTTTCAATTTCCTGTATTAAAGTGTCATTTTCATTGCCTAACAAGTTGTCATTTTTTGGTTTTGCTAATGTGTTCTCATTTTCTAATTCTTCCCAAAACTCATCAAAAGAATCATTTAAAGAATTTAGAGAATGAGAAGACTCCCCTATCAGATGCTTATCGACGAGCTCGTCAATTTCGTCCATGATAGAGATGCTTGATGCATTGTGGTCGTCTGGGAATTTTATCGCGTCGAAGATGTTGAAGAAAATCTTCTCGTTATCAAATTCCATCGACAAGGTTCCGGAATGACAGTCGATTCGAGTCTTCGCCGTCCTGAGGAATGGTCTTCCCAAGAGAATGGAAGAAGAGTCTGCGGTACTTCCCATTTCGATGATATATAAGTCGGCTGGGAAAACTAGCCCATTCACCCTGACCAACACATTTTCTACCACTCCTAAAGGTTGGATTGCAGATTGGTCTGCAAGGGTTACCATGATTCGAGTATTCTTCAGACTGCCCAGGTCAAGGGTCTCGTAAACAGACCTAGGCATTACATTAATTGCAGCTCCTAAATCAAGCATGCATCTCGCAAACTGATGGTGCCCGATGGTGCATGGAATGGCGAAAATTCCAGGATCTTTCTCTTTTGGGGGCAGTCTGGCGTCTAGGCTTAAAACAGCCGAGAGGTTTACCTTCTCATTCCCTTTTAATCTTCTTTTGTTGGTGCACAAGTCTTTTAAGAACTTTGCAACATTAGGGAATTTTTCGATGGCGTCAACTATGGGAATGTTCACCTCCACCTTTTTAAAAATAGCGAGCATGTCCTTCTCGGCCTCTGCCTTTTTGTTTACCGCCAAACGGGACGGAAATGGTGCCTTTGGCACATAAACTCTGTCTTCCCTTCTTCCCTTTTCTTCCTCTTTACCCTTTCCTTGTACATTTAATTCCTCATCCCCACTCTTATTCTCATTCTCAATTGCATTTTTATCCCCTAACCCTTCGTCTTTCTCCCCTTGTTCGTCACGCCTTTTCACAACAATCTCTTGTTCCTCCCTAGGAAACTCAACCTTTTTCCCGATTCTCAATTGAATGGCGAGAACCGGTTTGGTGTCAGGTCCCCTTCCTTGGGATGAGAGTTTGTTATCAACCTGCCCTTTCAGAATGTTCACCTCATCCGCCATTTGTCTCATTTGTGTTTCCATGTTTTGAACTTGTCGACTCGTGGTTGCTTGACCTTGGCTCAGTGAACTCATTTCAGTCTCCATCGACCCCAATTTGGTTGTAAAGGTTGAAAACCCATTCGTCATGAAGTCCATCATTTTGTCAAGTTTCTCGTCGAGAGATGAGGGTTGAGAGCTTGACGAAGAAGGGTGAGGAGGTTGTTGTTGTTGTTCTGCGTTGGGGTGAGTGTATAAGCCCTGCCTTTGGGGTTGGGGAATTGGTTGTTGATTATCCTCCGTTCTCCAACGAAGGTTGGGGTGCTTCCTTCCAGGGTCATAAGAGTATTGAGGCTTTTGGTACCCATAGCCACCTTGGTTACCCCCATAACTTCCCATGGCGTTCACATCTTGTTGAACGGTTTCGCATTCATCGGTTAAATGCGACGTACTCCCACAAAATTCACATTTCTTGGGTTCAATTTTTCCCCCTACTGCATTGAGCATCTGGCTGAATCTCGTATCGAAATTAGCGGTTATTCGTGACTCCATTGCCTTGAGATCCACCGCATTGGTGGTATTGACTTGACCACCACGCCCACTTCGCCCTCTCATGCCTTCTTGCATTCGTCACAATGAGTTCTCGCACTTGGGAAGGTGTCAGCTGGTTGATGTTTCCTCCTGCTGAGCATTGGAGAAGACGGGCGTCGAGGTCGTTCATGCCTTCAAGGAATTGGGCAATGAGAGAGGTTTCCTCCAAATTGTGGTTGCATTTAGCCGAAGACTCCAGTCTTTCCTGGTGGGGTTCACCACTTTCTCCAAAACGCCCTTGATCTCCCTATTCGCACTCTGGGCTTACAGGACTGCGTTCAAGTCCCCTGTAGGCATGTCCCCTTATCGGCTAGTCTATGGAAAGGCTTGCCATCTTCCGGTTGAACTCGAGCACAAAGCCTATTGGGCCATCAAGAAGTGCCATCTAGATTACCCAAACGATGCACTTAACCGGAAGTTGCAAATCCAAGAGTTAGAGGAGATCCGAAATGACGCGTATGAGAACTCCCGAATCTTCAAGGAGAAGACCAAGATGTATCATGACAGGAAGCTTGCCCACAAGGATTTCAAAGTGGGTGACAAGGTGTTGCTGTTTAACTCAAGACTCAAATTACACCCGGGCAAGCTACAAAGTAGGTGGATAGGGCCCTTTCTTGTGACCAAATTGTTCGATTATGGTGCAGCAGAAATTCAGGGTCTGGATTCAGGGAAAGTCTTCAAGGTCAACGGGCACCGGCTTAAGCGGTTTCATGAGAGTTTCGATGCGAGCTGGATTGACATTCACGAGCTTGGAGAGCCAGCATCCACTGCTTGAGGAGATGGAAACGTCGGGCCAACGACGTTAAAGAGAGGCGCTACTGGGAGGCAACCCTGCGAATAAAGGTTGTGTTTTTCTTTGTTTATTTTCTTTTTCTTGCATTGCATCACTACTTTGTGCTTAACTTTACTCGAGGACGAGTAAAAGTTTAAGTGTGGGGTGGAGTCTTTATTGCATGTTAGGTAGTTAAAAAATAAAAAATAAAAATAAAAAATAATAATAAAAACCCATTTTTAAGCCTCAAATTAAAAAAAAAATGCCCAATTAAAAATCAAAAAGATTGAGAGAAAACTGTAACTTGTATTGAATAATGTGGTGGAACTTGTTTGGACTCAAAAGGATCATATAGACTAGTTCAAGAAGAATTGAGGTCGTTGGTTTAGGGATCTTTTGTCACCGGTGAACTCGATTTGTTGTTTGAGTGCCAATAATTTAGGGATTTGCGCGAGAAATTATGTGAGGACTTACCATTGGACCGTGACCCGGAACTCAAGTTGTTTATAGTATAATATCCGTAATAACCCACTATATCATCTCGTATATATATAAATAATATCCAAGTCTATTAGCTTCTAAAGTCACTTTGTTGCTTGGTTTTGGAGAAGGAGGGTTAGCCATTATATAAGAAGATAGGGGACGAGAAGTAGAGGTTAGTGTCAGAAGTTGAGGGCTTATGTGTAGTAGATAAGCTTTGTGCACCGAGTGTATTCGTGAGGAGATGCATCTTAGAGACAAATTTATGAGAGTAGATTCTCGGGTAAACTCTATTTTTGACACAAAGGCAAGTTAGACCCCTATAATTCTAATAGATTTGAGTCACAATCTTTAAAAAAAAAAAACTACAAAAAAAAAAAAAAAAAAACAAAATAAATAAATAAATAAAAATAAAAAAAAAAGATTGCATGACTCAAACTTGTTCCCCTTGTACATGGCCTAAACCTTAGTTTACCCGATTTGTGAGAAAGAGTGGATCCCAGTCATACATCTCAGGCCAGCAGTTAGGTTGACACATTTTGGGCCAGATGACTGAAGGTGCTAGGAGGTATGCACATTAGGAGGTTCATTATTCCAAGGAGATAGAGGTATAGGCGATATCTTTTCGGAGAGTAGAGGCATGAGTTTAGAAAACAAGTGACAATTTGACTGAAAGTGGCGAAGTAGACAAGCAAACCAATTACGTAGTATATATATGTATTATTCACCAAATTCCATCATATTCCACCAAACATAACTTGAGAATTCCCCTCACGACCAAGGTAGGAAATCATGATTCATTTGAATTGAGAGTTATTATGAGAGACACTCCACATATTCCATATTCATATTCCACTATACAAAAAGAGAGTGAGAGCGAGTTTCACCAAGGTGCATGGATTCTTACACAAGGGACCAAAGATCATTATTGGCTGGTATATAAGTGAAGCGCGAGTCAAAAACATGGGAGCCATCTTACCAATACAAGTTATAATGTTTGCTCGAGGACGATCAAATGTTTAAGTGTGGGGTGATTTGATAAGTCATTAATTATACACATTTTATACCCTATACATATGTAATATTGCACCATTATATGTATTAATATTCTATTTATATGGATAATAATCACAACTTGAATGTTGATACTACTAATGAGATATTTATGTGATTAGCAATTTAGATGGAGCATAACTTGGAGAAAATATGTTGGAGCACAAGATGGAAATAATAATCAAGACTCGGGCCTGCCGACACAGCCTCAGTATTTCGACTTTTTTTTTTTATACCATTATTTCCCAAAATAAATCAATATTTGCCACTGTTTTGAAAATAATGTGGTAACTACCATTTCCGCCACTACTAGTGGCGGAACAGATGTTGTTCCGCCACTAATAGTGGCGGAACATGTGAATTTTATAATTTTTCAAAAACGGGATTAATTAGTGAAAAAAACGTGTTCCGCCACTGCCACTGGCGGAACAGGGGAAAAATTTACCTGTTCCGCCACTTTCACTGGCGGAACAGAAAAAAATTAATTTTTTCTAAAAAAAAAAAAAAAAAAAAATATTTTTTCCTCGTTCCGCCACTAACAAGTGGCGGAACACTGTTCATTTGCACTAATTAATCATGTTTAGTCAGTCAAATGAGAAATTTTTGAAAAAACTGAAAATTCACATGTTCCGCCACTAGTAGTGGCGGAACAGATGTGTTCCGCCACTGGTAGTGGCGGAAATGGTAGATACCACATTATTTTGAAAGTGATGGTATTTACTGATTTATTTTGGGAAATAATGGTATAAAAAAAAAAGTCCAGTATTTCGGCCATAACTCACAATCTGGGCCCCCTCTATATACATACTATATACCGTTGGAAAGAAGAGAACAAAGCCCACAATTCATTCTATATCACCAGAGCCCAATTCCGAAGTCCAAATGGCCCAAATTGACCATCTTCTGGACAGATCTTTCATGCACTTTGCATGCACTCTTCATGCCTTTGCCATGCTTCCTTCACACTCTTTGCATGGATTTTCATTCATCCCTCATGATCACCTTTTGAGAGGGTTATATAACCAGATGCAAGGCATCCATTCTAATCACTTTTGAACTTCATCATTCTCTCTCTTGGAGTTGGGCAAGTCAAGCAAGCTTCACCCTTCCATCCACGCTTCATTAATGGGTTCTATCATTATTTTATTTTCTTTATTTTCCATGTATTTCGAGTAAGCCCTTCGAGGCATAGTTAGTGTTTATGTTTTTGTGTTGTAACTTTTGAGACCATTAATAATGAATTTCATTTGAACGGTTATATTCTCGTTTTTATTTACTTATTATCTTTCATGCTCAATGAATTGTTTTAAGTTTATTTCGGTCAATTCTATGTTCGGTAGTAATTAACAAGGGCCACAAAATTCCTTTGGTTGCTTTGCTCAATAGCTTCCATTAGAATTTGAATAATAGCCAAGTGCAAATAACTCATAACGAACTAAACAGTTCTGAACAAGCTCATTGTTTAGGAGGTTTTGATTTGTTTAAATAACCAATGATTCCTATTGAATTGGTTATAATATTCAAGTAGGTTAGTGTTTTTATTTACGAGCTCATCTAAACTAAAATTCTATCTTTTCGTTTGAGTTATTTATCGGTTAGAGCTCATCTTACTGCACTTAAGATATTAATTCCAAATTCATTATTATAATCAAGGATAAAGTTACACACAAATTCACTACACGAAACTATGCCTCATTTCACAAAACCACCACATCTCTTAGTCTTTACTTTAAGTTTTCTCTTTATTTGTTACTTTCATTTTGTTGCAATCAACCAATCAACAACCCCCCCAATTGTGTGTCTTGTTTTAGGTCTTGTGTTTGGTTTTATTTACGGTATTGGTTTCTCATTATTTTAGTTTTCTGTTTTTGTTCGAGTCCGTTTTCATTAGAGGAGTAATCCTTTCACCTAGTTTTAGTCTAAATAGCTCTCTTGTGCTTCGAACCCTACTTCCACTGTCTACTGTATTGTAGTTAAGTTTAGGGTTATAAATTTCTTTTGGTAAGTGTATAACGACTGCAAAAATACTTCTTATCACACGTGGCACCTCTGGATTGGTCCAAGTCTTCATCGTACTGACTTGTGTCAGTTTGCGCAGAAAACGCGTGACGCTCCCTCTCCATTTGAAATCAATGGACGGTCCAATTCTCCGCCAAACATGCGTTATAGAGGCACTGGAGCCATGCGGTTTTCAGAGTAATGGAGAAGTTGCAAACTGTTCCCTGGTTGGACATGGATTCCACAACGCATTTTGTCACGTGGCGAGACGTGATTGGCTGATACTCGAATCTCGTACTGACGCGTACTGATTCCGTCAGTGATGCCCCCCAATGAAAATGCGCCACGTGTCCTTTCTGTTGCTGATGATAATAGAATTTGCCACGTGTCGCCCCGTGATTCGCTTATTTCCAACAGAATTTACCACGTGTCAGCCTTTGATTTGTTGAAAATGGTTTGACCAGGTCAAAGGTTGACTTTGACTAGGGTTGACCAAATCTTGTATCGCAATTTCTGGGAGTTCTAGAAGGTCTTTTTTTCGCAAGGTTTGTACCGTTGGATTCGTATCGTCACGCTCTACGATTTGACACCCAGTTTGACCCCTTTTGGAAAAATTGACTTTTGGTCAACTCGGCGTTTCCCGGGTTTGACTCTTCGTCTTTTTGTGGATTTTCTAGGTCTTGGCTTGGATAGTCGATGGATGAGGGTTGTAAGAATTTTGGAGAATCGTGTGTAGGGTTTTCGCAAAGGTTTGTCGAAAATTCGGCCATCTTTGGCCCATGTTTTGCAAATCGGTCCGTCATTTGGAGTTGACTTTTTGCTGAGGTCTCCTAATATCGTTTTCTCGGTCTTTTTACCTGTAAAAGCACACAAAAGTTTATGAAGAGTTTCACAGATAATTTTTATTAATTTTAAGTAATTTTCATACAATTTATGTGATTTATTGATGAATTTTTCATGATAAAAACCCTAAAAATGTGTATAAAAATACATATTACACCCGTCAGGATAAACGCTCGAATTCAGCTGAGCTAGCACCGGCTCCTTCTTATTGTTACAATTATTATCTTTTTGCAAGAATGGAGTAATGTGGTGCTAATTGTTGTTAAGAAACTTCCTTTTTGGGAAAGGAGAGAGGATTTGCCCCATTCGATTTTTCTAATAGTGCAATTGGGGATGTGCGAATAAAGGAGTTTTAAATGTAAAACCTTTTTGGACTAACTGTCTTTTGTAATTAACTGAGCGCCTGTTACGATAAAAACTCCATTGTTGACCCGTTCGAACCATGGCGGGTCGCATTTTTTGGTGGAAGTGCAAATGCTTGAGTATCATTTTCATAGAATCGGTTCGATGAAGGAAGATTCGGACTCTTCTGAGCTCTGCCATTGTGGAGATATTTGTAAGTGCGAATAGGGGGCGTTTTGCATTATTTGGGGTATTTGTGGGTGCGAATTAGGGGATTTTTGCATGCTTGGAACGGATGAGAGGTATGTTGGATGTGGATTGCTAAGCAGTTGCATTTTCGGCCTTCTAAGTAGACTCGGATACCCGTTACGGGTTTTAGTTGAGACGTGAAATTTTGAAAATTTTGGGGGGGCCTTGTTGAAAAAGAGTTGGAAATGTTTGTAAATGTATGAAGAAATGCTTGGTTTACATTGTTGCGGGAAGTTAAAGACGTTATGTGATTAAAGGGAAATAAAAAGAAGAAAATGTTTCTATTGAAATAGAGAATAATCCAACATCACTAGAATAATCCAACATCACGAGGGTAGATTCGATATTTTGATCTTTTTGGAGGGTCTATATGAAAAATTATGTTTTAATAAATTTTCGTTTTAGATATAGATTAATAGCATGGCTAAGATACCCGCTCCCTTAAATTCCAGTAAGAAGCATGATAATCGGGGCGAATTTGAACATAATCGCTAGGGGTGTTAATGGATCGGTTTCGGGTCGGATCGAGTGAGTATCCACATGTGAATCCAATTTAAATTCAAACTATCCAAATATGAATCCAAATCCATTAAGAAAATGAAGATTCATATGTGAATTCAAACCCATTAACGAAACAGGTTTCATATCAGATTTTGGATCATGTCATGAAGTTCAAACGAAAATAAACGGTCAAAATAAGCCTGAAAGTGGAGTACTGTAGATATTTTTTCTATATAAATTAAATGATAAAAGGGTAAAATGATAATTTAGTGTCTAATTATTTTACCTTCTTTCTTTTCTATGTCCAATGTCTTTCTTCCATCTCCATTACTCCAAGTACTTGTTCTTTGATCTCCAGTAATGTAAAAAATGAGAAGCGGAGATAGAAAGAACGAAAGAAAGCGGAGACCAAATGCAAAGAGAGGAGACAGATCGCCGTCGCCATGAAACTCCAGCTCCGACTTCTCATCTCACCGAACTCTTCTTTTACTATGAACGCTATTATGTTGTCTTCTTCCTCTTCTTCTTCCTCCACTCATGGCGACGTCTGGGCGCTGTGCCGGATCTTCTCGAAGCTTCAACAGGGGCAAATCGATCTCCCCCCCTCCTCTCTCCAGTTTCTCTCTGTCTGCTAATCCCTCTCTCCACACACAAGTCCGCTCCGCCGTACTACCAGTCCGTGCATTGACCTCATATGCCTCTAGGTACGTTGCTTATTCATTCCGAATCTGTACGAAATGAGGCTCATTTAGTGTTGTTTGGTCATTCACCAGATTGGAACTGATTGTGTGTTAATTATGAGCCAGGATCTCTACCAGTAGGAATTGGTGTTAATTGATCTATAACGCTACGCTTTAGGGTTATGAGTGATCTACTTGAATTTTATGAAGGGTTACAACTTACATTATTTAATATTCTGATTTAGGGTTGAATTAGTTAATTTGATTGTGTTTTGTTTTACTGGTTTGACTGGCACCAGGATCTTTATGTGAGAATATAAGTCTTTTTTTTTATGAAATATCGATTTATATGCTTCTGATTCATGTAAAAATTGTTAAATTTAGAGTTTATGTGATAATTAATATTTTTATTTATTTTTATTTAAATGGGCAGAAAATGGTGGAATTTTTGGTGGATGTGTGGGAGCAAGAAGGGCTCTATGATATTTAATTAGAAATTTAGGGTCTGCGTATGGCATGTTGACTTGAAGATGGTGCGTCATCTCCACATATCTAATCATGAAAGATTTAGGGACCGGTTGTATAACAGATTTGACCCAAGCGAATTTGAGAGTAGGTGGGATGATTACATCAGTAGTGGCAGTACATCATTAAGGGATAATGAATGGTTAAAAATGTACAACTCAAGGGAGCTTTGGGTAGCAGCTGATGGTGTTATGCCCTAGGCCAAAGTGTTTGTGACCTAGATGATGGATTGTAATAATAAACATAATATTTATTCTAAGATATTTCATATAATATGTGCGTATAGGTTATTTTAATATAATTAAAATAGACCATGAATATGCAATTCAGCTTTATGTCATCAAAGTGCGTGACTTTAATAGTAAAACTATAAAGTGTTATGAATGCTATTCTAAATCGTCCCTGGTCATTTATAGGATATTTATGGAGATAAATATACTTGCAGATACATATAAATATATATTTATATACAAGCTATAAATGTACACCAGTATATTAGTTGAATGATGATTATGTTTTACTGATCATGAATAAATAGTTATCAAGTCATTAACATAAGTATATGTTAGAGACCATATACTGGACTGACCCGCCATAAGAATGCTACATGTTTTACGTCATTAGTGATTCTTGTAACATATAGTATTTATAGTCCTTTGACCTGAGATTGTCTCGGTTCCCAACATGAGTAATTTTATACTTTAATATAATCTAACACTGCCTTTAACCGGGTGGTCATAACGGTTATGATTAGGTATACAATGAATCATGTAGAGGGATGAGTGCGATCAAGACGGGATTTGTTCCTCTCATAAATGAGAGAGATATCTTTAGGCCTCTTGATGAATTGAACTGAAGAAATGTATGGCCATACTCAAATGAATTAATAAGAGTTATTAATGTCATTTGTTCTTGTTCAGTTTAATTTGGGATCAAGAAATATTAATCGATTTATATAAGGATGACATATTACATGCCTTATGATCGATATAGATATCGCGTGACAAAGGGACTAAATACGTGATTGTTGATTAGGTAAATCGGAACACCCATATTCACTTAAATTGGGTAGTCATGATGGCTTGCTAGAGTCCGCTCATGATTTATAGACTGTCAAGTCTATTGCCAACATTAAGTGAACCTACAGGGTCACATACAAAGAACAAACTGAAACGGGCGCAGAAAATCCTAGCGACTTATATGATGAGTTGCATAAGAATGTCACAAAATATATTGTCATCTTATGTGATAAGATGTGATATATATATATATAAAGACTATGAGCACAAAAGATCATGTAATCTAGAAGAGTCTAGATGATGGCATATGGATAATGATGAGTGATGTCATACACATCTTTTAGTGTGAGGAGACATGACTCTTCACCTCTATATAAGGACATAGAGGGCTCCAAATTCAAGACAACATATCATTCTGTCTCTCATTATTTCTCATTCTCTTTTGTGAGACAAAAGAGAGAAAATATACTTTCTAATTTGTATGACAAAATTATGAAAGAGTGCTTTCTTTTTGTATGACAAAAATGAAAGAGTGCGATTATATGAGAGGAATTATATACATCCTTTGTGAGATAAAATAAGAAGAGTTTTCTTATGTAAGAGGAGAACAAACTACTAGCATATATATTGTTCTTCTTCCCGTTTTAAGAAGTTTGTTCGTGTGGACACCGGTAGAGACGTTCGTACTTTCGACGCTTGTGATCTATTCAGCCTAAGAAGATGATAACGGATTGTTGATAATTTCGGTGGAGGCCAATTGTATGTGCGGTAGATGATTCCGCACAATCCGACCTAGACGGCCTAGACGGACGGAAAATCGGTTAGGACGGTCACCGGTTTGGAGACGCATGGACAACACGCATGGTTTGAGCGTCACGGATTAAGCGTAATCCGAAAGGTATCTTTAAGATTTACTTCTTTGATTTTACCGATATGCACGGATCCTCGGATTAGTTTTGGACGAAATTTTTGTTTTCCGCTGTGTTATGCACGTCTGAAACCCAATAGCAACATATTTTGAAAACAAGTTATTCTTATGAATGATAAGCAATCGAAGGAGTGAGAGTCTTAATTCTAGGCTTGACATGCATATTAATAGTAATATGTGTTTCTTTGATCTTGTTAGGAAATATGACCATTGCGTGTCTCGTATTCGTAGAAATGAGGTCGAACTTGATTGAAAGGCCTCCCAATCTATTCCTATTACGAAAAAAGAATTTGTAGGGTTAGAGAAGTATGCTACACGGATTTATACACCTGATGTATTTTATTTTGTCCAAGACGAGCTTGCTCACTCAAAGAATTATGAGATTGTTGAGACCGATGAATATGATGGTAAAAAGTGGTACATTTTCGAATCAATTGGAAATACGGGTGGAAGCATTGTTGTGGAGTGTGTTGATGGTGATTTGGTACAGAATATGAAGTGTCTTTGTATGAAAATGGAAAGTGAGAAAATCTCATGTAGACACATACTAATGGTGTTGATTGAGATGAAGACGGATGTAATTCCTCGGTGTTGTGTGTGGGAAAGTGGACTAAGAGTCCGAAATCTTGTTTACCGTTGCTAACACGTGATTCGACATTTGATTATGGTGAAAAGACCTCTGCACCCTTTGGTGTTTCTAATCCCGAGGTCATGGTAGGCAGAGGTGCACTGAAGAAATGGTTTAGGATATTCAATGAGAAGGGGACAAGATGATGTATTTTTTTATATTTTTAGTCCGGAGCGCCATGTCCGGAGTGCCGTGAAAGCAGATGAAATATGGATTGATGTATTTTTTTATATTTTAAGTTTGCATTTTTTTTAAAGTTATTTTGTCTGAATAAATATGGATTGATGTATTCATGTGTTTTCAGTTTTGAACCAGTTTGTGCTTTCTGTTATGATTTTAGTTCATTGCTTAACTGTTTATTTCGAAGATATTTTTTGCCTCAGGTCTTGTCTAAGCCGTTGTGTTTATCTTGAGTTTTGAACCATTTGGTGCTTTCCGTTATGTTCTGTGGATTTTCGGCCTTAATGTATTTGAGGCTCAATCACCCCCAATTTTTACAATTAACACCAATAATTGAAAATTCAAAAAAAAATGACATATCTCATTAAACAATTATTTTATCTGAAGAATTCCATCGAGTTAGCTCTCTACCCGACAAAAATGAATAACTTACGGTTTGATCCATCCCCATTTTCTCTCTCTAAAATGTTGAAACATAAAGTAGGTTTTCCTTTCTTTCTTTTTCTGAAGGTGTTTTCCGTTCTTTCTCTACCAAACAAAAATGCATAACAGGAAGAACTAATCAAAAAATTACAATGTCATAATAAAGAACAAATCAAATCATACAGTGGAACTACCTCCAAATTTTTTGTTTTTTTATTTAATTTGTTTTCTTTTTCTTTTCTTTTTGGCACATCATAACTCAAAAGACTTAGTCCAAATTGGAACTGAGAACTAAACAAATCAAGAGGTCATGGTAAAACAAAAATGATCCAAAATCTGATAATTTAAACTCGATCCAAAAGAAAAAACAAAAATCTGATAATCTGAAGAGTTGGGCCTTGAGGTGGATTTGCGAAAGAAAAGGTGGAATTGAAGAGAGTTGGGGGTTGAGGTGACGGCGCCGGCGGCGGTGACGGTGGCCATCGGAGAGAGTTGGATTGGTGACTGAATGAGTCGATGTCCGGTTTGGAAGGGGAAAAGGGAAAATGAGATAAATAATGGAGTTCTCCATTGATTGAAGAAATGAAGAGCAAAAATAAAATGAAATGAATTTAAGATTGGATATATGTAATTAATATTACATATACCGAAAATACCCCTGTTAATATCATGATCTTGATTAAATCTATCATTAAGGGCCCGTTCAGCAAAAGGT